>JACYXH010000305.1:0-130914 GCA_026745465.1 Lota lota | reverse complement strand
GCATGCTACAATGTGTCTTTATTCACTTCAGCTAGACGTTTCCTAAAGAAAACAAATACAACATTTTAAAAATTGTGAAATAAGATTGAGAATGTGACATAATACCTGTGCTTTTCACTACTGTGAGTTGTTCTGTGTATTTTCTGAGTGACAGAGACCGACAGACACATACCATCTGCATACATTCGATTAGATTGGTACTTTATTCAATTTGGTTGTAACAGCAGCACACATTATACCACCACAAATCTGTACTTATAATTACAATAAATCGGGTAGGAAAACATACATATCGGTGCAGACAGACATTGTGTAGTCAGACAGACAGACAACACAACAAAAACAAGACTAACTAGGCTAGTCAGACACTTTGTAATCTAATTAATGTGCTTGTGATGTAAATAACTTAATATCTTTGTGAATCATTTTAAGTAATTATTAAAGCCATATAATAATGATTATCTCGACCGCCTATGTAACTATTAGTTACCATCGGGTGGGCGGGTCTTGCGTCCATGTCCAATAACACTCCCCAAGCCGCGCCCATTGCTTTAACGTTTCAATGACGCTTTGTTTAATCGACCAATGAGAGCCTCGTTTGTGTCTTAAAACAATTTTCAAATGAGTGGACTGGACTTACTGTGGACGAGTTGGGCACGAGAATCAACGATAACCGACGGAGGCTATTTCTTTTTAAATACAAAACGTCGTTGTTTTGGTAAAAGAAACACAGTGATATAGTTGATTGGATTAAAGGGAAACCATGCGGAAAAGGTTAGTAAAAAAGTATACGTGGTAACACTATAACATTGTTTGAGACAAACTTAGCCAACTTGGCTATGGTTTGTCGTAATGTAGCCCACTAGATTGTTCTAGTAGACATATCGTGTCGCTGGATAAGTGCAGATGATCAGATGATTAAACAATTCACTGGACCACGGTCCTGCTCCTCTTTGATAAGTCGAGAAGTATTTTATTAGTGCACTTTTGATAAATAGGTGCACATGGACGTTCAACTCTTGCAGGAAATGACGACGCCAGTGAGCTTTAGTACATCTGCGTTATAACAATTCGTATGAAATCAGCATGACAAGCGGTCCACGATGATTGTAGTATAATACCAAATACTAAACAAAACTAGGACTGTAAGCAGTCATTTGAGGATAGGACATTTTGAGGTGATTTTGTTCTCATGTGACCCAAGATTGCAGAATATGATCAAATTGAACATGAATTGTAAACCTACCTTTTTGTATTCCAGTGAGGTCTATGCAGCCCATGCAGTGGCTTCACTAAAAACAGCCCTCACCAAGCTAGGAGAGATATGGGAAGAGGTAGGAATGCTGGAACACCAACGCCTCCAGAGAACCAACGTGGTCCAGCAGCACATCGAAGGTCTGCTGGACATGATGATCGACGAGGAGGAACAGATGAAGAATCGGCTGCAGACCAGCCTGGAGACGTGCCGCAAGGAGCTTGACGACCTGTGCGTTGAACTCCAGATGCCCACCTTCCAGGAGGAAGAGGGCTCCACCATGCTGCAGCTGGAGAAGGACCGACGCACACGGCGCGACGTGATGCGGAAACACAAGGAGCAGAGGATGGACGAGCTGCAAGCACTTGTCGAAAAAGACGGCGAGCTCTGCGACATCCTGTGCTCCACGCCCTTCTGCATCGACCGCGTGCCGTCCGTGGAGCGGCTGGACGGCTTCCGCTCCTACATCGCAAGCCTCGTCACGGAGAAGCAGCGGCGGCACGCAGAGTTTTGGAGCATCAAGGAGCAGATCATCGTCTCCATGGAGGACCTGGAGAGGCTGCCCGAGACCAGCTTCGAGAGGGACGTGATGTACGAGGAAGCCTTCTGCCTGTCCAACGACAACATCGCCTCGCTCAAACTTCTGCTCACCCAGGTACGGTGTGCGTGTCGTTGCATCGTACGACATGACCATGTTAATATTTGTTGTAGTAGATTTCTTCTGTACATAGTTGTGTTTGTGTACATTCACATACATATACGTCCACATACATGCTGTGGACGAGCCGGGGACCACAATCAGCGATAACCAGTCCCTTTTGAAGATTTGAGTTTCCGTATCGTCACATTAACTTAAACACAACGCACCAGCAGCTTTGACAATTTAAATGTAATGGTGTATCTCCTTTCCCCCCCCCCCCAACACCACCTCTTTAGTTGGAAGACTGCAAGGCGGAGAACCAACGCCGGTGCTCGGCGTACCGCCACAAAATCCAGGAGCTGTGGGGAAGGCTCCAGATCCCCCAGGAGGAGAGGGAGTCCATGTCAGCACACATGGTCCACTCCAAGAAGAAGAACGTGGAGGCGCTCCGGGCCGAGGTCGAGCGGCTGGAGGCCCTCAAGATGAAGAAAATCAGGAGCTTCGTCGAGGGCCTCCGCGCGGAGGTGGCCCTCCTCTGGGACAAGTGCTTCTACAGCGTCGAGCAGCGGCAGGAGTTCGCCCCGCACTACGACGAAGAGGACGCCTTCACGGAGGAGCTGCTGCAACGCCACGAAGCAGAGGTGTCGACGCTGAGGCAGCGCTACGAGGAGCACAGGGCGCTGTTCGAGGGCGTCGCCCGGTGGCAGGAGAGCTGGACGCTGTTCCTGGAGCTCGACCACAAGGCCAACGACCCCTCCAGGCTGAACAACCGCGGTGGGAACCTTCTCAAGGAGCAGAAGCAGAGGGCCGACCTGCAGAAGAGCCTGCCCAAGCTGGAGAAGAGCCTGAGGGCCCAGATCGACCTCTGGGAGCAGGAGTGCGGCGGGGAGTTCCGGGTCGACGGGCAGCAGTTCCTCGTCTACGTGCGGCAGCAGTGGTCGGCCTTCCACGACGAGAAGGAGAAGGAGAAGATGGAGAGGCAAATGAAGAAAACCAAGCAGTTGGAGGAGAAGCTGAAGTTCGACGCAGTGGCGAGGACGCCGTCGACGAGGCGCCTGGCGACCGCCCCCACGCCAGGCAAGGTGAGGAAGCTCAACGTCGTTTCCTCGTCTGCACCCCCAACAGCACCCTGAGCTCTGGTTTCGGGGGCACTTTCTGCCACAGCTCGGGCCCCCGGCCGCCTCTCTCCGTCCATAAAAGCCTTGGCCTGCGCACGCCCGTGAACGGAAAGGCGTCTCACTCGTCTCACTCACACCACGCCCCACCCTCATGAGAACTAACTTACCTCCACCGTCAGGCAGCACTGATTGTTCAGCGACCTGAAGTCATTCAGCTCTTTGTTAATTTGGCATTGTTTTATTTTATTTTTATTATATAGGTTTCTCTTTTTGTTATTGAATTGTTGAGTTGTTTTTAACTATATATAACTATATATATATTGGGTTCATTTGTTAAAATGTGTGTGTGTGTTTGCATGTCCCCATGCACTTTCCTTGATGTGTGTGTTTGTTTGTGTGTGTGTTGTGTGTTGTGTTTGCATGCCACTGATCCCGTCCATGCATGATCATTTTATTTAAAAAAATTCAGCTGTTACAAATGTCTCGTTTATGTTGAACCTAACAAGGAAATCGATTACTAAAAACCTTTTTAGTCTTACATAAGTAACAAACGCCAGTCTCCACAAATTAAGGGAACAGCAATAGAAAATTATTGTCAATGTTGCTCATGTTTCCTAAATAAACCCTTGCATCTGATAATGTGGTAGTTCTTAAGCACTTTGGATCTGCATTACTTCATCTACATAACAAATTCAAAACAAATTTCACTACAGATTCTTAAATGTCAGCCACTCCTACATCCTTAGTCAAGATGTGTGGATCTACCCCAAATAAATCGAATGCAAGTAGTCAACATGAAAGTTTAGTTGGAGACCCCACGCCTCAAACAAAGCAGCACTGCGGTGCCTAAAGTGATACTTTAAGACAGTGCTTCTCAATTATTTTCTGTTGCGCCCCCCCCTAGGAAGAAGTCAACATTTCGCGCCCCCCCAACTCTCCGCCGCGACTGTAAATAGTATCATTTGTCTATAAAATTGTTATAAGTACACCTCTGCATAACATTGTATCCTTATTAACATTAAAGAAAACAAAAAAGAGAGATATAGATCAACTTACCACAAAGAATAACTTTATTAACATTGTCTTTTAGTCTGTAACTGAAAATACTTAAAGTGCATTAATTTGCCAGAATTTTTTTTAAATCCTTATTTAAACATTTTTTACCATTTGATACTGAAAAATAAAATAACATATAATCAATAAATAATAATAAATTCTAATTGATCAGCAACATTAACTCAGGCGCACAATATATTAAACACTTTGACCTATAAAACAAAAATGAATAAAACAATTTGTGCTGAGGAAGTCAGGATTAATGGCTACAATGAGCACGTTTGGCAGTGCACAGCTTTTCGAAGTGGGGTTTGAAGCATGCTACTGCAACTCTCAACTCCTGCTCAATGTTTAGCTGGGACCTGTACTTGGTCTTCAGTGCAGCAACAGCCGAGAAGCCAGTCTCACAAAGATAAGATGTTGCAAAAGGAAGAAGAATGCCCATGGCCCTCTGCCCTAAGAGTGGATACTGCCTCTCTACACCCAGAATCCACTCAGTGTCTGTGATGTGAACCTAAGTCTCAATGTGGAGTCAGACGTCATATCAATGAACTGGTCCTCCTCTGCAGAGCTGAAACCAGTTGGAGCTGGTGCATTGAAAGGATCTCTCACCCAGTCATATTGGGAACTGTTTTCAGTACTTTTTAAAGAATCCCATCAGTGAGGAAATATGCTCCTTAATATATGGAATAACTGAGGTGGCATCATAGTCAATAGTGTCAACAAATTCTTGCAGGTTCTCGAATGAATCAGTATTTCCTTCATCAAGTCGCCTGCCCCACATTGCAAGCTTTCGAGTGAAAGAGCTGATCTTGTCTGTGACCTGAGGGAGGTGTTTATCTTTCCCTTGAAGCTGTAGATTTAGTTCATTCAGCTTTCCAAATATGTCACTCAGGTAGGCCACTTTTGCCAGGAAGTTCTCATCACTAAATCTTTCTGCGAGGTCATACTTGTGCTCCTGCTCCGAAAACATTCTTATCTGCTTTCTGAGCTCAAAAACTCGGGACAAGACTTTTCCTCATGACAGCCACCTTGCTTCACTGTGAAACAGCACAGCTTGATGATCAGCTCCCATCTCCTTAAAGGGTGAACGCCACAAACTGACCAGCGATAATAACCGTTTCAACTAAGGCCAGCGGCCACGCGAACAGATAAGCGCTTCGTTAGGAGAGATTCCGTGTTGGGGATATTCCTGGCAGAGTCATCGCGAGAATCAAAATGCGCAAATATCCGCATGTAGATTTTATTTATATTTATTTATTCTTCTTCTCCCTATTCTTCCCATGGATGGTAAGGATCATAGCCATTTAGAGAGAAATAGCTAGAGAAATAAATCTCTCAAAATAGCTCTGGTAAGGATGTTTTCGATGAGTGTTTTCTGCTTCTCGAGGTCGGATGATTCGGTTTATGTGTTTCTACTTCTTGTGCTGAATGTTTTCAATCATTCTGTAGTTAGTTCGATATATTGTAATTTTTATGTTTTCAATTACCTTCATTAAAAGCAGTAGCATATGCTTAATATTAATATTTTTAAGGGGAACAATAGTCTTTTAAGGGGGGGGGGAGAAGAAAAAGGAGGAAAAGGGGGGAAGAAGAAAAAGGAAAAAGAGGAAAAAAGGAAAAAGGGAAGGGAGAGAGGAATTTAGGCTTCTTTAAAATTGTCCACCTATTCAATTGTTTTTATTCATTAGAATGACTTAAAAAATAATGAAAAACCTTTCCAGTGTTGTATGGGGTTTGGAGTGGATCACAAGTTCACCGGTTCAAGACTGACCAGTGACAAACAAAATTAAAAAAATGCACAAGCACTGTTGTGCTTTTATTGATGTATTTAAGATTGCGTAAAAATAATTATCCTTGTGCCATATTTACACACATATGCACTTATTTTAATGGGAATGTTGTCCCACATGCAGTTTGCTACAACCCCCTGACCTTTGATGCGTGGTCTGTCTCTAACACCCACTTCTCCACGATAGAACAGAGGAAAAAGAAGAAAGTACGTCAATAAAAGCATGTGATCTTTGCCACGATCAGTGGAGGTGTTTAATATTTTCAGTCAATCACTCAAGCACATTAACAGTATAATTTAGGACATGCAGTGAATGATACAATTCTAATGTAAAAGTTACTAAAATGCCTTTGTGCCAAATGGGGAATCTGTACGGTTTGATATACAAGGGAGGGGTGTCTTTATACTGGGACCCTTAGACTACACAAAAAACCAGGGTTATCATTCTGATCTTAAGTACTCCTATAGCAGAATATTATTTTGTAGACTTCCTTTATAGGCCCTTCTGAGTGAGGTGTAATATAATATTAGGTCTGATATGTATCAATTGATAATAATACTATAATTAATACTATATTTGTATTATATGATATATTATATTTATAATATTATAAACGGTTACATATAGTTATAACACGTGGTGCTAACCATATGACTCTTAGCACAAATGTAATAGGCTCACAAAGGTTATATGTGGTCGAATAGCTCGCGGATATTTGATTGTACACTGCCACCTGCAGTTTAATTAGGTGAACCTGCAGCTACATGTCAATAAAGAAAACATAAATTAATAAAATAATGTCAAATAGTTTTAACAATCAAAATCGATCATACGTAGCCTCGTATGGACCTAAATTAACCGACAGGTGCCCTAATTCAAATATATATTTTAAACATAATATTGGCTATTCTTTGTGAAGAAAATGTGCCGTTATTCCTCAATAATGTTGTAACCAATGTCACACATGTGTGGGGAACGTTTACCTGACAAAGACACACTAGTATAACAATACAATGCATTGTTTGGATTAGTAGAATATGAATTGTATGCTATAGTAATACCTCCTATACCTCACAGAGGTGCTGAATGTCACAGAGTTTAGCTCGCGCATTCGTGTGTGTGCGCGCGCGCGCGCAAGTGTTGTAACCATCAGTGGAAAGCTACAAGATGGCGATGGCGCGAGCCATCGCGTTCATTCTATTGTGTTCGGCCATATGTAAGTCCTTTTCTTTTCCATAACGGCGCGGTGCGGGGGGGGTCGCTCTGCCGTACGTGCGATTGTCGTCGTCAATCAAAGCCGTCCTTCCCGCTAGAGCTGTAGCTAAACGTTAGGCTCGCCGTCTGTGAACACGTGAAGAAGGACCTTCCTTCGTGGTGGGCAACGTGTCGAGAGTCTTGTTGAGCTTTCTTCTAACGAAGGCCAATAGATTGAACTGTTGTAGCAAGTTAAATGCCTGGTAGCTAGCTCGGATAAAAGGCTAAGACAAAATGGATATCCGTAGTTGGTTTATTTCACATGCTGCAGCATATAAAAGACACAGTTTCAAAGGCAACTCCACGCAGAGCAGAGTTCTGAAGAAAAAGCGCCCTGAATAGAGGAGGGAAGCCCTTTTTGTCGAGTGGAGTGTGATGGAAAATGACTTAAGGCCCCATTCCGACGTCAGCTCGCTTAAACGAATTAGTCTAAATGTTGAAGTTGCTGTGTGAAGACTATAGTGGCCTATCTGTTTTTCTTTTAACTATCTAACTCCCCACGGCCGCCTGTTTTCCTGCATTGTGCTTTGTTCCATGTGAGAAACTCCAGAGCAAGCTCCTCTCACCTATTATGTGTCTGTTCTCTACTGCACATCTTCTCCCTAAATTAACTATGTTGCCCTGACCGTACATTGTACCCGTTATAAATAATAAGTGGCCATATATGGTGAATTACGACCAGGTGTCCGGCCTTAACTGTGCATTGAACCCGTTATAGATGGTAAATGGCGCCATCTAGTGATATCTCTGAGATGTTTGCTCCACTCTACAAAAAGGGCTTCCCTCCATTTAGCCATTCAGCCCCAGGCGTTAATCTCTTGGGATACAATTGGAACGTGAGTAATGAGCCCTGGTTACATAAATCATGTCCCATGGCCCTAACTCACAGCTTTTCTGTGGTCAGTCACTCCAGTCCTTTCATTCAACAAATCTGATCCGTTAATTCCTTTTGATAGCCACCCAGCTGTCTGCCGTACCGAGCTGTAACTGTCTTCCCGGTGTTTTTTTCTATTCGCAGGCCATGTGCCATCGCTTGCTGTTACTCTCCGGACGACAGACAAGATGGTGTGGGCAAATGAGTTTGAGCGTAAGCTTCTGGAACAAGCCGTCCATTCCCCTTCTGCCCAAAGTAGCTTTTGTTCTTACTGGGCCTGCCGGTCACTGATATCTTTAGTTTTTCCTTTCCTCTTTCTCTCCACTTCCACAGCCATCGAGTTGACCTGCTTAATAGAATCCATCTCCACAAACAGTCCCCGGATTGAATGGAAGAAGATCAAAAACGGCGTTGCCAGTTATGTGTACATCCAAAACCGGATATGGGGTAGGCACCTTTTTTTTTAACCCTTTCTTTTGGGCATCACAGTGTTTCACAGGAACATGTTGGCACGGCTTCACTGAGCTGAACTGCCCACTTCTTAGACCCACATTGTGGTGGAGAAGAGGGCAGTGAGTTCCCCCGTTGATCCGTCGCGGGGGACACGCTGTGTGTTTCAATGAGTGCTTTTGTTCCTTGTCCCCCACCCCAGGTGACTTGGAGCACAGGGCACGGCTCAGAGAACCGGCAAGCATTCTGATCTTCAACGCCACCCGCGCAGACACCGCAGAGTACCGCTGCGAGGTGGTGGCCATCGACAACTACAGACACTTTGACGAGATCCTCATTAGCCTTGCAGTGAGAGGTACTGTTAGCATAGCACTGTGCTGTACTGTACTGTGCTGTACTGTACTGTACTGTGCTGTACTGTGCTGTACTGTACTGTTACTGTACTGTGCTGTACTGTACTGTACTGTACCGTGCTGTACTGTACTGTACTGTACTGTGGTGTACTGTGCTGTACAGTACTGTACCGTGCTGTACTGTACTGTACTGTACTGTACTGTGCTGTACTTGCTGTACTGTGCCGTGCTGTACTGTACTGTGCTGTACTGTACTGTGCCGTGCTGTACTGTACTGTACTGTACTGTACTGTGCTGTGCTGTACTGTGCTGTACTGTACTGTGCTGTGCTGTACTGTACTGTGGTTGTACTGTGCTGTACTGTACTGTACCGTGCTGTACTGTGCTGTACTGTACTGTACTGTGCTGTACTGTACCGTGCTGTGGTGTACTGTGCTGTACTGTACTGTACTGTACCGTGCCGTACTGTACTGTACTGTACTGTACTGTACTGTACCGTGCTGTACTGTACTGTGCTGTGCTGTGCTGTGCTGTACTGTGCTGTACTGCACTGTGCTGTACTGTACTGTACTGTACTGTACTGTGCTGTACTGTACCGTACCGTACCGTACTGCACTGCGCTGCGCTGCGCTGCGCTGTGCTGTACTGTACTGTACTGTGCTGTACTGTACTGTACTGTACTGTACTGTACTGTACGCTCCCTCCCTGCAGTGAAGCCGGTGGTGCCGCGCTGCAGCGTCCCGGATGCAGTCACCGTGGGAACGGCCTCAGAGCTGCGATGTCTGGAGAACGAAGGCTTCCCCCGCCTCGCAGTACCGCTGGTTCCGCAACAACGAGGAGCTGCCCCCGGACCCCAAGACCAGCCCCCGGTTCATCAACTCCTCCTACACCATCAACCAGGACACCGGGAGCCTGGTGGGTGCTGCATCATGGGAAAACAAACAAAATGGAGGGGCCTTTGTGGGCGGAGTAGTGTTTTGGCTCGGTTGTTTGGCTCCAAGCCCAAAAGGTAACTGGGTTTGATCCCCAATGTCCGCAGCCTATTGAAAGTGTTTCATAAATAATTATTCGTTTCAATAATACAATTATGAATAACACTATGTGTTTGTTCACTGTTCTCTAGTTATTGCATTTCAGGTGGGAGTTGAACCACCTAGCAACTGCACTACACTTTGATACTTTCCCTGTTTCTACATGCTGGTATGCATCACCTGCAATTAGAGCCGTCCAATGGAACGTAAAACGAGTTATGTTACTGTGGAAAATGTCTTCTTGGTAGAGATTCCGTCCGGTGAAGAAGGAGGACGCCGGAGAGTACTACTGCCAGGCGAAGAACGACGTGGGCAGCGCTCAGTGTCCCCCACAGAAGATGGAAGTCTGTGAGTGGTCACTCACTCCTCTCCATTTGTGTCAGAACTTGGTGATGCTCTGGGTGAGTGCTGGGGAGCAAAGTGATTCCAGCTCGCCTGGGCTGGTTTAGAAGGTGCGTCTTGCTTCACTGGTGAGCATAAGCACTGGGCTCAGCCAGCTCTTAACAACAGCACTGGCAGTAAGGGTAACACTGACAGTCTGTTATGCAATGCTAACATCATAACACACAGCCTGACACATATACACACATATATAAATGATATGTTATACTTGTTTGAATAGGTGTGACAAGATGTATACAATAATAAGATACAGATCTGTATTCCGTTAAATAATGTTAGTTAAGTATTGTCTCATTGCACGTCACATACATTTAAGATATCCAAATTCTTCATAAAAATTGCATCCAAGTCCCAAATAATGTTTTCATCCAATTACTCCACAAAGTGAAAAACATGAACTAGTGAAGAATGAAGTAATTCTTAAACCAACATGTTCTCTAATCGTATACTTACCATAGGGAATAAAGGGGAGTGATAATCATTTGCAGATACAGCCTCACAGTGGGAATAACTATAATCCATATAATCCATGCCAGACCAACTATAAATACACACACCTTAGTGGAACTAAGCACTCTTGTAGCCTCTGCAACATATTAGCTTATAGCCTGAGGCTAGTTGCCTTTGAACGTTTCCTCAACTGCCAATCAAAAAGAAGAAACAATATTCAACTCCAATAATGGGAATTCATTCTTTTATACTTTGGGTTTTCTTTAGTTTTTAATCATGCAACCATGTGAATCATTTTAACTTAAGCAAATTATTCAAATGTTGTATTTGATCTAACACATCGTTTCTCGTATTCTTCTAGATGATATTGATATCGTTGGGATAATCCTGAAGTCATTGGCTGCATTTGTTGCATTCATTTGTGTAACTGTCGGGATTTATCATGCCCACAAACGTGGATGTTTCTCCAGCAAAGATCACCGTGATAATAAGTAAGTGATACATTAAAATCACCAAATATCTATCAGTTAACTCTTATACCAACAGTCTGGTCACTGGCTAAACGAAGTAGCTGCTATTAAGGGACAGTCCGTCTTTTTTAAACACACAATGGCAGTTATTTTACATCAAGAAACAAGAAGAAAAAAAGCGGGATTTGAACCTATAGTCAGAAGACACTTGCAACTGTAGATCCTTTTGCAAACCAAACAGTGTTTGGTTATAATCATGGTCATGTCATCAACTATTTGTGCTAAATGAATGCATTCAGCCTTCCAAACATCTGTTTCAGAGCACGATAGGAAGTAATTGCAGTCCTAGCTAAATGAAAGGAGGACAGGGGCTGGGTTCTAATTCCAACATAAGGCTAAACTAATACTTGACCTTTGACATTTCAGCTATAAAATGCCAGCCCAGGACCATGGGGCGGACTACGGCGATGCAGACGAGGTACAAATTGACCTTCACTATCTGTTTCATATACAAAGAGTGTTATGATTGTTGCAGTATTAATTTCGATCTATGCAAATTACATCATTTTGTCTTTGTTTGTTGTCACAGGGACATTTTCGACACAAGCCCTCATTCGTCATATGAGGTGGCACAGTATTCTGCATCCGAGTACGATACACTATATATATATACATACCGTATATATATATATATATATATATATATATATATATATATATATATATATATACACGATATATATACGACTTGCGTTTTAGAATTTATATAACATTTGAGTTGTAGCATATTGGGCTAAATGGTATTACAAAGAATCAAAGTTATTCTGTACTCTGAAATACTTGTATATAGTATATATATATATATATATATATAATAACTTAGATTCTTTGTAATACCATTTAGCCCAATATGCTACAACTCAAATGTTATATAAATTCTAAAACGCAAGTTGTCGTTCAGCATTTCACAACAAGGGCGTGTGACGAAAGCAGAAGGAACATGAACCAATCGTACACCTGCAGCAACCGCTCCATCTTGGTAGAAGACGCATCATCAGCACACAGTTCTCCAGAACACAAATACATCCAAAAGTTGACAAAGTAATATTAGTTGATTTCACAACTACAAAGCAATACAATTTCATTTAATTTAGCTTTTCTTACTTTGCAAGAATGTTTTATTGCAGAACATACTAGCTTCCTTTTAAAGCTGTGACCTTTTTTGTCGGGGCAACAGTCTGACCATGGAAGAAACTGAGTTATTTGTCTTCAGGAAGGTTTTGAACAAATCCTCTTTTTTTATCTCAACATCTTTAGACTCCTGAAAAAGTTGTATTTCTATAACATTTCACAACTGTAACACATCTTCTGTTTGTGTGGTTTGAAAGGTTAAAGTTTATTGTATATTGTTACTACGCAGGTAATAAGTAGCATAATATAGGCCAATTTATTGGCCAATGTGTTGATTGATAACTTGGGGTATATGTAGTCAAATGCATTGTAGTTGTTACACTCAGACATACCTACAATGCTGCAGCTCACTATGTACTATCAACTTGGTAAAGAGTGCTGTTTTTGTGCATAAGTGACCTTCTGTGCTTTACTAATTATTTTGTGAATATTGGACATATTGTCCAGTTTTGAATCAATATTAGATTATGATTAATGTAGATTTGACATTTCTTGTTATTATGTTTTTCATGCATTGGCAGCATACTTAAGTTTAATACAGCAGATACACAGTGATTAATACGTTGTATGTTCAACAAACATGTACATATGGCAATAAAAATGGTCGTTCATCGGTTACAGTTCATCTTCTGAAACAATAGGTGTCAGTGTTGAAAGTCTTCTATAACTGTTGTTCATTTGATATTATTGTGAAATATTTTGATTTGTTACTATTAAATAAAAATGTAATTGGACAATTTCTTTGCTCGCCTTTCGTATATACGTAATTAATTCGATAATAATAGAGTAGAGTAACAGTCATCGGCTGCTGCCGTCCCAGTCTGGAGGGGGAAGGTCGAAGGCCATTTTGTTTACCTGGCATTAGACGGAGCAGGAAGAGTATTAAAACTGTGGATTATCCCTGCATCTCTTCCAGCTCTGGAGGAGAGGAGAGTGATCTCATCACGCAAACCTCTTCTCTTGCCACGTATGTCTGTCCTGAAATAGCCCCATAGGTTGATGTCCATGGTCCTGAAACAGGGTCTGTAGCTCTGTCCATGGTGCTGAAACAGGGTCTGTAACTCGGTCTGTGGTGCTGAAACAGGGTCTGTAGCTCTGTCCATGGTGCTGAAACAGGGTCTGTAGCTCTGTCTGTGGTGCTGAAACAGGGTCTGTAGCTCTGTCTGTGGTGCTGAAACGGGGTCTGTAACTCTGTCCATGGTGCTGAAACAGGGTCTGTAGCTCTGTCTGTGGTGCTGAAACAGGGTCTGTAGCTCTGTCTGTGGTGCTGAAACAGGGTCTGTAGCTCTGTCCGTGGTGCTGAAACAGGGTCTGTAGCTCTGTCCGTGGTGCTGAAACGGTCTGTAGCTCTGTCTGTGGTGCTGAAACAGGGTCTGTAGCTCTGTCCGTGGTGCTGAAACAGGGTCTGTGGCTCTGTCCGTGGTGCTGAAACAGGGTCTGTGGCTCTGTCCGTGGTTCTGAACATACACGTGTTCCACACACATACAGACACGCACACACGCACGCACGCACACACGCACGCACACACACACACACACACACACACACACACACACAATTAGCAGTTTAATGGTTTTGAACAATATAACAGGAAATGTCTTGTTGGTAAGACTAATTTGTGGAACAATTGTTTTGTCCAAAGTCCAATAACTGTATACTTAAAATAGATTCCTAAACAGTTCAACCTAAAATATGTTAGTATTTGAATGGCTATAGCCCAGAGAAGTGTATAGCCTCATGCCCTGGCCGGATTTCACCCACTTTATCTTCTAGGGCTAAGTATATGCTATCAGGACGAAGCAGGGACTATTAGGGGCAGTTTTCCAACCTATTTGCTTTGTGGTCTTTACATTGTCCTGCAAGTCGAGAGAAGACTCTAAATATCACAGTCTGCTAAACGTTAACAAGACTCAGCACCCAACAGCACCAAGTGCATACACGCAACGGCTCTATTCATAAAAGAAAGATTAGGTCCTGTAGACGCTCTGTATCCAAGCGATAGACAGTAGACTGGATCATCTTCCTAAATACCCTCATTGACTCAGTGTAAGCCGTAATCAAAGAGCTCATGTTGTCTACACTATACAGACGCAGCTACCCACGGCTCACATAGGTGGAGCATAACCTGTCCAGCTTCTGCCTACCCGTTTCCATGGTGATCATTAAACCGAAACCAACTCAACTTTATTTATAAACCACCTTTTATACAAACATGCAGCCCAAAGTGCTTCACACACAGTTCTACCATTCTACCTCCCAGCACCCTACTATCCTAACCACTAACTCCCTACCATTCTACATCCTACCATTCGACCTCCTAACCACCAGCACCCTACTATCCTAACCACTAACTCCCTACCATTCTACATCCTACCATTCGACCTCCTAACCACCAGCACCCTACTATCCTAACCACTAACTCCCTACCATTCTACATCCTACCATTCGACCTCCTAACCACCAGCACCCTACTATCCTAACCACTAACTCCCTACCATTCTACATCCTACCATTCGACCTCCTAACCACCAGCACCCTACTATCCTAACCACTAACTCCCTACCATTCTACACCCTACCATTCGACCTCCTAAACACCAGCACCCTACTATCATAACCACTAACTCCCTACCATTCTACATCCTAACTTCAAACACCCTACTATCCTACTACTCTACCTCCTAAACACTTTGCAGGCTCATATTCAGAATATTGTTGCTAGATGCCACTATCTAACTCTTGTCTGTCTGTCTGTCTGTCTGTGTCTGTGAAGACAGCTGTTGGGAGAAGCAGAGAATCTGCATTTAGTGTCACAGCTGCTGCAGTCAATCGACAAGAACTTCTAAAAACCACCGCTGCAACCGTACTGCGATTATGAGGATGGCAGTGTGGACTAAATCAGGGTAAACAAAAGTCAGCACTATTTTTATATTGATATTTTACAACGGGATAGATTAAAAATAGAGATACAACTGATGAATCAACTGCTTCTTTTATACAATTATTTTATTTGTCCTTTTTATTGAACACTTAATAAATCAGCTCTAAGACTGACTGTGTGTGTCTACTCTGTTTTGAGCGCACTCAGAGTGTTTGTCTGTTGCTGCCAGTGTTGAGTCCATCTCTGCAGCTGGATCAGCAGTCGGTCTCTTTCCATCCTGAAGTGCTCCGACTCTGCCTTGGAGACGTCCTCATAGTGCTTTACACACACACACACACACAAAGACCAACACACAAAGACACACACACACATTTTTGACATGATTACCTTCAAAGCTCTGTCTCTGTGTAGGAGGATTTCCTGGTGTAACGGGCTGCTGACCGAACCAGCTGTTGCCGTGGCATCCACACACGGTTCTATTGTTTAAATAAACAAAACAAACACCACGACATAATAAAACCTCCCCACACACAAAGGAAAATATCGGAAGGACAGTTGAGAAACTGAATGGGCTGATATAGTTATTTGTAAATTATTTTCCCTATGTTTGATGACGCCAATAAGCGATCCATCAGAGACAAATGACAACCGTCATGGCTTCTCCTTCAACACCATTTGAAAAGACCAAAGTTTACACACACACACATACACACACACATACACACACACACACACCCATCCACCCACACACACACTCAAATTCACTCTCTCTGCACGCGCACACACACACACACACACACATCCACTCACACACACACTCAAATTCACTCTCTCTCTCATGCGCGCACACACACACACACACACACACACACATCCACCCACACACACACTCAAATTCACTCTCTCTCTCATGCGCGCACACACACACACACACCCATCCACCCACACACACTCAAATTCACTCTCTCTCATGCGCACACACACACACACACACACACACACACACTCAAATTCACTCTCTCTCTCATGCGCGCGCACACACACACACATACACACACACACACCTCTCATCAGTTTGTCTGAATGATCAGCTGCTGACTGGGCCACATTGCAAAAATATTAATGAGAACCAGAAAGAGAAAACCTGTAGGAATCCATGTTTTCCCAAATTAAATTAAATGAATGTTATGTACCTCTTGCTTCCTGTTTCCTTGAACTTTCAAAAATACAGTGGTACAAAAGTAATATTTTAAAGCGGTCAACAGCTTTAGAAGGGTAAGATGTTTCGGTCTCCATTATCTTACTGGTGGTATGAAATGTGTATTGTCCTTTCTATAAATATATTGAGAAGGCATCCTCAACCTCCTCCAACTTTCTTTGTAGTATACTTCCTGGATGTCTTCTTAGATTTGATCTCCATGTCCATTATAGTCAAGTGACTGCTTCACAACAGCATGCACTGAAGAACGTGTCTTAAAAAGTGTGTTATGAAATGCATTGAATCTGGGCACAGCAGCTGGCTATTCCAATGTCCCAGCTTTAAAAGCAACCAACAGAGGACTGTTAAGGGCAAGTCCATTCCTCTAATACATAAGAAGATCATGACTATCTAAATTGGCACTTTCTATCCAGAATACGCTCCAGGATCCACGCTCTGTCAACGTCAATGAATGATTTTCTCAAAATTAGAGATGAACCGATAGATCGGCCGGTGAGCGGAATCAGTTTTCGGTTGATCGGTAATGACTGTTGACACACCGAACAGTTTCATATATCGTATTCATCGCTGTTCAAATTGGCACGCATGCGCCGCGCAGGACAGTTCACCTAACAGTTCATATCGCAGAGTAAGTCTAAAATAACACATTGAGGAACAACCGTAAACACATTCAGAACAACCAACTTCATCACGCACTTACAACCACCGTCTTCCCAGTGAACATTCCCAATGCCATGAAGCTAGCAAAGGCGAAGCGGCTAAGATCGCAGAGCCAGCCACAAGCCAGCTGAAGCCTCTAACATCTTTCATCAGCAATGAAACCAAGACCAAAGCCATCACGAGGAACATCACTGAATTCATGGCATTGGATGACCAGTCATTTTCCTTAGTGAAGGATGAAGGTTTCGGAAATGGGATCCTTGCCTGAGCCCAAGATATGCGATACCAGGGAGGCGATTCTTCTCGGACGTCGCATTACCAGAACTGTTTCAACTTGTGTTACGCCACACACAATCAGCTTTACAACGGGATATTTGGTAATCTAACGTAAGCTTGATGGCAATTTTGAGCTTGACTAGTCAGTGGGTTGACACAGAGGGTCCCACACCACTGCCCATCTAACACCCATATTTGACACAATGTGTCAACAGTGGGACGTAGACAAGACCAGGGTTCATGTGGTGTTGCAAGACGATTCTGGAAAAATGACCAAAAGCCTGGATGAGGGCAAACTGGCGTATTTGCCCTGTATGGCACACACACACTACAGCTGGGGGTGAATGGGGGTCTGCCATCCCATTAAAGAATCATTGACGTGGTGTCAACCAGAAGGTAGATTATCAGGCATTTGAAATACTCACGCTGGCCTTCACATCCATAAAAACCGTTTGGTCAGCCAATAAAACGATGGCAACAAGATGTTCCGCCGAGATTGAGAAGCACCTACTACATGCTGCGATCGCTGGTTGAGCAGAAACGTGCTCTTGGGACATATGTGTTGCAGCGCATGAGCTGCAACCCCCATTCAACACGCATCAGTGGGGCACATTGATAACGTGTGGAGTCTCCTCATTAGCGTCAGCCTCAGACGCCATTCCAGCTGTCACCGCACAACGTAGAAAAGGAGCACTGTTCACTTTGGTCTTTTTTCTTGATCCATTTAGTTTGGTTTTTTGGTGTAGCTCAGTCTCATGAGATTTACAAAACTGCTACTGTGGTAATATATCAGATCGGAAATGATTCATTGATCCCCAGGGGGGGATATTGGGTCACGTTAATGTCGCTCCATCCTAGGATAGAAATATTTAGGCATAGAAAATACTACAATATGTAACAACCAGATATATAGAAAGAAAATGATAACGCAGAAGTAGGGCTGTATCCTCAAAGTTGACTGGTCGAATGGTCATTCCAAGAGACCCGAGTCGACTCGAGTCTCAGTCTAAACATTGCAGTTTTTTTGTATGTGCAGTGGTATATATTATAATTAGTTAGATAGTTAGATATAAAGGGTTACGATACAGGCATTCCTTGACATATTAATCATGGAAAAGATAAAATAATGATTACAGGAGAGCTAATGCTTCACGAGGAGACCTGGGCTTATTTCATGGTAGAAGTAACCACAGCCCAACATATAAAATAAAACCTTGAGATGTAACGTACCATTACGTTGTTTGCAAACCATCATAAAAATCAAGAATAACAAGTTCTTTCTTGTTTTTTCTTGTTTTGCTTTCAAACAACATGAGTCCTGACAACAAGTTGGGAGTTAAAGACACAGTGGAATGAAACAATGGCGGCAACACCTGAAGAGTTACATCATGATGCATTACCGCCACCATCTGGCGAAACAGTCTGCCTGTTCTTCAGTTAATGGAAGCTGTCCATCAAGGTACAAGGAGATCAGGTTCGATTTCACGAACACGCTGGAAAACATGGTTAGTAAACGGTAGAAAGCAGGAAAGCAGCATGGAGGCCATTACAAATGTTATGGTTGGTACTTCCTAAAGTCTTTTTCCAGAGTGCAGAGCTTATTTGTGCAGCCACTCCAGGTGCTACGGTTTCTACATTTCTGCTATTTCCCAGTCACCCAATCAGAAATCATGCCAACTGCTAAACAAACATTTCATTTCGGAAAAGAGTGTGTTGTTCCACATGAATGTTTGACTCTACAGCCAGTTTCTTTCACAAATCGTAATGTTTGCGTCTGCATACGCTGCTCATCACTCTTGGATGTATAACATGAAGTTATGGCGACGCTCTTCAGCTAGCGTGTTAGCTCTATGGAGCTAACATGGCTGGTTCTCATGGAATCTGAACAAAGCACAGAGATACAGCGGTTAGTTTTGAAAGTGCACATACACTTCATCACAGTGCTTCCCAGTGCCGTGCCAGTGCATTTCTGTCATAAAAACACGATATCTTATTTCATATTCAGTCTCTCTTTAAAACTCAGTTCGAACACAAAATCGCTGTTCTGTGTTGTTGTGGTCTATTTACATGCCATCGTCCAGAGCTTCAACGCATAGCATCACGCCGGAAAGAGGCGACGATGTCTGTGTCCACCCGGCGGTCATGTTTCCATCCCTGCTGACCGGAGCTGGAGCCCATACAGTCATTTGTCCTGGGACTGAATGCCGATCGTAACCTTTTCCACTAAAGACAAAAGCCAGGTTTTTGGTCCAGTGGGAAAGGTGCTTTATTGTCGTCGCATTTCAGTTGACTTCAAAACCAAATGACTGTACATTTAGCTGCATATTATAAATTAGTTATTGGTTCTAAATCAATCTGCACTAAACATACATGTCTAACAAAGGCACGACATGAATTGGATTTGAGGGTATTGTGATGCAAATGAAAGTCCACTCTAGAGCAGACATTAAAGTGCCTCCCATTCTCCTACCTCTCATGGCCTAATCAGACCCCTTATATGCTTTTCCAAACATTAGGTTAGACTCCAGTACTTTCTTTTACGTTTGTAAAAAGAAATACACACACAATGGCCCTGGATAAAACCAGGGACCATGTACAACCCTTTTTGAATGTAGATTGACATAGCGATAACCCAGCGCTAGTGTATCTAGATTGAATTCAGTGTACGTGTCTACATCTCTAGTACAGCCGTTCCCACACGTTAGACGGCAAAAACATTTTGGCATCGCAATCTCACAATCATTTTCAATGCTCGAATTGAAGAGATTTCAAACACTTGTGTAACATCACTGTGTGCTGTAAAACCAGCCCGACTCCATGTGATTGTGAACACATCGTTTGTTCCACACAGCGAACAAGCAAGTGCCCATTTCGCCATCAGTTGAATTCCCAAATATGTATTTGTGTGAAATGCAAAAGCACAAGGAGGCTCCATGTTAATACTGAACGGCCAGACACAGCTGTGTAAATAGAGACCACCTGAGTGTTAAATACACAGAGCAACAGATGAGCCAGGATCAATGTTTATCCTATTAAACATGTAAATACTGCATGTTGCAACTGCAAGTAAACATTTATCACACCATGATGCCTCCTGCTGTCTACTTGCAAACAACGAAAAACATTCTCGATGCATTCATTCATTCGGGTAAAGTATGAATATTAACAGCCTCTCAGGTGCTGGACCACACACACACACACACACACACACACACACACTTTGAATTGCACTTTTCTTGTCTCCCTTGTGGGAACACCTGGTGTTCAGTATAACACTGGTAATACTGTATGTCTGCGTGAGTAATAATTGCCACCAGCCTGACACACACGCCTGTGATGTCAGCAACTGTAGAGGACAGGTTGGGGTGGGAGGGGGGGGGGAGCAGGAGGAGTTTAGGCAGGGGGGTGGGCGGAGGGTGGCGGAATCCATCTGCAGCGTTTCACTTCTATGTCTGACTGATTACGGGCTCAACAAGTAACCAGCCAGCTGTTGCTCTACGTTTAACTCCCTCAGCCCCAGCGTCATACATCACTTACAACAGGTGTTCCTGCAATGCACAAGGGTGCAAAGTGTTGAGTCCTGTGTCACTTATGGCCCCTACACACTACACAACTTTCATAGGTCATCAGATCGCTGTCTGTCTTGTAATCGGGTCTCTTGAAGTGTACACTACATGACTGATCGGTCACATGGGCTTGCTCATTACAAGATGTTTCACAAGGAGGATTCCCAGAGGAGTCTGGTCATGAAAAAACACACGAGAATTGATGCTTTCAAACCGCTCCAACTCTCCCCCCTTGTTCGTGTCTTTGAGCAGCTCACACGACCATCGCCCCCGGGGAGCACGCTGCGTGTAGTGTGAACGCACCGTTACACGAGAGGGTGGGAATGTTTTGGTGCGTCACGGTTCGATTTGATTTGATTCTTGGGGTCACAGTTCAGCGCATAGGGGTGCTAATTTCAGGATCTACTGCAGTCCTGCTGTGCACTAAGAAAGGCGGTGTGGCGAACTACGGCATAAAAGCAGAGAGTGTGTATCAGATGATCTAGTTTTTATATTTAAAAAAAGTTGAATCAACTGATTGCAATAGTCTAAACACACAAAGGCAAATAATTGTTGGGGGGGAAAGGATTTTTGAGGTTGTGAATTGATTCATAGCAGATGAGAATCGCGATTGTTATGTGAATGGATTTTTTCTTATAGCCCCTGGTGTTTGCTTCAATTCTTCTCATACCCGTCAAACTGTTAAGGGTTATGGAATTCATAATCTGTGAACTCAAATTACTCAGTCAGACTAAACAAATGTTGACACCTACAAACACAACAGGCAAAAGGCCGATACACAAATACATTTGGCCTGACCTTTTCATTACTCTGTATCATATCCTCTTATCGCTGTCGACCAGACGTTATACGATATTTTAAAGGATCCCCAGCCAAGAACGTTTTTTTTATATGATTCACTAACTGGTGGTGTGTAGTGTGCTGTATGCAGTTGTAAAATATTGCTCCTAACTCTCAGCACAGTTCAGAGAGCAGTGGCTTTGGTTCGTCCCTAATAAACAAACTAAAACTACGTTTACTACAATAATTCCTATTTATCTTTGTGTCAACTTATCAACGATTAATGTTTGTCAAATATAACGAATATGGTACACCTACAACACCAATAAGCTCATTAATAACCCAACCCAGAAGAGTTCATCAAAATAAAGAAGCCATTTACTTTGACACACATAATGAACCTTGTCGCTTCCTTTCAGCACTGAGGAATGCCTGAGTGCATACATACACACATAACAGTGCCCTCCAAACCCTTTAAGCTCAACTAAATAGTTCACTCACGCTAATCCATGTGTAGAAGTAGCCTATCTTTCCCGGATCCAGAGGCGCCATCTGGGAGGTCTCGAGCGACATTCGGTCCAGGGGTTCCCTTGGCGCCAGAGGGACGGTGGGCGTGTCGGACACGCCACGCTATCAGGTAGCGCTATCAGGTAGCGCTATCACGCTATCACACGTAGCCAAAGTTAACCGGAAAAACAGCTAAAGTAAACACTGAAACGTCCTTCTGACATTCAATTTGAATGCTTTACAAAAGACGAACTGCTAGCCTACGTGTTTATTGTTATCGTGTAGAAAACGTTACAACATACCCAGCTGTTCCAAAATGTACAAAGTTGTGAAACACGTAGTAACTCGCAAAGTACAAGTAAAGGTTATTGACCTCTGACCCGGATACATGCAAGCCAATAACAAAGTAAAAGAAATAATTAACCTCTTTAGCATTGAGAATATGTAAAGGCACACATAATATAGTTGATACACATTTTAAGAATGAATAAAATAACAATATAAATAGTATTACCAAAACATTGTAATTAAATCAAACTGCACTGTAAAATGCATAAAATATTCTCGAGAGCCAAAAAATAAAGTGGGAATGTATTTGTTAGCAACAACCCAACGTTTCAACTGCAGAACTAATGCCTACTAGGGAATGTCAATCACACTAAAAGTATCATTCACACTCCTAGCAATCACTCCTACGATGAAAGGTTTTGAAACCGAATAACCACCTTTCTCACATAAAGAAAAATGAAGAACAGTGTGGAATAGAAAACGATGAACCAACTGGTTGACGAATCGAGGCCCAGGAAATTATGGGATGTGTGGTCCTGGAGATACTGATTCCATTGGTTTTTCAGCAGGAAGCCAAGGACCTGCATCAAGACAGTGTCAGAGAGATGTTAGTTAGAAGTTGAAGCACTAGATCCTTTTTTTTGTTGCTACATTGTTCACCACACACAAAGTTCAAAGTTAAAATACATAAAGAGTATCATGATGTATTGGGTGAGGGGTACATTCTTCCAATAAAAAACCACGTTGTTGTATTCAAATTACACTTTGTAGGGGTTTTAAGCGTTTTTAGGTTAATCTATTATCACGAAATATGTCAAAGTGTTTGTTCAAGAATATAACAACCAAAGTAAAATTTGGTATGGACAAAAATGTCACTCTGTGAAATACTCTGTGCCTTCCTTCCCCCCACAGGGGAGAAATATTGTCAGCCTTTGGGAGATAGCAACTGAGAGAAAGGCTCGATAGGGCCCCTGTGGGGACAGAGAAGAGCTCTTAGCCTAACTCTTGGAAAACGCTCACATCCACTGGGGAGTGTTGGCACAGAGCCGGCTATAAGAAGTGTGTGTTAGAGGATCACAAAATACACCAGGGTGGCGTATTCCCTCCTCAACCATCTGGGAAGGCACGCATAGCTATCTCGGCAGTCACGCTCTCTCCCGGTGAGATCTCATTCGGAAGCGTTGGGTCTTGTTAACATCCTCCTGGTCTGTCCATTGGTGGAGGAGGCAGGACTTGAAGGAGCGAGGGGAAAATGAGAGATGGACTCCGGAGCTGGGAACGCGGTCGCCTCGTGAGGACAAGCAAGCGGCGGGGCCACAATTGAACAAAATCTTTTCAAAAATGAAATAAAACAGGGAGAACTGCGACTGCGACGACGAAGGGGGCTGGGGAGTTAAATGAGATCAAGGAATTGTCAAATGCGGCATGAAAGTTGAATCTCAGTGTGCCCCCACGCCGCTCTATCCCCCCTCCCCCCCATCCCTGTTCCCTGGATGCCTGATCCACCAGGGAGAATGGTGAACAAATGTATCTCTGTTTACCCTCCAGTGTGCCCCGCTTACCGCTTCAGCCGACACAGAAATGATGTGCTTCTGTTCAACTCCACGCAGTCGTCTCACTACTGTCACGATCATGACCACACAGGCGTGTGAATGTCACACATCTGTCCGCTATTGTGGAGATTACAAAGGGCGGTGCGACACCCATCGGCCATTTTGTGACTTTTGCCCCAGGGGGTGGAGTGTCTCAAAGCTACGTTGAACTCTGTTTGGCTGAAATTGAGAAGTGTCCCTATGCCTGTGTGTGTTTGTGTGTGTGTGTATGTGTGTATGTGTATTTGTCGAGGATGTGATGCTGGATGTTAACCATATAGTTCTCTCTCATTGAGGCTGTCAAGATGCAACATCAAGAGATCATTAGAGGAACACACAGCTGATGGTAGTGTGTTATTTACGTCGCGTAAAAAACGCCTATTTGTATTTTCAAATGACAGTGCATTGGTGGTGTGTAGGCCCATGGCTTCTGCCGCGGTTGATACTGACGTGACATGACAGGGGTTTGTCGAGGAACAGAGCGTGTGTGGGCGTTCACACTGGAAGGACATATTGGAGATATGAACACATGTATGTTGAAGGAGGGAGCATGCCTGAAAATACGAACGTAAAGCCATTCCAAGAGGCATGTAAATACACACATTGACACGCCTACTAGCAAATGAATGTATCATGCTGAACATATAATTAATTACATCATAGCTGTGGGACACCATGCAGTTGAGAGATAAAATATTCTGAGTGGTCACAAAGTTTACGTGCTGGACTTTATCCTTTGTGAGGCCTGACTGTTCATATGCAGCTATTGATTTGGATATGCATGACTCTTAGGTTGTTTAGACAGCCATATAGATCTTTTTTTTAATGCTATTGGATTTTTTCGGTCAGGCGGAAAATAGGATCATAAATATCCAACATATCCTGCTCAACACAAATTAGACATATTTTGTTAATTTAAGCCATACATTATTTATTATTTTATTATTTAAAAATTCAGAAGGAATTGAGCTGTTTGTTATCGCTTTAGGCATGTAACATGACATGTAAGTGTGTCGCATGTAAAAGGCTCAATCACACAAACGCACACACACACCTACACACACACACACAAACACACACACATACACACGACGACATCATCTTTCACCAATGACAACTCGGTAGTTTTAAATTAATTTACGTCATGAGCATGCATTCATCGAATGTTTGTTTCCTCCCCCGTCACCTCTGGGATTTCAATAGACAGAGAAGCTATAGAGGAGGGGGGGGGGGGGGGGGGGGGGGGAGGGGGAGAGCTCTCTGTTAGCGGCTGGAGCGGTGCTCAGTAGCTGTAGCACGCCCGACCAGCAGCAGCACCGTTGCTGCTGTACACAGTTGCTCTCCAAGGTGCTGAAACTCAGAGCACTGTGTTTCTAAACCACCGCGCCAGACGAGGGGGACAAAAAAGCACCGGGAGCGCTTAATCCTCTTTCACATGACGACCTTCGGATTTAATGAATCGTGCTTCGCCGTTGGACGCCCAAGGAAGACTATAGGATTTACTTAAAGCGCTTATTTCCCCTTCTTTCCCCCACCCCCTTCCCTTTCCTCTACGTTTCAGTTCGTCTAACGTAGGAAGAATAAGAATGCATCAAACAGACTTTTACGCGGAGAGTGTGACTTCTCTTCAATTGGAAAAGGGAACACCCGGGTCTACAACAGGCTGCTGTTTGAATTGCTTTTAGGTAGGACAGACACAAGTAAGGGGGATTAAACACACACACACACACACACACACACACACACACACACACACACATTTCACTTAACGTTTCAACAACAAAAACAAGGGCATCTTAAGATGTTACAGCAGCAGCGTTTGCCATATCCTCATGTTTTGAACAAACAAACAGGTTTTTAACACTAATCCCAAGACATTTTGGGATAAGCTCAGTTAGGTATTCTAACAATTGACTCTGTTTCAATCTGACAACATAAAATACCTGCATTTTAATGTTAGTGTTGCCAGAGCAGTGCAGTGCAAAGAAAGAAAATGAACAAGTTGATGACTATAAACCCCTAAAGAAAATTTAGAAGACATATGTGTGACGCAAAAACTGTGCAACAGAAACATTACATATCCGAAATGCAATGCCCCTGGTATGCAACTTTGTTTGAATATGAATTGTGTGATTTTTTATACTTTTAAATAATCTGCAGCTCTGTCGGGGAGGGGGTTCCAAAGCAAGACAATTCAAAATGAAAGACTGCAAAGCAAGGGCTTTGAACGTGGACTAAAAACCAGAGCTAGCACAAGGCTGGCATGACTTTGTTGTGCATATTCATGACATACTTAACAAAATGCTGAAAATCAACACGTCTTTTCTTCTGCTCACAGGTAGACCTCGTTATCAGATTTGCATAAAAACATCCTGTTGATTTGCTCAGCAAATTCCCTCCTTATTTTCACATGAATACAAACATTGTTTCATACTGTTCCAATCTCAATATTTTGGGTCGAGTATAAAACAAAGACAGCAAACAGTTTTTCACTTTAATTTTCACTTTAATTGTCTTTCTGTACACACTAATTTCATTTTACGCTCAAATCTGTCTTTCAGATTTGAGATGTTATCTTTTTTTTTCTCCTCCTGGACTTGAATGTAGATTGGCAAATTCGCCACTGGTGCACTGTGCTCTTCACAGATGAAAGCAGGTTCACACTGAGCACATGTGACAGACGTGACAGAGTCTGGAGACGCCGTGGAGAACGTTCTGCTGCCTGCAACATCCTCCAGCATGACCGGTTTGGCGGTGGGTCAGTCATGGTGTGGGGTGGCATTTCTTTGGGGGGCCGCACAGCCCTCCATGTGCTCGCCAGAGGTAGCCTGACTGCCATTAGGTACCGAGATGAGATCCTCAGACCCCTTGTGAGACCATATGCTGGTGCGGTTGGCCCTGGGTTCCTCCTAATGCAAGACAATGCTAGACCTCATGTGGCTGGAGTGTGTCAGCAGTTCCTGCAAGAGGAAGGCATTGATGCTATGGACTGGCCCGCCCGTTCCCCAGACCTGAATCCAATTGAGCACATCTGGGACATCATGTCTCGCTCCATCCACCAATGCCACGTTGCACCACAGACTGTCCAGGAGTTGGCGGATGCTTTAGTCCAGGTCTGGGAGGAGATCCCTCAGGAGACCATCCGCCACCTCATCAGGAGCATGCCCAGGCGTTGTAGGGAGGTCATACAGGCACGTGGAGGCCACACACACTACTGAGCCTCCTTTTGACTTGTTTTAAGGACATTACATCAAAGTTGGATCAGCCTGTAGTGTGGTTTTCCACTTAAATTTTGAGTGTGACTCCAAATCCAGACCTCCATGGGTTGATAAATTTGATTTCCATTGATAATTTTTGTGTGATTTTGTTGTCAGCACATTCAACTACGTAAAGAAAAAAGTTTTTAATAAGATTATTTCATTCATTCAGATCTAGGATGTGTTATTTTAGTGTTCCCTTTATTTTTTTGAGCAGTTTATTTTAGGTTGAACTGTTTAGGAATCTATTTTAAGTATACAGTTATTGGACTTTGGACAAAACAATTGTTCCATAAATTAGTCTTACCAACAAGACATTTCCTGTTATATTGTTCAAAACCATTAATCTGCTGTGTGTGTGTGTGTGTGTGTGCGTGCGTGTCTGTATGTGTGTGGAACACATGTATGTTCAGAACCACGGACAGAGCTACAGACCCTGTTTCAGCACCACAGACAGAGCTACAGACCCTGTTTCAGCACCACAGACAGAGCTACAGACCCTGTTTCAGCACCATGGACAGAGCTACAGACCCTGTTTCAGCACCACAGACAGAGCTACAGACCCTGTTTCAGCACCACAGACAAAGCTACAGACCCTGTTTCAGCACCACAGACAGAGCTACAGACCCTGTTTCAGCACCATGGACATCAACCTATGGGGCTATTTCAGGACAGACATACGTGGCAAGAGAAGAGGTTTGCGTGATGAGATCACTCTCCTCTCTCCAGAGCTGGAAGAGATGCAGGGATAATCCACTGTTTTAATACTCTTCCTGCTCCGTCTAATGCCAGGTAAACAAAATGGCCTTCGACCTTCCCCCTCCAGACTGGGACGGCAGCAGCCGATGACTGTTACTCTACTCTATTATTATCGAATTAATTACGTATATACGAAAGGCGAGCAAAGCAATTGTCCAATTACATTTTTATTTAATAGTAACAAATCTAAATATTTCACAATAATATCAAATGAACAACAGTTCCTGAGTTATTACACAAATCATTATAGAAGACTTTCAACACTGACACCTATTGTTTCAGAAGATGAACTGTCAAATCTACATTAATCATAATCTAATATTGATTCAAAACTGGACAATATGTCCAATATTCACAAAATAATTAGTAAAGCACAGAAGGTCACTTATGCACAAAAACAGCACTCTTTACCAAGTTTATAGTACATAGTGAGCTGCAGCCATGTAGGTATGTCTGAGTGTAACAACTACAATGCATTTGACTATATATACCCCAAGTTATCAATCAACACATTGGCCAATAAATTGGCCTATATTATGCTACTTATTACCTGCGTAGTAACAATATACAATAACCTTTAACCTTTCAAACCACACAAACAGAAGATGTGTTACATTTGTGAAATGTTATAGAAATACAACTTTTTTTGGAAAACAATTTCAGGAGTATAAAGATGTTGAGATTTGTTCAAAACCTTCCTGAAGAAAAATAACTCAGTTTCTTCCATGGTCAGACTGTTGCCCCGACAGAAAAGGTCACAGCTTTAAAAGGAAGCTAGTAAGTTCTGCAATAAAACATTCTTGCAAAGTAAGAAAAGCTCAATGAAATGAAATAGTATTGCATTGTAGTTGTGAAATCAACTAATATTACTTTGTCAACTTTTGGACGTATTTGTGTTCTGGAGAACTGTGTGCTGATGATGCGTCTTCTACCAAGATGGAGCGGTTGCTGCAGGTGTACGATTGGTTCATGTTCCTTCTGCTTCCGTCACACGCCCTTGTTGTGAAATGCTGAACGACAACTTGCGTTTTAGAATTTATATAACATTTGAGTTGTAGCATATTGGGCTAAATGGTATTAGAAAGAATCAAAGTTATATATATATATATATATATATATATATATATATATATATATATATATATATATATATATACTATATACAAGTATTTCCGAGTACAGAATAACTTTGATTCTTTGTAATACCATTTAGCCCGAATATGCTACAACTCAAATGTTATATAAATTCTAAAACGCAAGTCGTATATATATCGTGTATATATATATATATATATATATATATATATATATATATATACATATATATGTATATATACACGCATACATACATATATATGCTGTGACGAAGTGATCGTCACATGTGGTACCAGCGCTACGAAGCGCCACGGCATGGAAGCCGACAGACTATTTTTAAACAGTGTATGGACATTTGCGCATGTTATATTTGGTTTGTGTTTTCTGTCCAATCCATTTATGATACCACTTCTGTAATCATACTCACCACAGTTCTCCTGCATTAGGGGCAAGTTTGCATTCACTTCCGCTATTTATGTCACGGGATCGCGCTGGGTCAGGCCATCGCGGTAAATGGTGAGGGGTATTTTAAGGTATTCTTAAAATACCTATTATATGTGTGGGTAAAATATATGGATTAAGTTGTGGTGTGGTTTGTATTATGTTTAGGATAGTAATATACTTTTGTTTTGGTATTATGGCTGGTTAAAATTGATGTGAGGGTTTAATTGATTTATAATCACTTGGTTTAGCTTAGAGGTGGAGCTAACCAACTGCTACTGCTATTTAAGCCTGGATGGCTTCATTAGTGAGGAAGGACGGTTGGTGATGGTTGCGAGAGCCATCATTGATGTAGGTCACGCTTGACATTTATTTATTTATGTGTTATCTTAGTTCCTGTCTGTGTTCTTGTTTGTTCTGTAGTTTGTAATAAATATCTCCATTTGAACTTCAACGTGTGGCTTAACCTCAATTGGACCAAAAGGCACATTACCCTACGACATTTGGTGGCAGTGGTTTTCGGGACCAGTAGCCAATGAGGGATGAGCATGCGTCGAAGAAAGCAGCAGGATTGCAGCCTGGAAAAAGGTGCAGAAGGCGGGGCTATGGAAGAGTCTGAAGTCACGGAACTGAGAGCCATGTTTCGTGACTTCATGCGGACTCAAAAGGAGAAGGACGCGGCGCAGAGAGAGTTCGAGAAGAACCAGGAGGAGCGGTGGCGTTATGTGGGCCACCAGTTAAAGAAATTTGAAGCGGGAGCTACTAAGGACAGGAGTGGACGCATGGAAGCGGCAGCCCCGGTCTCAGCAGCTCCAACAGCAGACCCAGCGGTGATGGTCCGGGAGACGGCAGGCGGACCCGGCGGTGTTCCCAGCAGCGATGGTCCAGGAGCCGGCGGCGGTTCGTGCGATGACCCCAGCGGCAGTGGATCCGGGTCCTGGAGGAGCAGCGCAGCATCCAGGTTACGCCGAAGTGGTGGCAGAGCCAGGTCCACCAAGGATCCAGCAGGGCCAGCTGTCTGGGTGGAGAGGCCCTAAAATGCAGCGCTTCTTGGAAGAAGAGAACATTGAACACTTCCTGACGGCATTTGAACGCATGGCTACAGTGAGCCAGTGTCCCATAGCAGAGTGGGCAATCTACTTGGTCCCTCTGTTAACGGGAAAAGCTAGAGCGGCCTACATAGCCATGGACATGGAGGACACTTTATGCTATCAAAAGGTCAACGCAGCCATTTTGGCTAAGTATGAAATTAACAGTGAGACCTATAGACTGAAGTTCCGAGCAATGGAGGTCTTACCAGAAGAGACCCCCAGAGAGCTTTTCACAAGGCTAAATGAGCTCTATGAGAAGTGGGTTTCTCCAAAGACTCACACAAAGGAGCAGATCGGGGAGAAGATCGTGTTGGAGCAGTTCCTCCGGATGGTCAACACGGATGTTCAGCTGTGGATCCGGGAACATAACCCCAGCACAGCTCAAGAGGCAGTACTCCTCGCTGACTCCTTCATCACAGCGCGTCGACACTTCAGATCCTACCAGATAGGAGGGGATCAACCACCAAGCTCATCTCCATGGGGTAGGTCTGAGGGTGGTCAGGCGAGTGGTCAAGGCAGACAGTATGTGAACTATCCCAGGAACCCAGTTAGATCAGTTGGTCATCCCAGAGATGTTGGTCCCATGAGCAATCCATTAACACCCAGTGGTAGCCCTAGACCAGCAAAAGAACCCCTAGTGTGTTATCACTGTGGCCAGCCTGGGCACATTAAGCCTAAGTGTCCCCTGATAAAGCCTAAAAGCACATATGTGTGTGGTATAGATAGGCAGGGTCCAGAGCACCAGTGGGAGTCGTTGGTTTGGGTGGGAATCAGGGGGAAAAGGGTGCAGGCTATGATTGACACAGGGAGCAATCAGACGTTAGTCAAAGCACACCTAATTCCCAAATCGGAGATAAGGCACGAACACACAGTCATCACACGTTGCGTCCATGGTCACAATAAAACATATCCAACAGCAGACATTTACCTGGAGGTTGAGGGACAAGAGTACCTGGTTACTGTTGGAGTGCTGGAGGACTTGCCATACCCCGTGGTATTGGGGAAAGACATGCCAGGGCTAGTACAACTTTTAAATATAGAGAAAGCATGTCACATGGTGGTTACTCGGGCACAGGCACAGGCACCAAGGGACAGTACTTGGGATGAGTTGCCATTTTCTCACCCCACTAAGCAAGTAAAGACAAGGAGCCAGAGAAGGAGGGACAGGTTTCAGGGGACTCCCAGTGCACGAGACAGTTCCCATACCTTCACTGGAGAATAGTGAGCAGGTCACAATCCCAGCAGACATCAGGGAATTACAGAGAGCCGATGGCACCCTTGCTTCCTTCTACAAGGACTTGTTAGAGGATGGTGGTGGTAATGCGGAAGGGCCCAAGTTTAGGCTTAGGCAAGGCATACTGTACCGCCATGGGGAAGAGGGGGAGCAGCTGGTTGTGCCAAGGGATCTCAGGGAAAAGGTGCTAGAGTTAGGGCACTCTAGTCCATGGGCAGGTCACCTAGGCCAGAACAAATCATGGGAAAGAGTTGCAGGGAGGTTTTATTGGCCAAACATGTATGTTAAGCTGATACAGTACTGCAAGCCTTGTCCCCAGTGTCAGCTGACAGCACCGGGAAAGAAGGGTAACAGGGCACCATTAATACCTTTACCTATTATAGATATACCATTTAGCAGAATAGCCATGGACATTGTGGGGCCTCTAGAGCGTAGTCGTAGAGGAAACCGATACATCTTGGTTATCTCTGACTATGCTACCAGGTACCCCGAGGCGTTTCCACTTAGGAATGTGAAGGCCAGGCAGGTAGCTAATGCGCTTCTCCAGCTGTTAACCAGGGTAGGGATCCCGAGGGAGGTACTGACAGACCAGGGCACAAACTTTACTTCAAAGTTTCTCAGGCAGGTCTACCAGTATTTAGGGATCAAGGCTATTAAGACCACAGCCTTACCACCCTCAGACAGACGGGCTTGTGGAGCGCCTCAACCAGACCCTGAAGTCTATGCTGCGGAAGTTTGTGTTGGACACAGGTGCAGACTGGGACGAGTGGCTACCATACCTGCTGTTTGCCTACCGAGAGGTTCCTCAGTCATCCACTGGCTTCTCACCTTTCGAGTTGCTCTACGGGAGGAAGGTGAGAGGTCCACTGGATGTGCTGAAGGAGGCCTGGGAAGGAGACCAGCCAGAAAAGCAGGTGAACATTTTGTCCTACATTTTAAAAATGAGGGACAGGATGGAGACATTGACAGAGGAAGTGCAGCAAAATCTCAAAGCTGCACAAGCCACCCAGAAGAGGTGGTATGACAAGTCTTCGAGAGACCGTTCTTTCAAGCCGGGGCAGCAGGTTCTCCTGTTGTTGCCGACATGTGAGAGCAGTCTATTGGCCAAGTGGCAGGGACCATATGTGGTTCGTCAAAAGACTGGGCCGGTGACGTACGAGGTCATCATGCCAGAGAGGAGGAAGCAGACGCAGACGTTCCACATCAACCTGCTGAAGGAGTGGGTTCCCCGTGAGGAGCCTGCTGTCGTGCTGTTTGCCAGGAGGGTCGTGGAGGAAGACGAGGGAGATGAGCAGTTTTTCCCTACAACTGACGGTTCTGGAGTCCAGGTAGACATGCACCACCTCTCGGTTTCCCAGCAGGAGGCGCTGGCTAGCTGTTGTCCGGTGGGTCTGTTTGCTGAGACTCCTGGCCTCACACAGCTGGCTCAACACCACGGTAACCCTGAAGGAACCAGGACCGATCAGGGTCCCGAGCTACAGGATTCCAGCTCAGATGGTTCCAAAGCTCAAGAAGGAGCTAGAAACAATGAAAGAGATGGGGATCATCGAACCATCTCACAGTGAGTGGTCATGTCCCATTGTTATTGTGCCCAAAAAGGACGGTACTCTGCGTTTTTGCAATGACTTTAGAAAGTTGAACACCATTTCCACTTTCGACCCTTACCCTATGCCCAGAGTGGACGATCTTCTGGACAGGTTGGGCTGTGCCAGATATCTGACCACCTTGGACCTGTGTAAGGGGTACTGGCAAGTTCCTCTGTCAGAGGAGACAAAACCCCTGACGGCATTCAGAACACCGTTTGGTTTTTACCAATACACAGTGATGCCATTTGGTCTGAAGGGGGCGCCCGCAACGTTTCAGCGCCTCATGGATGGGGTGTTGGAAGGTGCTTGGGATTACGCAGGGGCGTACCTGGACGACATCATAGTCTTTAGCGAGACTTGGGAGGATCATCTGGTCCACGTCCAAGACATTCTCCAGCGAATCAAGGATGCTGGCCTGACCATGAATCCCTCCAAGTGCTCCTTTGCCCAGTCACAGGTGGAGTACCTGGGATTTGTCATCGGCGGTGGGTCAGTGAGGCCACAGGTGGGGAAGGTGAGTGCCCTCACTGATACCCCAGTACCAAAAACGAAATCCCAGGTGAGGTCTTTCCTGGGGATGGTTGGGTGGTACAGACGGTTTATCCCTAACTGCTCTAGTAGGGCAGCCGTCTTAACCGAATTGACTAAGAAAGACAGTCCAAACAAGGTCAAGTGGACTGCTCAGTGTCAGCTTGCCTTTGAGGACTTGAGGAATTGTCTTTGCAGTGATCCAGTGTTGCAACAGCCAGACTTTGATCTCCCTTTTACGGTGCAGACAGATGCCTCCGGTGTGGGGCTTGGGGCTGTTCTGTTACAGGGGGAGGAGAGTGGCCGGAAACCGATTATGTTTCTAAGCAGGAAGTTGTTTCCCAGAGAGTGCAGGTACTCTACTGTGGAGAAGGAGTGCCTTGCCCTGAAGTGGGCGCTAGACTCTCTGCGCTACTACCTGATGGGGAAGAGCTTCACCGTGGAGACCGATCACAGGGCCTTGCAGTGGCTCCACAAAATGAAAGACTCCAACGACCGCATTACACGGTGGTATTTGGCCCTTCAGCCATACAACTTCGTGGTGAAGTACAGACCGGGGGCGCAGAATGTGACTGCTGATTACCTGTCTCGTGTTTTCGAGGACGAAAACATTTGAAGGAGGGGGGTAATGTGACGAAGTGATCGTCACATGTTGTACCGATGGTACAGCGCTACAAAGCGCCAAGGCATGGAAGCCGACTATTTTTAACAGCATATGGACATTTGCGCACGTTATGTTATTTCTGTATTTCCTGTCTGTTTGTAAAACCACATCACTCATACTCACCACAGTTATCCTGCATTAAGGGCAAGTTTGCATTCACTTCCGCAGTTTATGTCACGGGATCGCGCTGGGTCAGGCCATCGCGGTAAATGGTGAGGGGTATTTTAAGGTATTCTTAAAATACCTATTATATGTGTGGGTAAAATATATGGATTAAGTTGTGCTGTGTTTGTATTATGTTTAGGATAGTAATATACTTTTGTTTTGGTATTATGGCTGGTTAAAATTGATGTGAGGGTTTAATTGATTTATAATCACTTGGTTTAGCTTAGAGGTGGAGCTAACCAACTGCTACTGCTATTTAAGCCTGGATGGCTTCATTAGTGAGGAAGGACGGTTGGTGATGGTTGCGAGAGCCATCATTGATGTAGGTCACGCTTGACATTTATTTATTTATGTGTTATCTTAGTTCCTGTCTGTGTTCTTGTTTGTTCTGTAGTTTGTAATAAATATCTCCATTTGAACTTCAACGTGTGGCTTAACCTCAATTGGACCAAAAGGCACATTACCCTACGACACCAGGCATGCAGCACAGCAGGGGAAATAGTGCTGTAGCTGGCGAAAACAAGAGCATAAATGATTCAAATAGCATTATTAATGAATCTAAAGACATTATGTAAATGGTGGGAGCCCATGTTGAATCTATCAGTGTCCCTTCTATTATCAATTGCAAAAACATGCTGGCGAGATATGTCTTAGTTATTCTTACTCTATCCGCGGCTATTGATAAAAATGGAAAGGATGAATAAGTGAAGAAAGTTGATATATGTCACATATCCACATTTCAAATAATAAAGTGTGTTATATAATATATTTGTATTGTTGACTTTTTCACAGTGCCACCCACACACACACCTGTACGAAACAAGTGTGTATATATTATACAGCATTGACTCTCGGACCATTTTAATTCTACCGGGATCGGTCCTAGATCAAACTAAGCAGCATTTAGCTGACACCCGAGCTAAAGCTGACACAACGCCTTTCCCTGGGACAATATCAAGAACAAATACTGAAACCTTTGTCCTGGCAATAATCAATTGATTTCAAGTAGAAAGAAAAAAAAGGTGGGGGGGTGGGGGGACAGGTGCTTTTACTGAGCAAAGAGGCAGAACATCTTAAAAAATGAGATGAGTCATCGGGGAATAGGTTACAGGTTGGGGAAAAAAGAAAGAAAATGAAGACATTTACATTGGCCTCATTCGGCTTCCTTCTTAAGGGGCTGTCTCTATTTCTGCTGATGAGCTCCATCTGAGGACCCTGTAATCTGTGTCATGCCGTCGTTTCGTTATCACCTCTCTCTCTAGGTAAGATAATGGGTAACCACTTGGGGGAAACCATACTGTCAAGTCCTCCTCTTGATTCAATATCCAAAGGACACAGGGACAACTCAAACTTCAGACTCAATCTTTTTATTTTTGGTTTGCTTCCATTTGATTGGTCTGTCCAGTAAATTCACCATTAAATTAGGTTGTAAACCTTCAAAGACAGAACAAAAAGTTACCATTTTAACTAAACATTCCAATGAACTTAAATTAGTTTAAACATTCTAAATAACTTAAGTCAGTTTACTTAATCCCTTTACCATTGGAGTCTTTGGATTGAATCCACAAGTGAACTTGTAGTCCCTTCACTGCAGTCTGATCTTTTGACTGACTGAGCACCTCCATGCCTTAACAGGTGCTCTGAATCAGTGAAATGACTGATCTGGTGACAAGCAGCTGGTTTGCTGCTGCTGGTGCACTCTGGGAAGTGTAGTTTTTTTTCCCTCACTTCTTAGATTCAGCTCAACACATACAATTTGGTGGTAATGATTTGTTTACGTAGCATGCTCTTTTAACAGTCAAACTTATTTGACAGTTGTGCAAGCCAGAGCCCAACATGGCCACCCTGGACCTATTCTTTCTTTTTTTTCTTCTTCAAATTAGATCTCAAAGCTCCCCGTGTGTTTGACTTTTTTGGTTGTAATTGCTTCCTGTCTGCTGGCTCAATTATAAGCACCAGGTTCTTTTGGAGGAGGGGTCTGGGGTCTTGGGGGCCCAAGCAGCATCAGTGGACAAGCGAAACAAAGTGATTGAATAACAGAAATTTGAGCAGGGCGATGAGATCATTTGGGTGCTTGATTTGATAATATTTTACTTGATATAGCAGCTCACAGTTTACACATGTCAATGTAGGATTAGACCAAGTTTGATTGCCTGAGCTGCTTTAGGAAGCCCAGTGTAATGAAGAGGGGAGGACAGACGGCACTGTATTGATTCAGAGCGGCTTAAGAAAGTCTTACTCTATTATCCATTATTGATTTTTGGGTCAGTTGAACGCTGTTGTCAATACTTGATCAGGATTTTTTACAAAAAATGTGAACTTAACATTAGAGACTTATGACCCATCATCAGAACAAATCAATCACTTTAGATATATTTACGAAGATATTATGAAAACTCCACAATCCTGTCATGTTGCCCCAGCATAAACATTTGACTTGATGCAATGAAAAGGCTTTTACATAGACGAGGGCTCGTAAGCAATTCTACCAATGTATCACACTAAATGAATAACACTATCACAGAAGCAGAATGTTAAATAAATGTTTGCAGTTGTAATCATAACATACACTGTGAGCAGACAACCTATCACCTTAACTGCAAAGACAATACACACGCTTATTCTTGATGGCATTTTCAAAATAGGTTGCCATTGTCACACATAAAGATGCCAGGAACATTACATTCAAAATGGATGAAATTGATGATGTGCAGCAATAGTAAAACCAACAATAAAAATCCTTCAACCTCAAGGGTTTGGAGGCACATTCTCAGAAAGCAAGAAACAACTCATGGTAAAATAAGGTGGGTCCACATTTGAGAGAAAGCAACCATATAATTAAGTCAAAGTTGTACCATTGCAAATAAATGTGGATTTGCATAGTTAAAAGATTTATTGGGAATTGTTTCATTTCATTTAATCGATAATTAATTAATAATTTCATCATTAAGTGTTCTTTGGTTATTTTTCTCCCCAATTTCCCAGGTGACCGTATACTGCACTACTTTATACTAACCTACTATTACATTAATCAGGTAATCAATCGTTTTAATTTCCAGGTGACCGTATACTGCACTACTTTATCCTAACCTACTATTACATAATCAGGTAATCAATCGTTTTAATTTCTAAGAATTCTCTAAAAGCACTAGATATTGTGATACAATGAATTAAAAAACAAACAAATACATTAATGGTACCGCACAGGAAGACAATAAAGAATAACAACACACAGGACAATAACAATAAACCACCCTTTTCATGGAGACCGTTCCCATTCAGTCGTTTCAATGGTTGAAACTTTAAAAAAAAAAGAGTCCAAATGCTATATGTTTCCAGATCAACTTCCAAACACATGGACCGTGAAGGCGGATTCAAAACGACTGAGGGCCCCCCGCCTTGATGAAAGACAAGACGGCCGCTTGGCCCCCTCGTGATCGCACAACACTGGATGACTACTAGAGAACGTGACGTGCACCTACATCACCAAGACAAATTCCTTGTATGTTTAAAAAGCGTACTTGGCAATAAAGCTTTTCTGATTCTGATGACAATATTATACTGGCAGTGTTGGCTTGAGTTATTATTGATGGGCACGTTTTACTCCAACAGACGGAGGGTTAGCTCCTTTCTGGTGCAGTAAGACAAGGTTAAAACTCGGAGCTAACTCGTAGCCCATGGCTACATAAATATTAACCAAGCTACCACTGTGGAGAATAGGCCTTCTTTGATTATGAATCTTCGCTGAGGAAAGCTAGGTATTGTAACACTCGTTAATACTGTGAAGTTCATGTGTGAAAATGATTTAGTCCAGCTCTTCCTCCAATCACGCCATGCTTGTAGAACTCATTAAATGGCTTCATCTCGAACTTATTGTTTGTTGCCCGCTTGATCCATCAACTCTTAAGTTTTCAGATCTCTAAGAAGCTTCATAGTGAGGTAAAAGGCTGACAAAAAAAAGAGAAGAAATTCACAAAGGAATTTGAGGATCCCTCTGGTGTCTGGTGGGTGTGAACTGGTGTGCTGATGGCCGGCCAATCAGTGTAAAGAATTGAAGTATCTCTTGCCTCAGATGTCCCATCATATTTAGTATGTGATGATGCCCAAAGCCTTCCATCTGTACAGAAGATGTGCCATCAAATTCTCTTCTGGTGTTGTAACCTCTTGATTTCTTTTGAGTTTTTAACAACACATTTGGGGAGGAAGCACAATGGTCACCTTTCCTTTTCTGTAAATGCCTTTGCTTGTCGCAGTCTTTGCACTTTTGTGCTCCGCCATCCTCCTGAGAGTTCTCTTTTAACAGTTCTCTAACAGGTTTCTCATGAATACAGTCCTCACTTTACACAAATGCCCCACATTTGTACATACACCACAATCACATTTCCTAGAGCTTACTATTGATCCCTTCCGCTCGGGTGAATCGTTGCCGTTGTGATGATGTAGTTATGCATCTTTGTCTACTAAATAAATTGAACGCTTCCATTTAAGTTTGGTGGAATCAGGTCATCTTCATAATAAACAAGTCCTTGCTGATGAGATGGATGATGATCAATGATTGGGTAAATTTAGTGATGCCTTGGGTCACTGCTCATACATTAGCTTGAAGTTGAAAAGTCTAATAAAGTCAAACAAGGTCTACAAACATATACTCGTTCCAAAACTTGAATTACACAAAGCATTAGTGTGGTGTTGGTTATGCTACTGAACGTAAAGAGATATGCCATTTACTTAAGTTTCGTGAATGATATTTTTGGATAAACATGAAATTAAGGAAAATGTTAAAACATCACACAGGGTTTCACACTTTATTACTGACTTGTCAATGAAGAGAGCATCTAAAAGTAAACTAACCCAAACTGAAAGAACAACTTAAGTTGGGACTTGGCTTTTTGTCCCCTACCGGCTACTGTACATGTCTGCTACAACATATTGCTTCCTAGAGCTACAGTTGGGGAGACGGGATAGACAAGACGCCCCCGGGTCCTAGTGCCCTGCCTGTATCCACCACGGCTCACACGTTAGTAGCTTTGGCCATTGACAACCATGCAGTACATGCTAGCCTGTTAGCTTGAATCTATACGTCTATGAAACAGAACTTCAATCAAACTGAAAAAACATGGCAAGCGGCGAACAGACCAACTTCAAGCATTCACAAATAATACCTCCAGCTCTAGACAGACATACGAAACACACCCATTATGACAGTTACAGCACAAAAAAACAGTTTTTAACAATTTGTTTTTTTGAGAAAGAAAAGTGTTGTATTAATAGAGGACACACCGTAAACAAATCAAAAACTCAACAGAGAACCACGGAACCACTTCTCGGAACCACTTCTCGTTCGTCTTCCTCCTTTAGCCCCCCCCCCCCCCCCCCCCCGTCATATTTGCCCCTCCTCCTCCTGGGTTAGCTCCTCCTCTTCCTGGTTTAGTCCGTTCAGTTTGACAGCACCGGCCAACAGCGACGGGGGGGTGAAGAGGAGAGCAAAACAACAGCAGAACAAAACAAAGTAAACTGTTCTTGTCAAAATAAAGGCGTGGCAAGGACGAGCGCCAAAATAAAAGCCTTCATTTGCACTTTGTCGTGCAGAACACGGAGATGTGGGGGTCTTCACCATCATCATCATCATAGTGCTCAGAGGCATTTCTGGGCAAAGAGTGACCCCACCACGACCCACCCACGTCATCAGGGCCATCCCCGCCAAGAACCGCTTCCTGAATCTCTCCTGGGAACGCCGGCTCGCCGCGCCCCTCCTCCCCCAAACATATCGCTCAAAACTCCTGGAGAGAGAGAGAGAGAGAGAGAAGAGAGAGAGAGAGAGAGAGAGAGAGAGAGAGAAAATAGAGTATAACATAGAGTAATAGTTAATATAACACCTTTCTTTTAAAATGACAATTTTAACTACGATGTTTACACTTCCCTGTAACCCTGTCTTAGTTGAGAATTTCTCACTATATACATTTTTTGATAGTGTTAGTGTATTCACTGTATTTCTGCAGTAAATGTACATTTCCCATGCCAATATTCCCCTTTAAACTGACAGACAGACTGACAGAGTGACCTTTAAAACCAATGCACTATGTGATGGCCAACAAAACACACACACACACACACACACACACACACACACACACACACACACACACTAGTAAAAATACCTACTTGTATAACCTCTTCCTTTTGGTTTTTAAGGCAACAATCTAACCCCCCCACACACACACCCCACCTCTACCATCTGAGTCTCTAAATGAGGTTCTGTCCTCAATCTCTACCGAGTAATCACCGCCATCGCTGCCTCTCTGCTGGGCGGGGGAGAGGGGGAGAGGGGGAGAGAACATTAAAACAGGCTTATTAGGTGGCTGCGTCTCCGTTGTCCCAGGACGCTTAAACGGGTTGTGGAGACGCTGCAGCGCCTGGGGGGGGAGACTACACCAACCAGGAGGGGTGAGGAGGAGGAGAGGAGGAGGGAGTGGGGGAGAGACTACACCAACCATCCAGGAGGGGTGAGGAGGAGGGAGTGGGGGGGGAGACTACACCAACCAGGAGGGGTGAGGAGGAGGGAGTGGGGGAGAGACTACACCAACCAGGAGGGGTGAGGAGGAGGGAGTGGGGGAGAGACTACACCAACCAGGAGGGGTGAGGAGAAGGAGAGGGGTGAGGAGGAGGAGAGAGAGGAGGAGGGTGAGGGGAGAGACGGAGGTGGTGGGGGGATATGGTGGGGAAGAAGAGGAGGAGGTGAGGATGGGGAGTGGAGGGGGGAGGGGGAGAGGGAGAAGAGGAGGAGTTAGGGTGAGGAAGAGAGGAGTGAGGAAGTGATGAGAGAGGAGGAGGAGAGAGAGGCAGAATGAGGTGATCCTCTGTCCTTGTTTCTAAACCCAGCCCAGTTCATCTCCCAGATCAGACAGGGAGACAACTCCTGGAGACGCCAGAATACACACCGTCTGGGATTATAGAAGTCACTTACAATAACACTAATACTAATACTATAATACTAATACACTAATACTAGGACTAATGCACAAGCATGCCAGTGAAACAAACCGGTAAACCAGAGACAGCTGAGAGAGCAAGATAGAGTGAGAGAGAGACAGACAGAGAGACAGAGAGAGTGACAGAGAGAGAGAGAGAGAGAGAGAGAGAGAGAGAGAGAGAGATACAGAGAGAGAGAGACAGACAGAGAGAGAGAGAGAGACAGAGAGAGAGAGAGAGAGAGAGAGACAGAAAGAGAGAGCGAGAGAGAGAGAGAGAGACAGAGAGATACAGTGATGTTGAGGGCCAGTAAAGCCGTTCATCTCTTATTGAGCTCCGTGTGTCTGATCAATGAAGCCTGCGCCGACTCACCCATCCCCCCTGCGCCTGGATCCAGGGCTGGACGTGGACGTCCAGGTAGACGCTCATCCACTCGGCGATGCGCCAGACCAGGGAGCTCATCTCCTTCTCCACGCACTCCACGCACAGCGCTCCCCCGAAGAGGAACAGCGCCACCACGCGGCCCCAGGTGACGCTGCCGCGGAAGAACTGCTCCATCGCGCTCTCGAAGATCTGGTAGACCGTGGCGGGGGTGATGTTCAGCCAGGACAGGTCGCCGAAGGCCTGCGTGAAAGCCAGCTGGAACCTGCTGGCCGTGTCCCTCAGCGCCTCCTTCACCGCCTGCATGCTGCGCCGCCGCCGCCAGTCTCCGCGGAGGACCGGCGCTGCAGCGGAGACGCGGGCGGGGGTGGCGGAGGGGCGGCGAGGCCGGTGGCGTGCGACCCGGGGACGCGGGGGTTGTGGCCCCGCGCGGCCCCGCCCGCCTCAGTACGGTTTGGGGGCGTGGCCAGCGTGAGGGGGAAGTTATTCTGGGACAGATTGTACTTGATGTAAAACAGCACCAGCTCTCGGTTCTGTGACATCACGGGGTGGGCGGGGTCCGGTTGTGCCATGGTGGCGGTCCGACGGGGGGGTTCTGGTGCTGGGCTGGCGGTACTGACTCGCTGTGTGGGGGGGATGGGGTCAGACCACCACGGTAGACCTGGTATCCTCCTCACACGACAGACGAGGTGGGGGGTGTCAACCGACACGGAGCCGTCCAATCAGCTCACAGCCTGCGGAGACAGAAGGTCAAGGGGTTGAGAACCAATGAAAACACTTTAGGAGTTGGACAGTATACATCGTGTGTGTGTGTGTGTGTGTGTGTGTGTGTGTGTGGTCAGGGTAGACTTCACCCTGTCACCTTGGGGGTTATCTTGTACCTCCAGACCCCCCCCCCCCCCCCCCCCCCAACAAAGGGCGTCTTAACTCCTGGTTAGTGTAGTAAATATTAAACATAAAGAAACACAAGGTGGGGAAACGCCATCGATATTTCTATCTACGGTACATTATTTATTAATGGAATTGAGGACTGACGTTATGTTTATAACGTTTATATTCCAAGTTATAGAAGTACTGGTTAAATGGCGCTTGTATCAACAGCCTACATTTGCTGTGAACAACAGCTAGCAGTAAAGCACGGCTCACCGCTAGCTGTTGTCCTTTGTATTTCCGCACCAGGCGCCATTTTGTATTTTCGTTTGTTTGGGTACTGTATCATTTATCGACGTGTATACTGTGTTCATTCAAGTATACAGTTGTCACGGCGTGACGTGGACGCGTCAGAGAAAAATACAGTTTCAAAGAACCAACCTGTGTGTGTGTGTGTGTGTGTGTGTTGTCGTGGAGAGGTACACACTGCAGCATGTGAAGAACAGCCTAAATCAAAACCTAAAACACAACGTACTCACGTACGTAACTCATCGCGAGACTATCGGATTAACATCCCGCAACACCCACACACACCTTCATCTCTGATACTTACACACTCCACAAAGGGACGCTGACACATACGCGGGTGATCGCCACGACTGTGTGTGTGTGTGTGTGTGTGTGTGTGTGTGTGTGTGTGTTGTATGTGTGTCTATCTCTAAATTTGGAATAAGTAGTTGACGCCAATTGACGACAGGTGATTGCACTATAGCGCCCTCTGTTGGACGGTACCATTAATTTGCTTCCATTAGGATTACATTGACCTTCTGGATTCCATAAACGTTGGGAATACACACACAGTTAGTACTATAGCTCTATAGTTATAGTTTATATTAACCTTGTATATTAGCAGTATCTTGGGTCTCAAATGGAGTACAGGTAGTGCTATAGTTCTATAGTTATAGTTTATATTAACCTTGTATATTAGCAGTATCTTGGGTCTCAAATGGAGTACAGGTAGTGCTATAGTTCTATAGTTATAGTTTATATTAACCTTGTATATTAGCAGTATCTTGGGTCTCAAATGGAGTACAGGTAGTGCTATAGTTCTATAGTTATAGTTTTTATTAACCTTGTATATTAGCAGTATCTTGGGTCTCAAATGGAGTACAGGTAGTGCTATAGTTCTATAGTTATAGTTTATATTAACCTTGTATATTAGCAGTATCTTGGGGTCTCAAATGGAGTACAGGTAGTGCTATAGTTCTATAGTTATAGTTTATATTAACCTTGTATATTAGCAGTATCTTGGGTCCAGGGGTAGAGAAGAGGTAGTAGTCTGGAGGGCTCCAAGAGTTCAGATGGCAGAAGTGTTCCAGGAAGCTGACGGCACTGGCCATCTGGCCAGGCTTCAGGGCCTGCAGGCTGCATGGGGAGAGGGGCGTACCCGGGGTGAAGGGGAACACCTTCTGAGCACTGTCTCCCGAACCTGGGGGGAGACGGGCACCGGGTTAGAGATGTGGACATTATATTCACTTTCAGTCATTTAGCATTTAGACACTTTTATTCAAAGCGACTTTCAAGTAATACTGAGAACAAACAAAGCATAACTTTCAAAGAACTTCACCTACAAGGTTACAGTGCATTTAGAGTTGGCCAGTTTGTTAAGACCCCACGTTTCAGGTTTTTCAGTAGCCAGTCCATTGCAACCGGTGGGTCGAAGTAATAAGAAATCCACAGTTCGATCTAAAATGTTCAACCGTGCTCGTGACCAGGACATTTAACAGTCAAGAATTGAAACTGCTCAGTCTCTTTCTCTAAGTCCGTTAGCATGCTAAGTGGCGTGTGAACACAGAATGCTTATGCTTTCCAATCAGTTAAAAAACACCCCCTCCTACACTTGCGACTTATTGAAATGTTGCTCTTCGGAATTAATTATCACACAGCCTAAAACGCAGCCACTATCATCGCACATAGGCCTGTTACGATAACTACTTTTGTTGGACAATATATTGCCCCAGAAATAATTGCTATAAATGATATTATTGTCATTTTAGGCAGAGGGACGTAGGCAGGCGGGTAGTCAGGCAGGCAGAGGGACGTAGGCAGGCGGGTGGTCAGGCAGGCGAGGTTCGGCAACGGTAGGCAGGCAGGCAGGGACTAGGAACAGGATCTGGAAACGGGAACGAAACCCGGAATCGGAACAGGAACGAGAGCAGGTACAGGAACAGGAACGGGAGCGGAACCCGTAACAGGAACAACAACAGGAGCGGGAGCGGAACCCGTAACAGGAACAACAACAGGAGCGGAAACCCGTAACAGGAACAGGAACGGGAGCAGGAACAAGGGAGAAACAGAGTCTAAAGGCGGGGACGAAGTTACCGAGTGAGAGGTTAACAAGCGAACTAGCACTGGCTGTGTGAAAAGCCAGTGCTTAAGTACTGTGGTGGGTGATAGGTTATTGAGTGCAGGTGTTGGTAATCAGAGGGAGCATGAGGGGTAATGGAGGCTGGGTGCCACTAGATGGCGGAATTGGACGGAAACGGGAGAGGGTGTGACATAAACAATACGTAGAAGAAAGACAAACAGAAGAAAGTTTCACTATTTAACACTATTTAATCCACTTGGTGTGCATTTGGAGCATTCCTTAATACATCCATGTTTTGGAGACGTTAGTTTTGAGGTTGTTTCCTTGTTCGATAACTAAAAGTAGGGTATCACTTTTTCGAGAATGATAGCCTCAGTCTCAGTCTCTAAGTCCGTGAGCATGCGCAGTGGCAAGTAAACAGAATCAAAACTTGTGGATTTGTTCATTTGTGGGCACTATTGGAGACTGTTACCTAGCCAGGGCAGTTAGTATTCACATACCTGGGTTGGACAAAACAAAGATACAGCTATGGGAGCACACTTAAAGTGGATGTTAATGGATGGCCAACTGCCCAATTTCAGAATGCGTCTTAACCACAAAAGGGGGGGGAGAGTTGAACAAAAATCATGGCTGATTTACTTCTGGACATAGACAATGACAACAATGAACCTGGGGTCTTAACAAACCGGCCAAATATTTAAATACATAAAATAAACAATAAATATATTTAAATTTGAGACAGACAGCATGCAGGTACAAGTTTGTTAAAAGCAGAAATTGAGTAGCTTGAAAAAAAAAACACACACACACACACACAGCCACGCTGTTTTAAATCCTGTTCCGTTTGATAGCAAACACAACCAGGCCAAGCTAGCCTCCTATCCAGAGACGATATGATTCTCTGAGCCCGGCAACCTGATGGCTAGAAGGTAAAAGGATCAATTCTAGCACAGTTCCTGACCACGGGTCCTTGGGCAAGGGTAGACCAGGGAAGTCCGCAGCAGACAGAAGCTTTTTAAGCAGACCAAAGATGGAAGTGGACTTAACTTGCCACGTCTCTAACAGCAACAGACAGGTCATGGTTGGATAAACACCCGGGTTGGCAGATGTGATAATCTCTTCTCAAACTCGTATGAATGGGCTGACATGTACTGACACACACACACCTACCTACCCACACACAGAGATTAACGACATACCAATACACACACAAACACATAACTACATACCTATACATACACTCGCAAAACCCACCCACACACATGCACATATACACACACACCTCAACACTCCAACACACGCCCACCTACCCACCAACACACGGGCAAACAGAGATAATGACATATCAATACATATACAGAAGCACACACATACAAACACATACATACCTACCCACACACCTCATTATCAGGGATTGTTTCAACAAATTTAGTATTTTTTAGTCCAGACAGACAGACAGAAAGAAATACTGACAGATAAGATAGGAAGATAGACAGAGTAAAAGACGGGCTTTCATACATAGGCAGGCACGATTATGGGAGAGGAGGGACCAATAGAACAAGAAAAGGGAGTGAAAAATGAAAGCTATCTACACGATTCATCCTCTCAGTCTGTCTGGATCACTCCCTTCCTATAACATCTTCTTCCTCCCCTCTCTTACTTTACTTCCATCTCCCTCTGTCTCCTATCATTTTCAGTGTGGGAATCTTTTATCGGTTTATAATGCATCATGGGATAAAGAGTGAGAAAAGTCTTTAGTCGACATCCGTGGAATAAGAAGGTATGAAAACATGTCTGCCCTTGAGAACAACCCACAGAAATACATACAGAAGCAGGGTAGGAAACATACAAGAAGCAGCCCAGCCAAGTCCCTCCACTGAAAGAGAGAGGCAGAGAAGAGCTGAGAGAGCAAGACATGGAGCAATAAAGGGAACAGGAAAGATAAGCTCTCACACACACCCCTCTTTTTCTCTTAACTTTCCTCTAACTCCCTCTCTCTAGCCCCCCCCATCTCTCTCTCCCTCTATCCTTAACCTTTCTCTTCCCCCTGCTTCTCTCTACTCCTCTCTCCCCTGGTCCCTGCTCCATTCTCTCCAGCTCTCTACTCCTCTCTCCCCTGGTACCTCCTCCTCTCTCAACTGCGCTCTCCTTCTCTCCTCTGTTCTTTCCTCCTCTCTCCCCTGCTCTCTCTTCTTCCTCCTCTGCTCTCTCCTCCTCCTCCTCTGCACTACCTCCGTCACCTCTTCTGCTACTCCTTCTACCAGTGCTGATCTGCTATCGTCTTCCAATTAAAACAAAAAAAAAAAAAAAAAAAAAAAAAAAAATGGGGGGGAACATCACACCACTAACTACTGCTGTCACTGCACCGCTTAGAGACGTTGTATTTCAAATAGGTTTTGTCAGAAGGGGGGTCGTAGGTCTGGCTGTCAGTGACGTAATGATGCCATTGAGCACACTGTTGCAGAGTTCAACCGAGTTCAACAGAGTTGAGCGTTGAAGCTCAAGTTCAACCCAGCGTTGACGCTGCCCTGGGAGTCACGGACAGCTTGGATTCTCCACCTTGTCGCTGCGCTCAAAGTTGAACCAATTTCAACCTTGACCCTGGTCGACACTGACCTCTTGAACCACGTCCAATCACATTACAGCTTTGTTAGACGTTCTAAAGCCAACTGCTTTCTGGACTTAGTGACTTACAGTGACTGCAGACACATCTCATAAAGGACCAGGTAGGGGTGAGGGCCTCTTGCTCTAGGATGACTACAGTTAGACTGTGGACATTGGGGAACAAACCCAGAACCTTTCAGCTGGGAGTCAGACACCCTAACGACTAGACTATCTTTCCTCTGAACCATACATGAAAAATACAGGTTGATCTCCTCACCTCCTCCTCCTCCTCCTCCTCCTCCTCCCAGGTACACAGGGTTTCCCAGGCGTGGCAGCAGTGGCCCGGAAGGCCTCGGGGAGGTGCAGCTCCTCCCCACCACTCCTCCGTTCTCGCGCTGGAAAAGAAACAGGCCGTCTCCAGCTCCTCCACCTCCCCCCACCATGGCAGGGTTCCTCCCCACATAGCCTCTGTTCCCGCCCCCGCCACCGTGCCTCCATGTAGCGCCGCCTCCCTCCCTCCCCCCCGCGGGCTTGGCAAGGGACACGGTGACCACGGCGCCGTCGATGAGCACCCCGTTCATGAGGCGCAGGGCGTCCAGCGCGTCCTGCCGACTGCGGTAGTGGACAAAGGCGTAGTCCGTCAGCTTCTTCACACGCTCCACTGAGCCGGGGCGCACGCAGGAGAACGCCTCCTGCAGCGTCTCCTCACTGGTGCTCAGCATCAGGTTACGCACCTGGACACACACAGAGACACACATGATGGGGCAACTCCGGCAAAGGTAAAAGGTTGCATATATATTTTTCATATTAGTGATGCACTGATTGCCCCCCGGTTCCTGCCGGTCCAGCGCTATGCACTTAGAACATTTCTGTGTAACGTCCTCTCTTTTAGATATGAACAACCATACAATCACTCTCACCTTCAAATTGATTGATCCAAAAAAAACTCTGATCAATCCAATGTCAATAAATTCCAACTTTGACCTGGTTTTGCCTGTGACCTTTTAAAAGCACAGCCAATAGGCTTTCAGCAAGATGGTGGGGGAAGGGATACAGAATTGATATTAACTAAATGCTAACTATTGTTAGCATCTAAACTGTCTTTATAATTACCATCACTTTGGGTGTGTGAATAGGTGAAACTTCAGAAGCGGCACAGTGAAAGGTCTTCTCCTACATCCTGATAAGTACTGTAGTGCATAGGTAGAGCGAGGCAAAGACACAGCGGGTTGAGAGAAAGACAGGGTGGGTAGAGCAAGGCAGGGACACAGCGGGTTGAGAGAAAGACAGGGTGGGTAGAGCAAGGCAGGGACACTGCATGGAGAGTGAGACAGCATGGGTAGAGCTAGGCAGGGACACAGCAGGGAGTGAGAGACAGCATGGGTAGAGCTAGGCAGGGACACAGCAGTGTTAGAGGTGTGTATGTGCAGAAAGTGAAAGTGGGATTTGGATGAAAGCGTATATAAAGCAGCATCCAGCATTAGGTAGCGTTAGCATCAAGCGTTGGATCTTCCGGCATCTTAAATGATGACTTCAGCGCCCTGCTGGAGTCCCCATGACAACAACAACACCAATAGTTAGTAACAGGAAGCACATCAAACAGACTCCATGTTGGATCCTGCAGGATCCAAAGCACCTCGGTTTTAATGCTGGACCAGTTATGTGAACTCAAACTGATACTTCGTGGTTGTAAGTGTGTGTGTGTGTGTGTGTGTGTGTGTGTGTGTGTGTGTGTGTGGTAGGGGTAAAATGGCCCAGGGCCATTACAAAGTCACGTCGGGACAACAAATAAATGCATATGCTAAAATCGAAGTCTTGCACACACTCACACGTGTGAAAATGTACCCCCACAAAACAAACCCACATATTTTATTAAACCCGGAAACCAAACTAAACGTGTGTGTCCTACATACAGTATCACATGCAACACATCGACACGTGCACATTGAAACGCATATAAAAAGAAAAGTGCACGTACGTATAAGACCCGGACACGTTGCATGGTCTCCTCGTCCACATCCTTCTCAGGCTCCGCCCAGTTCACCTGGATGTTGAGTCCCCACAACTGTAGGGTTTCTGGGACACACACACACACATACACCCAGGTGACATCAGCACGTGTGGGTACCAGGTTGTGGTAAAACAAGGCCCAGTAACTTATCTCCCCATTTCTCATAACCCTGGCAGGCAGAGCAATTTAAGAAGCTTGGATTACAACCGTCAGCCGGTTAATGTGCTGGTGAAATATGACCTTTCGGCAGGTAACCAATCAGCTGCCTGGGTACAGAAGGAAGAGAGCCAACAGACTGTAGTGAGTGTGTACTGCGGAGTGTTAATTTAATGGTCTCTCTCTAAGTGAGAGAGCGTATCTTCCAGAGCAGCTTAGCACACTGCTCTTCGGTGCTTTCAGATAGACTTAAAGGCGTGGTGAACTCAAATCGTTTTTTGTTATTTTATAAACGTAATATGTATTCTATTATCTTCAACATAGCAATAACTATGCCATTGTATCACTGTAACTGAAATAATACCCTGATTTAGAGAAAACAGGAGTAAAATCCTGTTTTTGCAAATCTCTGCCAACCAGTATATGAACGTTACACTCCGCTCCGCACGCAGGTAGTGATATTTTTGTGACATCAAAGTGCCTTTTGGTGCACTCTTTGACGTCAGGACCAAGTGACACCGTCGGCGAGGTGTGTGTGGACGTGTGGTGCTCCGTCTGGGCAGAGGCTGTTGATGATGGCGTCAGAGAGGGGGTTTAGCCTTTCAGACAATTATAGGGTGTATGGACGTGTGAAGCTCTGTCTTCTCAGCGGTTTATTTTGATGTTGGCGTCCGAGAGAGGGTTATGCTTCATATACAACATCGCTCATTATAACGCATATACACAACGACGTTAGGCTACTAAAAAAGCATCACGGAGTCGCCGTGGGTCGTAACCATGGGGACAACATGCCACCCCATCCTTCCTAGAACTCTCAGCCCAAAATTTAAAAATATTCAACCTCATAGTGTTAAAATTCAAGCTGAAACAGAGAGTTCACTTACACTTTAAAGTCCCCGTAAAGATGTAACATAATAGACTATCCTCTGTCGCCATCTGGCAGATAGCAGCAGGTACTGCTGAGCATTAAAGATGCTGGTAGGTGTGCATGAGGTTTATCAGGCATCACACACAGTATACATTAGGGCTGCCACTAACATAATATTCTGATTATGTGATAGATTCATCTATTAATCTAAACAAAAAGTATAACCATGTTCATCAAAAAATGCATGGAATTGAGTTAGATGGCTTTGCCTTGTCCTGCTCTACTGTTGTAGAGCTAGTGGGATACACTTCTAAACAGTGAATTTAATCTATTGGGATTCCCGACAGCTTCGCTTGGAAGCCCATCACTGTAATCGGGAGCGTAAATATCTGTTGAATATCCAATGTCTTTCTAACCAAAAAAAGAATAAAAAAACAAAGAAAGAAAGCAGCTCAGCACAGGCACGCTATACGACAGGAAAACAATAGTAAAGTGGGCTTCAAGTTAAAAAATAAAGGCTCTGTGTGACCGGCCCACTGTGTTTTTGCCTTTTCTGGTGGTCCTCCTTCCTGAGTAGCACCTGTATGCCTTCTTTCCAGGTGTTTGCACATTGTAGTAGTGCAGCTGTGAGATTTCATAGACATTTTGCACAGGGAACAAACGGACGTGTTGTTGTCGGCTCATTTAAAGTATTTCTGTACTTTTGAAGCTTTTGGTCTGGGGAAACGTTTACACGCAACCCCTTTTGTAGCACATTCGGGTGCAGCAGCAAGTTGTTTTGGTTTATCTGTAGGTGTTTACAGGGAGCGACTGACCTTAACGCAGCAATTACCTAATGATATTGAAGTAACACATTTAGGATAACGGATTTCATTTAACAAATTGCGTCTTAGAAATCAAAAAATATATATAAAATAAAGAAAACCAATTTTCAGCACCGCGGTCATTGATGAAGTCATTAAAGAGCACGATTTTGAAACTAAACTACCAAAAAAAACATCCCCCCCTCTCTGCTCCCTCCTTTGCTACGTTTCTCCACCATTGAGTATTGAATTTCATGCACATGTGATTGACGGTCTTTTCCCCAATCAGGAAAGAGATGCCCTGATTGGTCAGAACTGAGCTGTGAGCGATATATGGCTAAGTTGAGTCATTCAGAGTATGAGTGTGTATTAGTGTGTATTTTAGAGTGTTACCTGGTATGAGTTTCCTGCGGGCCATTGCTGCAGCCTTGTGGGACTCGTACTCTACGAAGGCGAAGCCTCTGTTCCTGTTTTTATCAGTAGCACTGGGATACACTATGACATCCACAACTCCCTCTGTTACCTGCCCAAAACACACACACAGTATAATCTGTAGACTACAGTGGGGTGGGACTGTATTAATGACATTACATTTATATAGCTGACGCTTTTGTCCAAAGCGACTTACAATTGTGCAAAAGTGCATTCAACAACGAAGATATAACTCAAAAAGGGCAAGAATCATTTGAGTACATAGAATTCATAAAATAAGCAAAGCAATTGCTTTTAAGTGCTACAATATAATACCAAGTATTGGACCGTGTTGAGCCTGCAGTGTGGCTTTGACAATTCAAGTATTCTCAACAGATCAAAGAGTGCGTGAGTGCATGAGTGAGTGAGTGAGTGCGCGCGTGTGTGTGCGCATGTACTGTGTACCTTCTTCATCTCCTCCATTATCTCCTCTTTCTTCTTGTCTTTGGGCAGGGAGCCCACAAAGAGACGGCAGTTGTCCAGACTCACACACACTCCGATGTACTTCCCCGGTCGGATCTCATAGTTATCCAGCATGTGGATGGCCTTCTGCGCCATCTCTCTGAGGAGAGAAAGAGAAGAGAGTATATAGCGGAGAGGGGAAGAGGTAGAGAGAGAGAAGAGAGGAGGGAGAGAGGAGGAGGAGGAAAGGAGAGAGTAGGAAAGTAGAGGAGATAGAGGAGAGAGGAGGGAGAAAAAGGAGCAGGGAGAAAAAGGAGCAGAGAGGAGAGAGGAGATGAGAGAGGAGAGGTAGAAGAGAGGAGAGGGGTGAAGAGGAGAGAGAAGAGAGAGAAGAGAGAAGAGGGGTGGGAAAGAGTAGAAAGAAGAAAGAGGGAGAAGAGAGAGGAGAGAGGAGAGAGAGGAGAGGAGAGAGGAGAGGAGGGCAGAGGAGAGAGGAGGTGGGAGAGAAGAGATTAACCTCTCTCTCTTCTCTCTCTCTCTCTCTCTCTCTCTTCTCTCTCTCTCTCTCTCTCTCTCTCTCTCTCTCATAAGTCTGAATGTGTAGATGTAGCCAGCCCTCTCGAACACGGGCACCAGCTCGTCCTCATACATGTCCCTGGGAATCTTCCCCACGAACACCTCACAGCCCCTGGGTGGTGGGGGCGGGCCCTCCCAGCCTAACAACCAAACACGATAATGCTCTGTTCAATGGGGGGCTACAGCTTCAAACAATATGCAGCTTGATCAAATGACTGGTTAGCTTACTTATCACAGCTTTAATTTAAGTTAATAAACACACACCATTACAGCATTACACATACTCACACTCATTACAGTAGTACAAATTCTCACACACTTATTACAGCAGTACACACATATGTCTATACTGTATACAAATGTTACATACAGCTGGATATATATAGATCTATACCTGGGGGTGGACCGTACTTCCGCTGGCCGTTCTCCTGCATCATGCTGTATCCGGTCTTCTTCATGAGTTCGAGGAGCGCGGCTTCGTTGGGCTCCGCCTGGTTGGCATCACCTAGCAACCGGCCATCCATTCCACAGTCCCGCTCCATTATCGCGATTTCTGCGAAAATGGCATAAAGTTAAGTTCACTTTAAAGTTGAGTAAAATACTAACCAAAACTAACCAAAACCAAGAACTCGTTATGACTGAAAGAACCGTATACATATGCAATATTGTGCTGTTAAGATATTAAAATGCTAATGTATGAAAACAGAAATAATTACAACGTGCGGGAAATTATCGCAGTGAGCTAACGTTAGCTACGCTCGCTAATAAGCTAGCACGCATATCGGGCAAGTTTTCCAACGTCTTTATTCTAGAGAACACGTTATTACATCCACCAGGTGTCTCACCACAAAGCGTTTACCGACTGTCTCTTGGGTGGAAGTGAGTCGCCTCCCGAATGTAGCGGCTTATTCATTAATAAACGAACGCAAGTAAAAACAAAATGTAATATTCATAGGTGTCAACATACTGAATTGTGATTGGATGCATTATACTGTGCTATGATTGGTTAAGACCACCCAGGTGGTGAGGTCATTCGCAAAGGATCATGGCCAGGAACACATGGACATGCAGTTACAGCTAGCTAATAAAGAGCTACGTTTATAAATATCCTGTCGTCCTGCATTTTACTATTGCACGCGGCTGGGGATGCACAAAACCCGGACAACAGCCCTGCACCCTCAGAGCGATGGACTTGTTGAGAGGTTCAACCGAACCCTCGCACAACAGCTCGCTATCCTCTCAGCTGAACACCAACGTGACTGGGACACCCACATTCCACTTGTGTTGATGGCCTACAGGTCAGCGGTACAGGACTCCACATCCTGCACACCAGCCCTGCTCATGTTTGGGCGGGAGCTGCGAACGCCAGCAGAGATGGCATTTGGCAGACCCCCCCGACACCCCTGCCGTGGCCCCTGGGAGAGAGTATGCCAGGAGGCTCCAGGACCGCCTGGAGTCTGCACACGCCTTCGCACGGGATCAGCTGGAGAGGGCTGGCATCAGACAGAAGAGGAATTATGATGTGAAGTCCAAGGGGCGGGACATTTCGGGCTGGGGAGCTGGTGTGGGTGTACAGCCCCCGCAGGAAGAAGGGACGGTGCCCTAAGTTGGACTGCCACTGGGTGGGCCCCTGTATGGTGGTAGAAAGGATGGGGGAGGTGGTTTACCGAGTGCAACTGCCACCTAGAGGCAGAAAAGTGGCACTGCACAGGGACAGGCTTGCCCCTTACAGGGGTGGGGCTTCCCTCGCACCGGACTCCGAGCCCCCTTCCCCTGCCCCCCCGCAGCCCCCTGCTGCCACACCAGAGAGGAACCCGACCTCTCCAGACAGTTCGGCCGCTCCACAGCTGGGGCGGCGGCCGCGGAGGCGTAGGCGGGCTCCCCGCCGGTTTGATGACTTTGTTTGCCCCCTCGGGGTCGAGGGACTTTCTCGGGGGGGTGCAGTGTAACGGTTCTGAGTTGCATGTTTGTCTGCATTGTGTTGATGTTCTGATTGGGTGTTCAGGAGAAGGGGGCGGGCCTTAAAGTTGGATATCCGTGTTACAGATTGGGAATGTTCATGTTCGTTGTGTTATAGCGTTCGACAACGTGTGTCCGCGATTAATAAAAGAGAGTTCATCAAAACAACCTGTGTGGTGCTTGGACGCATATAAACAGGGTTGCTACAGTATTATAATATTATAAATTTATATAAATAAAAACAAGTGCTAATTAATTTACATATATAAATAACATGTAGGCTAATATATTTGGTAATATACCATTCAGCGATGTCATAGGTGGACACTGCACCTCGTGACACAGCAGTCGCGCGCCTTCCAGGAACCCGTCAGGAAGAAGAAAAACAAAACAAACCCAGAGCTCTGCGCGTGGACTCCATTGAATACTGCCTAATATTTATCAATATAGGAACATATACAAGGCCTAACACGAAGGAAGATGTTTCTATTGCTGTTCTAAAGTGAGTAAACAGTCGGCGCCATTGGATTTGACAACTTTACCAAGCGTAACTTGGCTGTTTCGTTAGGGAAACGGTGCAGGCTGTGGAGTTAGCTTGCAGGCTAGGCTGCTCGTTGTATCGGACTGGCCGGCGGGATGAAGGGGGGCGGACGGAGGCCTTACTGTGAGCTCCTGGCGAAAAGGAAGCGAGACACCAATTCGCCCCAAATTGTTAACATCATATCGAGAAAGTGGACGCGAAGAATAGCACGGTTATTCTAGCGAGGGATTTTGTGGTCGTTGTGCAACAAATGTTTTTAAACCACAGTCACGGTTGATTTCAACAAACCGCTAACCAGCCAACAACCTGTCAACATACACTGTCACTGTTAGCTGTCTTTGATCAAATAGTCATATTTTGAACACAACAGCACGAGTATTTTCATTAAAGAAACGACGTTACTTGTAAAAACAAGTGCACCCTCTCCATCTCCTACTCTTTGTCATTAAAAAGCCTTTAAACATGGTCATCACGCTGACTAACAAAGTGGACTCTGGCCACGCATGATTACAACTTTCCTCTCTATTTTTGAAGGTTTCTTCACACTAGATATCTGGTGAGGATGAGTCTCCATCTCCTCCTCTTGTCATTAAAAAGGCTTTCCTCTCTACTTTTGAAGAAGTTTCTACACACTAGATATCTGGTGAGGATGAGTCTCCATCTCCTCCTCTTTGTCATTAAAAAGGCTTTCCTCTACTTTGAAGAAGTTTCTACACACTAGATATCTGGTGAGGATGAGTCTCCATCTCCTCCTCTTTGTCATTAAAAAGGCTTTCCTCTGTACTTTTGAACAAGTTTCTACACACTAGATATCTGGTGAGATGAGTCTCCATCACGAGGCTCTCATCATATGCTTCCTCACTTGTTTGCTGGCTGCTGCTGAGCTGGAGCAGCCAGCAACGGAGAAGGTACGTAGACGTGTTTCACTGACGGTGGCCACCTGTTGAAACGTGTCTTCTACTTTTGAACATGTGATCATCACAGAGGTCGGAAGAAGGCTGTGATGGCCTTCCGTTGTTAATGGCGTCCAGTACATGAAACCTCCATGCAGATGCCACTGGATCTCCATCTCACGTCATTAAAAAGGCTTTCCTTGTACTTTTGAACTGTTTCTACACACTAGATATCTGGTGAGGATGAGTCTCATCTCCTCTCTGTCTCGCTCTCCGCTCTCTACCTCTGTCTGTACCCAGCGTGACATCGACATGTCCAACTACTCAGCGCGTCCAGCGCTGGAGAGAAGTGCACGGTGGTGGCGGAAGATCCTGATCATGTTCTCAGCTGAGGGGCTGCTGCGCTCCGCTCAGCTCCCAAGCTGAACCTCTCACTGACTCACTGACGCTGTCCGCGTCTCTGGCCTGTCTCAGCCTCTCTCTGTTCTCTCTCTCTCTCTCGTCTCCTCTCGCTCCTCTCTTCTCTCTCTCTCTCTTCCAGATCTGTCTCTGGACTTCCTGTCCACTCGCTGAACGCCATCCAGCGACGCTGCCATCATCTTCAATCTACAGATCAACCCCCGCTTCGCAGCTTCTTACTCCTTACAGCTGTTACTTCTCCTCATCATGATGAACTCTGGACGTGTGTGACCTCTGTACATCAGAACATGAGATCACCTGTGGGTGTCGCACATTCACGGAAGACTACCGCTATCACGGATGCAGTGGGCCCGCCCCCAGTGTGGACGCACCATGTTCAACCACAACGACAACTACCGCTGCTGGAGCTCCAGCCACTGCCAGACAGGTAAGGCTGCACATCTTCTTCCCTTGTTGGTTGTGTTGAAGCACATCTTCTTCCCTTGTTGGTTGTGTTGAAGCACATCTTCTTCCCTTGTTGTGTTGAAGCACATCTTCTTCCCTTGTTGGTTGTGTTGAAGCACATCTTCTTCCCTTGTTGGTTGTGTTGAAGCACATCTTCTTCCCTTGTTGGTTGTGTTGAAGCACATCTTCTTCCCCCGTTGGTTGTGTTGGAAATACAACCACCTGGTCATTTTCTGGGGATGACCAGGTACACACACATACACGTGCATGACATACAACACAATACACACACACACGTGCATGATATATAACACAATACACACCTTCTGGGGATGACCAGGTACACACACTATATACTCACACTACACACTATATACTACACACTCACACTACACAAGAGAAGAAGAACACTGAACACGATAACATGTGGTGTGTGTGTGTGTGTGTGTTCCACAGTGTGGGCTAAAGTGGAGCTGACTATGAATGACACTGTGGAGGTGTATAAGGATGACACGGTCCAGATCCCCTGCCATTACAACTTCACTGACAACGCCAAGCCAGCCATAATCCACTGGATGGTGGTGAGTACGGCCAAGAGCCAAAACCCCGCTCTGGCTCTTGTGTTGTTGTTTTTCCCCTTCTGTGATCTCTCACACATCATTTATTTTCATTCTATTTCATCTCTTTTCAATTTCATTTGTACTTCTCTTTACCTGAATCTGGAGTGATGGAGAGAGTGGAGGACAGGATGAAGGAGAGTAGAGGACAGGGTGAAGGAGAGTAGAGGACAGGGTGAAGGAGAGTAGAGGACAGGGTGAAGGAGAGTAGAGGACAGGGTGAAGGAGAGTAGAGGACAGGGTGAAGGAGAGTAGAGGACAGGGTGAAGGAGAGTAGAGGACAGGGTGAAGGAGAGTAGAGGACAGGGTGAAGGAGAGTAGAGGACAGGGTGAAGGAGAGTAGAGGACAGGGTGAAGGAGAGTAGAGGACAGGGTGAAGGAGAGTAGAGGACAGGGTGAAGGAGAGTAGAGGACAGGGTGAAGGAGAGTAGAGGGACAGGGTGAAGGAGAGAGGGCAGGGTGAAGGAGAGTAGAGGACAGGGTGAAGGAGAGTAGAGGACAGGGTGAAGGAGAGTAGAGGACAGGGTGAACGGAGAGTAGAGAGTAGAGGACATTCCCAACGCATCTTCTATGGCAACAACGACCAGCAGATGGTGGACAGGAACACAGAGTACAGCGAGCGTATCCAGGTCACCTCGGACCAGCAGGGCTCCGTGCTCACGCTGCGGGACGTCCGCCTGTCCGACGAGCGCCTGTTCATCTGCCAGGTGAACGGCCTGGCGTCAGGGAGCGCCGAGGGCAGGACCCACCTCCGGGTGTTTGGTGAGTAGGGGTCCAGAGGCACGCCCACACAGGGAACCAGAACGCCCTCCGCGAAGGACGATATCACCACCTTGACGAGCAAGGAAATCCCGTTTTTCATTCCCCTGCGCTTTTGTGATTTTTATCCAGCAATTTGGGTATTTTTGGTCGCATCCATGTTGCTGAGCAAACCATTACTTTAGAGACAATCTTGTGTACGGCCTTACTTAGGAGAAAGAAGGAACACGTTTGCAGATGTACTTATACTTGCCGAATGGACAGAAATGGTTGTTAGGTGTCGCGCTACCAATGTGGTTGACATGCTATGATTCAGTTATTACAATCTGTTATTACAATCTGAGGCAATATGTCCTCTTCAGAAAAAGTTCAAATGTGAGCAGATGTTTTCATCTTTAGCTCAATGGTTTTCTCCCACTCTAGCTCCACCACAGCCCCCAGTGATTGAGGGGGTCCTTACGGGAATATCTGTGACCAATGAGACCTTGTCTAAGGTGGGTTTATGTCAGTTCCTGCCACAGCGAGGGCTAATGTTCTGATATGACCTTCTACAGGGATCCGCTATCACCACCAGTAATCTTCTGCTTTTCCCCAGCTCTCAATATCCATAGTGACATAAATGAACCAAATGACTTCCTGAAGTATTCATAACCGAACCTAGAGCTACTTATTTAATATGGCGCTTACTGCGGTCCGATTGTAGCTGGTGGTTTCTGTGTTGTACCACAGAGAGAGAGCTCTTAATACATTTTAGAAAGCTATTTTGAGTTTCATGAGCATTTCGTATGAGCGGTTGTGGCATCGCACGGCGGTGAAGACTCTCTCCTTGTGAAACCGGTTTCAGGTGGCCTCGTGCGAGGCGAGGGGCTTCCCCAAGCCCAACATTACCTGGTACCGGAAACCACCTTCCCCTGGTGCCCGCTCAAGGACGTGAGTCCCCTGGGCTAGTAGAACTCCTTCCCTGAGGATTCCTCTTTCACATTATTTGATGTTGTTTTTTTTTCAAAACCGTTGAACTTGGCTAGGCTAAGGCTAAGGCTATAGATAAACCTAATCTTTAAATGGCGTGACATGATTTTATATACTTTGGAATTGATGTTGTAATATATAATCAGAAACTACAATGTGTCTTAACACAGTGGGCATTATCTTGTTATTTATAACTGAAAAGTTACAAGCATAATGATTTGTTATTAGAATGTCCACATAAACAAACAGATGTCACATGTCCAATGAGACGGCTGTCATGAATGGGGTAATCACAGGCACTGAGTCACAAGCTGAGATATGCAGAGACGCCATTTAGGAGGATATTCTCCAGGAAGGGGCAGGTAGTGGAGAGGTGGATCAACAATGAAGACGTTGGGAGGTTCCTATGATGAAAGGGTTGTCATGGGATGATGTGTGTTTGGTGCCCCCCCCCCCCCCCCCCCCCCCCACCCCCACCCCCACCCCCCGCCCCCCCCCCCCCCCCCCCCCCCCTCCAGACGTGAACATGGTGACCCTGGCGACCCAGGAGCCGGAGGGGTTCTTCACGGTGCAGAGTGAGCTGCAGTACAAGGTGGTGAAGGAGGATCAGGACTCACGGTTCACCTGCGAGGTCAGCTACTTGGTCCCCGGGGCCGTGAGGACGGCCAAGTCCAGGGACATCAACATCACCGTCCACTGTGAGAGCAGTAGGAGGATTAGAAGCCCTTTGGATGGACCTTTACAAGGTTTATGTTTGAATGGAAAATGTGGAAGGTTTCTTTGCACTTTTTCAGCATACAAATTGGGTTCAGTTTGTGTTTTCAGTGCCATTATTTAAAGGACATTTTAGTGACAATTACATAGAATTACAATTGTTTTGTTTGTTCAATTCATTTGTTAAAAATACTCAACATGCAGATAAGATTTTCCCAAACACAATCAAATTCTAGATTTTCTTGGTTTAATTGAAGTCCATTTCGTAGACCGTGATGAGCAAAAGGTGTGTGTGTGTGTGTGTGTGTGTGTGCCAGCCACAGTGTGCCTAAATTGGAGCTGACTATGGATGACACCATGATGGTTTATAAGGATGACACGGTCCAGATCCCCTGCCGGTACAACTTCACCAACGGCAAGCCCAGCCTGGTCATAATCCAGTGGTTAGTGGTGAGTACGGCCAAGAGCCAAAACCCCACTTTGGCTCTTGGGCGTTTTTATTTTTTCCTTCTGTGATCTCTCACATCATTTATTTTCATTCTATTTAATCTCTTTTCTATTTCGTTTGTACTTCTCTTTACCTGAATCTGGAGTGATGGAGAGAGTGGAGGAGTGAAGGCCCCTGTTATACTTCAAATGAAATTGAAATGGCTGTGTGGGCAGCTGTTGAACTGCTGTTCAGGTGTTTTTTGACGGTACAATATAGTCACTGCGATATGTGGGCTGCTCGTGTAATGACGGCAGAAGTTTCCTACCGTCTCCGTGTCCTTGTAGTTCCTGCTTGAGTCGTCATACAACCGTACCATTCAAGTGGTTCATTAAAGTGGTTAGAAGGAGAGAGTAGAGGACAGGAGGAAGGAGAGAGTACAGGATGAAGGAGAGACTAGAGGACAGAATAAACGGTGGCTTCCTTGTTCCCCCGTCCACCAGAAAGCAGCCAAGAGCAGGCAACGCACGCGCATCTTCCATGGCAACAACGACCAGCAGATGGTGGACAGGAACACAGAGTACAGCGAGCGCATCCAGGTCACCTCGGACCAGCAGGGCTCCGTGCTCACGCTGCGGGACGTCCGCCTGTCCGACGAGCGCCTGTTCATCTGCCGAGTGAACGGCCTGGCGTCAGGGAGCGCCAAGGGCAGGACCCACCTCCGGGTGTTTGGTGAGTAGGGGTCCAGAGGCACGCCCACACAGGGAACCAGAACGCCCTCCGTGAAGGACGATATCACCACCTTGACGAGCAAGGAAATCCAGTTTTTCATTCCCCTGCGCTTTTGTGATTTTTATCCAGCAATCTGGGTATCTTTGGTTGCATCCATGTTGCTCAGCAAACCATTACTTTAGAGACAATCTTGTGTATGCCCTGACTTAGGAGAAAGAAGGAACAAGTATAAGATGTACTTATACTTGCCGAATGGACTGAGGGTTATGTTTGAATGGAAAATGTGGAAGGTTTCTTTGCACTTTTTCAGCATACAAATTGGTTTCAGTTTCTGTTTTCAGTGCCGTTATTTAAAGGACATTTTAGTGACAATTACATACAATTACAATTGTTTTGTAAGACCATTTGTTAAATATACACAACATGCAGTTAAGATTTTCCCAAACACAATACAAATAGAATTCTAGATTTTCTTGGTTTAATTGAAGTCCATTTCGTAGACCGTGACATGCAGTGGCAAAAAAGCATTAAATAACAACTCGACCCATAAATTTACTTTACAAGCCCTCTGAAGTGTGTGTGTGTGTGTGTGTGTGTGTGTGTGTGTCCAGACCCCGCCTCCATGGTGGAGCTGTTGAAGGAATCTCCGCCAGGTCTGGTGAAAGAGGGGGACACCGTTGAGCTTCGTTGTCATGGCGACGCCAACCCCCCTCCGCCCTATATCTTCAACAGAGAACAAGTAAGAATGGAATGGCCCTAACTGCCTCTGTCTCTCTCTCTCACCCCCTCCCACAAAGAGAGAATGGCCCACTAACAGGGGACATGGGAATATTTCGATTGGCCCTGGCGGTAGACAGGGAGTGGAGGGTCCATGAGAAAGAGCTTGCAGCCGGGCCCCTGACCCCACAGCTCCAGGCTGGGTGCCTTGGAAAGCCCTCTCAGGGCCCGGATATCACACTGACCCACACACATGGTTTTTTATTTATTTAAATGAAAGTGACCTTCAAAATGTCTGAGCATGCGTGAGACACATACAGGCTTAGCTCAAATCGCGTGTGTGTGTGCCTTCTTGTGTGTTGTGCCAGGAGCCAGAGGTGGACCTGGGTTCTAGTGGGGACGTTCTGGTCCTGTCCGGGGTGACACGGAGAGACAGTGGAGTCTACCAGTGTCGTCCTCCGGCCAGCCAATCACGTGCCAGAGTCATGGGAGACATGCGGCTGACTGTGCATTGTAAGAGTTTGAATACGCACACACACACTGACCTATACATAATACCTCTATAGTATAACATTTACTGTGTGACGAGTAATACATCCTGTAGTGGCACGTACCTCGTTGCTTATAATTCTTCTTTGCCACTTTTTGAAGTCAGTCTATACTTTTAAATGTTTACTTCTTAAACACAAAACCTATACATGGTAAGCACGATCAAAGAACTGTGTTGCTTCCACGTCTCTAACTTCACACTAAAAACTAACTACGTCCTTATTTGGCTCTTACACATCCTATTCTATCTCACCTATCGTTGGGTTGGTTTAGTTTGAACCAGTGGCTCATTTGTAGTCACAATGTTACACGTTCACTCTGAGTGGTGTGTGAGAGTGGTGTAACGTAAGGGATTTAGGAGCGGACCAAAATGTGTCACCAAGCGGAGTTGTGTCAATGTTTGCTACTAAAAGGGGAACGTATCAAACTCATCAAGTGTGTGGATGTGTAACTACAAATGCAGTCTTGTCGATGCATGTTATAGCCTGTGAAGCTGCCTAGAGTCAATGTTATTCCCACCCACATACGCCCAAAGGAACCCAGCTATGGAGGTAACACACCTGCGTTCACAACAAACTCCCCAAACCAGCTAGGTGGGAAAGCTTCCATAGTCATGCTTAAGTTTCTTTCTCATGCCCTTATCTGTTGTGTGTGTGTGTGTGTGTGTGTGTGTGTGTGTTTGTGTGTGTGTGTGTGTGTGTGTGTGTGTGTGTGTGTGTGTGTGTGTGTGTGCAGATCTGGACCCGTGGTGGTGATGCCCAGGGATTCAAAGGTCATGTTTAAGGGACAGAGTCTCACGGCTACATGCAACGCTCAGTCCTCTCTGGAAACCACTGCTGTGTGGTACAAGGTTATTATCTTTCTTCTTCTTCATAAGGAAAATGTGTACGGTTTGGTAAGCATCGCTCAAAGATCGATGACACGGGCGAAATGTCAATGAATGCTAAGCGCCATACCTACTGTGTATAACTACGGCAGTACAAAAAAAATACCAGCACCCTTCTACAAGTTTTTACTATGTGAATCATTTTTTTGTGACAATACTTGAGTCTGACGTGTGCGTGTAGTTTGGTGTGCGCGTGTGTCTGCAGAACGGGAAGCGGGTGGGGAGAGGGCACACACTGACCCTGGTGGACGCCACCTCCGACACCGCCGGGAAGTACGTGTGTAAGGTGAAGGTGCTGGCCCTGCCGGCTCTTCACGCCAAGGGCTCCGTCTACATCATCGTCCAGCGTATGTGTCCCCATAGACCCCCCTGTGCACAGAGGGGTCATCGTAGGACACACAGGTGTCGCTCATAACACTGATCATGGGTGGGCTGCTTTGCTGTACCAGGGCAGGGGAAGCAGACTAAGCTGGAGAAGATAAGCTACTTGTGCCCTGGTACAAGTAGCAGAGCCAGAATGACCCGATGACCCCTCTGTGAAAAGGGTCTATTGAGCAGTATTACACGAGATGAGTGCTTTACTGTCATTATAGGCATGGCATTGATACCATCAGGGCTGAGGTGCTTGGGCCCAGGTCTGTACCCTTCGCTAAATATTAAAACGAGCACGGCTCGGTGTGTTGTCATAGGGATTGGATCACAGTCTAAATGGATACTTGACCGCCGAGATTGCTTGATCAGAACTACCCGTGGTATTATATAGATGATCACAACCAAACAAACGGAGCCACTACAACTGTTAGAAGTCTACTACACTGCTCTACAATGCTGCTGTTTTGGCGAGAACAACACAATCTGGAGTGCTGAGTGAATAAAAACTCACGCTGTGCCTTGAAGTCAAATCAGGTCAAGTTTGTTTGTGTCGTGTTGTATCTCTCTGACAGCATCATCGGAACGCCATGGTCACAGATTAGTTTACTTTAAGAGAATGATGCCAGTTCACACTCGTGTGTGTGTGTGTGTGTGTGTGACAGCAAGGTTGGCATATGACACATTCGGTGGTTTCACACTGCCCCAAACAACACCAACACCCAACTATACATTGTAGACCAAAGTTGGCAGTCACCGAATGGAAAGTATTGTTAAAGTTCCTTTTGTTTAATGCAGAGGCGATGGTTCCCGTCAAGAGTAGCTGGTGTAAGGCTCTCTGCCACTGTTTGATGCCTTGTTGAAAGTCCGCTCCTCCTGGAAGGAATAGACTCTCAAAGATTCATTTCATAGTGGGTTGGTCAGTACTTCACTTACTTGGGCATAACGTTAACCCAAGAGTAACATCATCAAATATAAGTTCACAAAAGGAACAGGTTTTTCAGTTTTGGCCTCAAAACGCATCGCCGGTAAATGTGACGTTAACCTAAGGAAAACAGATGTAAGGCAACGTGCGTGGTTTACATCAAATGCTGTGATGACTGAGATATAATCAGAGATATCGATTATATTAATCGTCCAGAGACTGTTTGTGGGAGAGCGAGAGAGATGTGGGGGAAAGAGATCTCGACGCATAGATAATGCAAGGCGTTGATTTTTTGGCATGTTTAAAGACCGACCATAACTTCGGCTGCAGTAGACACCCAAAGACAAAGGATGTCTTGGTACACTTTTTGGGAGACTGCTGGACACATTGTTGTGTGTGTGTGTTCCACAGTGTGGCCTAAATTGGAGCTGACTATGGATGACACCGTGGAGGTGTATAAGGATGACACGGTCCAGATCCCCTGCCGGTACAACTTCACCAACGGCAAGCCCAGCCTGGTCATAATCCAGTGGTTAGTGGTGAGTACGGCCAAGAGCCAAAACCCCACTTTGGCTCTTGGGCGTTTTGTTTTTTCCTTCTGTGATCTCTCACACATCATTTCTTTTCATTCTATTTAATCTCTTTTCAATTTCATTTGTACTTCTCTTTACCTGAATCTGGAGTGATGGAGAGAGTGGAGGAGTGAAGGCCCCTGTTATACTTCAAATGAAATTGAAATGGCTGTGTGGGCAGCTGTTGAACTGCTGTTCAGGTGTTTTTGACGGTACAATATAGTCACTGCGATATGTGGGCTGCTCGTGTAATGACGCCAGAAGTTTCCTACCGTCTCAGTGTCCTTGTAGTTCCTGCTTGAGTCGTCATACAACCGTACCATTCAAGTGGTTCATTAAAGTGGTTAGAAGGAGAGCGTAGAGGACAGGAGGAAGGAGAGAGTACAGGATGAAGGAGAGACTAGAGGACAGAATAAACGGTGGCTTCCTTGTTCCCCCGTCCACCAGAAAGATGCCAAGAGCAGGCAACGCACGCGCATCTTCTATGGAGACAACGACCAGGAGATGGTGGACAGGAACACAGAGTACAGCGAGCGCATCCAGGTCACCTCGGACCAGCAGGGCTCCGTGCTCACGCTGCGGGACGTCCGCCTGTCCGACGAGCGCCTGTTCATCTGCCAGGTGAACGGCCTGGCGTCAGGGAGCGCCGAGGGCAGGACCCACCTCCGGGTGTTTGGTGAGTAGGGGTCCAGAGGCCCGCCCACACAGGGAACCAGAACGCCCTCCGTGAAGGACGATATCACCACCTTTGGGTGGGACATTAGCTCAGGAGTTAAAGCGGGTGGACTGGCAATCGGCTGGCAAAAATCGGAAGGTTGCTAGTTCGAGCCCCGACTTCAACCTAATGTCGAGGTGTCCTTGAGCAAGACACTTAACCCCAACCGCTCCCCGGGCGCTGTGATTGGCTGCCCACTGCTCCCTTGAGGGATGGGTTAAATGCAGAGGAAAATTTTCACTATATGTATGTGACAATAAAAGTACCTTTACCTTTACCTTACCTTGACGAGCAAGGAAATCCCGTTTTTCATTCCCCTGCGCTTTTGTGATTTTTATCCAGCAATTTGGGTATTTTTGGTGGCATCCATGTTGCAGAGCAAACCATTACCGTAATTTTCGGACTATAAGCCGCGCCTTTTTTCCCATTTTTCTATTCTGCGGCTTATATAACGGTGCAGCTAATCTATGGATTTCTACAGCTAACGGCCACTAGGGGACCTCCTAAATCTATGGATTTGACAGGTTACAGTCCACCAACTTTAACTCTATGGGCTCTATGACCGGTCCGCGCCCCCCCCACCTTTAAGCGGTGGGCTCCAGCAGGAAAAGCTGGAGGCCGGAAAAGAGTGAGACAGGTAGCGCGTAAAAGTGGAACCGAGAGTGGTACGAGAGACAGAACAGTCTGTGCAAAGGAAGTTTTCACGACAGTTTTCACAAGGTAGGCTGATTACCGTATATTTTAAGCAGCCGTGTTGCTGCAACTTTAGGCTTACGCGCTTACTGTCGTGTTACAGGCACTTTATTTTGCACTTTAAAAAAAACACATTTAATTTAGCCATTGAGATTGCCTCGTCAAGCGCTGTAAGCTTTGTTTTTTGGTATGGTACTACTGTAGGCTATAATGTAGATAAATATTCAAAGATGTGCACACTTTTTCAAGGTTTTTTCAAAAATAGCCAAAGTTAAGTGGTTAAATTATTTAAATGATTATACTTGCCGAATGTACTTGTCGGACCTCCACTGCTCCGGCCCGACACAGTCCGCCTGGACGTCCCATTGCACCCCCGAAGCCTCCAGCGCCAAAGGTGGGTGAGGTCGAAGGTCACGCTCGCCGGGCCGGGAGGTGGAATGCGTGCGTGGGCCGGGTCTTGCCTGTTGTGGACGCAGTCATGTGATCATGGCGAATGTCAACACAGGGGGTCAACCCGGTCATCGGAGCTTGTCGCCGGTACCGGAGGAGGATATGGGGTGCACATCTGCACACCCCGCACCTTGAATCTGATACAAGTAACCTTTGACCCCCCCCCCAGTGCACCCTATCCCCAAGTTGCACCTGGACCCCCCCAAGCTGCACCTGGACCCCCTCAACTGCACTGTAACTGCAGTAAGTAGAACAACAGGGCTTATATTGTTGCTTATTTTCATGTTGCTGTTTTGAATGCCATTATGGATAACAGAAAAACATTTAAATATAAGAAATAAGTCATAACTTTCCTTTTTGTTTCAGCATGGAGCGGATCTGATCACCAACTGTCTGAAGTCCAACCCTGAGAAGGAGAAGAAGAAGAACAAATGATGTTTTGGTTGCTATAATTTAGTTGTTAAATTAAGTTGTTGTTAATAAAGAACACATTTTCTTTCAACCCTGAGAAGGAGAAGAAGAAGAACAAATGATGTTTTGGTTGCTATAATTTAGTTGTTAAATTAAGTTAAAAGACCAAATTTTCTTTCAATGAAGCCAGAGCTGTATTCATGTTTGACTTAAATGCGCTCACTGTTTGTTGCAGCTGAATATTTTAGCAGGTCCTGCTGAATAAGTATGAGACCCAGTCCACAACCTGAGAACAGGCTCTCTTTTACGTTTATTGGAAATCTGTTTACACAACACGTGCAGCAGCAAATCTGCAAATGTAGTTATTGTTTTCCCCCCCCATTATTGAGAGTCTAAAGGTTATGGATTAGATCGCCACTTGTTAAAGTTAAACCTCATTACGGTTCTACTTGTTCCCTATATTTTATAACAAATGCCGAACGGCTTACGACACCGTTGGATAAAGAATGTCCGCGACACTTTTGGTTTAGTTTTGTTCCCAGATTAGTGTCCTGCCCTTGGAAGTTCCTTCCTGGACGTGTGAATTTAAAGGGACGGCGTGCGGAGCCTAGTTTGTGTTGTTGCTCCGGCCCCCCACCTGCAGTACAGCGGCGTGACGAGCGAGTTGCTCCCCCAGAGGGGCCAGAGCAGCGGGCCATTTCACCGTTGAACTCGGGGACCCCACTGCCACTTGGCGTTCCCCTGGAAGCAGACTTATGCCTCGGAATATTGAAAGTACCCTTTGTAATTATTAGGGTTCGTTCGTTTTTCGTTCAGTGTTCATGTCTTGATATATTTTGTCCGTTTGTTTTTGTCTATCAGACTTAGGAAGTTATATCAATGGTCCTGCCAAAATGGTTTAGTTGTTGAATGTAAGCAGTTTTATACCGCCTTTAACTTTGAAAGAGGAATTTCTAGTTTAAATAGAAGTATATAAATAGAAACACTTTATTTCCTTATTTCTTCCTTCATGCATCTTTTGTAATGCTTGAGGTACAGGAGCCTTTGACATTTTTTGACACACGGTCCATCGCCCGTTTCTTAGGTTTACGTTTAAACACCGAACGATTTTATTTCCTCGAGGCCAAAACCCAGAGGATGACGGACAGTTTTTTCCCCCAAGCAGCCAGGCTCCTGGAGAAACCCATTACCCCCAAACCAACCCCACGCACACTACAAACAACCCATTTGATTATCTGCATTATGTTCTGTATTTTGCACAGCATTTTATTTATTCATTTATTTATTGCACTACCACCGTGGCTGGTACCACTACCACTTGAACACATTTTTGTATTGATGTTGCTACTTATTATTACATACTTTGTTATTGATCTTGTATTGATGCTGCTACTTATTATTATTTATTATTACTTACTTAGTTATTGATCTTGTATTGATGTTGCTACTTATTATTATTATTATTATTTATTATTACATACTTTGTTATTGATCTTGTATTGATGCTGCTACTTATTATATTATTATTTATCATTACAGCACGCTACAGTACAACATAGCGCCCTGCAGAAAGGACGGCTTCAACGAGGATTATGGCTCAACATGTTGGACTCACCTTCTAATGTTTCCCGTCTGAATTTCCCTTTAAAAAGGCTTCTTTGTCTCCGGAGCGTGAGAAGGGGCCGACACGTGGCGTTTCTTCGCTTCGATTTCAATGAACTTCCGTCTCCTGAACAAGAGAGAAGGGTCTGTATATAGAGCACCAGGCCACCCACCCCTCCCCCGCTGAACCATTTCCGGTCCCTGAGCTTGGGAGAATGAGCTGAATGGTGAACGCCAGACACAATCCTACTGTAGGTTTCACATTTTACCACAAATCTTTGCTGAGGATTACCAGCAAGATGGACCCCCACACTTCTGCTGACAAAATCGCGTCACACTTTCTTTCTGGAGGGTTTCATCATAACCACATACACAAGTGATAATTGGCAGTTGGTTGGTTAAAAAAAAAAAACTCAAAAAACGAAAACCCCATTAATAGTAAAACAATCACTCACCAACAATATTATAAAAGGGAGTTAAGGTAAATCTAAAGGGATACAGCATCCAGCTGCTATACCATGTTAAGGTGTGTGTGTACACAGTTTGCATAAATCACGAACACAAATAATTCCCCACCCAGGTGGTATAGGGGAGTGGTGGTAAGTTGAATCTACCATCCGCTCTCCGAAGATTGCACACCGGAGTCCATGATTAAGTGGCAAAGAGAAAAGGGCGAGCAACCTGGGTTCGACGGGGAGACGGCAATATAAGCGCGCTTGTAGCGCAGTGGCTACGGGGAGAGAAAACGAGATCGAGGACGAGGACTCGGCGCTATGGGGGAAAAGGAGTTTCCTCGTCAGAACACGGGAAAGGAGTTCCCCATTCGGCAACACGGGGAAAAGGAGTTTCCCACGCCGACATAAACGTAAACAGAGAGAGACGCGAGAGTCGCGAGACGAGTAATCTCTGCGCCACGAGGAGGAGATTCCTGCGCCTATAAGAAGACCGCGAGAGAGTCGCGAGACGAGAAGCACTGCGCCACGAGGAGGAGATCCTCTGCGCCTTGGTGTTAACAAAAACCAATACTACCCTAATGAATAATGTGTAGCTCCTCCGGTGACACGCATGAGGCATGAGATCTTGATTTATATACAGGGTTTTATTGCTGTTCAACCCGTGAGAACTGGGTTAAAGAAAAAGAAAAAATACATTAACAAAAATAACGCCGTGTGCATGTGTCACACATTCGGCGCTACAATCAACTCACAACTAGACACTCCATGCATATTTCACACCAAAAAACGCATGTAAACACAAACACTCTCAGCAAAGTAACTAGTTAACGAACCTCATTGCGGCTTGTCCCAGAGGTGCTAAACATCCTTTTAATGTCCTTTATCTTCTTCGGTAAGTATGTACTTGAACACGCTAACAGTGGAAAATAATTCGCCCATGCGGTCAAGTTTCCCTTAGGGTCGCTAAAAGGCGCCCGCGTGACAACACTCGGGCGGAACCAAGAATTAGTTCCGTCTTGTTGTAACGTACAATTTAAAATAAATTAAATAATAAAAAGTGCAAATACCTAAAACAAACCAACGTGACAGAGGCAGTTACACTCCCACCAAATCACGAGTGATTTCTTAAACTCGGAAGCAAACCTACTGCATGAATTAAATGAAACTCTGTCCTAATAAACAACTAATAAACTTTGTGTGAGTGTATGATAGAACCATCAGTCTGCTTCTAGCAATGTAACTGTTTTCTGAATGGGTCTCTCCAGGTAAACAGGTTTGGCTGTACGCTTTCCTCTTCCATCCAGGGAGGAGTCACTGATGAGTAACTTGAGTCTCCTCACTCTTTCATCACTTCCAGGATACACCTCGATGACTCTTGCTAGCTTCCATTGGTTTCGTGGTGCGGCAGCATCTTGTAACAGAACAATGTCACCGACCTTAGCATTTCTGCGATCTTTGGTCCACTTCTGTCTGTGTTGGAGATTCAGGAGATACTCCTTTTTCCATCGTACCCAAAAGTCGTTGGTTAAGAGTTGAACTCTGCGCCTGGCTTGTCTTTGACCTTTTTCTCCTTGTAATGTCTAAGGCGTTGAATTTCTTGAGAGAAGGTTGCTTCCTGGACCATCTTGATTATGATCAGCTCCGCCTCTTTCCTTTCCTCCAAGTTCGAGGCCTCACAGGACTTTGGCTTGAGACCTTTGAGTTCCTTAGCACGGCGCTTGAGTCTGGCAACAGCCTTCACCATTCTTGCCCAGTCTGAGAACTTGTGTAGACGATCTAAAATTGTTTTTGCTTCTTCTGCCTGAGTGTCATGAACCTGAGCTTTCTTGACCTCTGGGTCACTGCTCTCGATCTCTCCCACCATGACAACTCCAGTTGGTAGCTCTTTTTGCCAAAGAAGGTCTGGACCTGTGAACCAGTTAGAGGCTGTGAGTTGTTCTGCTGTGACACCCCTTGAGGTGTGGTCAGCTGAGTTGTCTTCTGAAGCTTTTTCTACAAAGTCAGATACCAACACCTTGATGACATCTGTTGGAAGGACTGCTTCTTTGATCTGTGTTCTACAGACATAGTGTACTTCGTTTGGGAGATTTGGAAGAACTGATGTCACTTGCTTCACAATGACTTGATGGCTTATTCCAAAGGCATCTCCAAACTCAAGACATGGGTTGCCATTGAATATTGTTGGTTCAGGTATAGGAAGACGACTTGCACTGATGGACTCTGCAAGTGCTCTAACAAGAGCTGCTGTGCTGTCATCCTGCTTTGAATGTGCCCAGTCTTGTGGTGAAGAATGGTGCTGCAACAGATTATTTTCATGTTTAACTTCTTCCTTTTCCTTCATACAGACACTTTGATGGAGTAGACTGCTTATTTCTTTATCTGAGCACTCACTCTGATCGTACACTCGCAGACGTGCCTTAGCAGCCTTTAACTTTTTAACATCGTCCATCCTAAGCACTGTCTAACTAGTCTAGACCGTGACAGTTGTCCCCGCTTCGAGCAATTGTCTCTCTCCCCCCTCCCCCCCCCCACCTCGCTCCATTTCTCCGCTTTGCATCTAGCACCTTTTGTCTCTCTGCAGCTTCAGCTTCAAGCCTTTCCAATTCCTCAATGCAACACTCTTGTTCTTGTAGTACTTCTAGAGTAGCTTCATTGGCAGCAACTTCAGCAGCGGCCTTTTGTCTGCTAACAGAAATCCGACTTGAATGTCTGGAGCTGCTTTGAGCATGAGGGGACTTAGTGCATTGGGATTTGATACTTAACTTGTCTGAGGCTACAGACTTGAATATAGACGATGTCGCCCTGTTGCTTCGTTGTTCATCTCCTCCACCGTTATCTGCTGTCTCCAAACGATCTTTTGCAGTTTGGATGATCTTCCTGGTTACTGCATCACAGGTGTCAATTTTGCGACGTGTGTCATGGTCAAGGTTGTCTATGCGCTTTAACTCATCATAAGCAATGTTCAGATTCTCTGAGGCAGCACTTATTTTGCTTATGTGTTCATGTAGCAGGTTGTTTGAGCATTGTCCACTCAAAGCTTGCTTGGCGTCTTTAGCAATAGCCTTCCACTCCTCATAACTCACAGTGAAACGATGAGCAAATCTTCTTATTTGCTCATTGTTCAGTTCTTGGCCTTTTTCCGTTAACTTTCGGTCTCTTTGGCTTCTTCGTGGTTCTTGTGAGGAAGTGTGACATTAGCTCTTGTGCCTTCAGTAGCCTGTGGTTGCATGTCTATGCACTGCTGCTCTATACTTTCACCTACATTAACCTGCTGTCTCTCAGAGGTAACACTAGAATCTGACATTGTTACTTGGTGTACTTAAATTTGGGTTAAATCTAATTTGGCCTGTAGCTAAGTGATTCAGCTCCCATTAGCTATTCACATTTATACAATTTTTACCACTAATATTTTTTTAGAACATATTCACTTCTCCTTCACACAAATCAATATCACGTTGTTCTATGAAATGCAAATTCAGTCTCTTGGTTGTAGCTTAGTTAACACTTAAACATACACACAACTATACCGTATGAATATGAAGGCAAAAATGTGTCAGTCTCTTGTGGGAAATAGTTTAAGCTTCTTTGCATCAGCTGGATTCATGGTAAGGGGCCTGGATTCTTCTGTAGATGCCACTCTTGGATGTAGAGATGTCCCTTCTTGTCCATGGATCACGGCTCTTTGGTACTGTCTTCCTCGTCTACTCATGCAGAGCAGCTGAGTTCTCACTGTAGCTCCTCCGGTGACACGCATGAGGCATGAGATCTTGATTTATATACAGGGTTTTATTGCTGTTCAACCCGTGAGAACTGGGTTAAAGAAAAAGAAAAAATACATTAACAAAAATAACGCCGTGTGCATGTGTCACACATTCGGCGCTACAATCAACTCACAACTAGACACTACATGCATATTTCACACCAAAACAACGCATGTAAACACAAACACTCTCCAGCAAAGTAACTAGTTAACGAACCTCATTGCGGCTTGTCCCAGAGGTGCTAAACATCCTTTTAATGTCCTTTATTATCTTCTTCGATAAGTATGTACTTGAACACGCTAACAGTGGAAAATAATTCGCCCATGCGGTCAAGTTTCCCCTTAGGGTCGCTAAAAGGCGCCCGCGTGACAACCTGCGGAGAACTAATTAGTTCCGTCTTGTTGTAACGTACAATTTAAAATAAATTAAATAATAAAAAAAGTGCAAATACCTAAAACAAAAACCAACGTGACAGAGGCAGTTACATTATGATTTATTATTGAATTGTTTAATAAATACGCCTCGTTGGCTTTAAACGGACTTCTGGTTTGTGTTCACTGGGGGGGGAGACTGCCGAGTAGTGGAACCGGGTTGCCACAACATACATATGTGTCTGTGTGCGTGTGCGTGTGCGTGTGTGTGTGCGTGTGTGTGTGTGTGTGTGTGTGTGTGTGTCTCCGTCTTGTGTTTTTTTTTTTGTGTTGCGCAAAAGGTTGCCGATGCACTGGCCCACAGACATTTCTCGGAGTTGCCTAGCAACCTCTCCAACACAAAATAAAAGGAGAAGGATGGTGCTGCGTGTGTCTTATGTAACCTCGGCAGTGGGTTTGTTTTCGTGGGGAATTAAAACAAAAAAAAAGAACTGATCTTCCAATTTCATAATAACTTCTGTTCTATGATGTAAACTGCAACATACAAGAAAATCAACATGTATTCTTGTGGGTTGAAATGATTACACTTGAAGGAATGGATTCCCCCCTGAGGTATTAAAATTCAAATGGAACCGCAGTAGAATTGTACGGCTGTAATGACGAACTTACATATACATTACACAGGCACATTACTGTGAGGTAGACATTGGTTAAGGCATTAGTCTCGTTTTTATTGCAGAGTTCACTACCTCTGCTGCAGATACCGCCAACACTTAGATAAACCGATAAGCACTCAAGCATTTGATACCAGCTCATTTGAACTGCATCCATCATTCCAGTCTCACGTTATTTTATGTTAAGAATTTGCCAACAATTCATTGCCATGAACATTCTAGGGGAATGAAGAGTGATATATGGTGGCCCTGTACAGTGGAGAGCTTTGGTGAAGGCATTGGGGGTGGTGATGGTGGTGATGGTGGTGTGTGTCGGTGGTTATTTTGGTGGTGGTGGTGATGGAAGTGGTGGTTGTGGTGATGATGGTGGGTGATGTAGTGGTGGTGCAGTGGTGGGTCTAACAGGGGGGCACAGGTTGGCACCACCACCCCTGAAATATGATTGTCCCCCCCCAATGCCAATGGGCTAGAGTACTGCCAATCTGACAATGATCACAACATTGGATCAGAGGGCTGTCAATCGCTGCTTGTTTTGCGATAAATTAACAATCTGATCCAATGACGTTGGGAATATTAAGCTGTAGGTTATGATTATAACTATATAATCTGTAATCAGCTATGTTGTGTGTGTGTGTGTGTGTATTGGATCGAAACAACATTATTTTGGGGTGTGGTGGGAGTAATTAAGCCCCTGAATCATACAAGGTATTTGCTCTAATTACATATATCTATATATAGCGTTTTTATTTCTGATTGAATGGTTTGATTCTTGGTCCCCCCCTGTGCCACCTCAATAAGAATATCCTGAAACCGCCACTGTGGTAGTGGTGGTTCTTGATGTTACAGAGGGGGCATTCCCTCTCATTTCTGGCCACTTGGGGAGACAGAAGCCTGGGATGGAGGCAGCCCCCGGGCCTGCTCTGAGCCATAGATGCATGGTAGATTACACTGGGGGGGGATGGAGAAAAATGGACAGAGTGTTGGATTGAGCAGAGGATCAGAGAGAAGAAGGGAGGTGAAAATAGATAAGGAGGGATAACGGGAGAAGCAGAGAAGATTCAAGGCTTTTTATTCCATCTATTTGTTTCTATGCTCTCTTTTTCTCACTCCCTCTCCCTCTCCCTCTCCCTCTCCTTCCCTCCCTCTCCTTCCCTCACTCTGTCACTTGGCCGCTCGTTAATGTGATTGCCCAAACCCCCAATTAGAGGACAGGTGAGTTAGTGGCAGCAGGTGTTGTCAATTAACTAATCACCTGTCTTCTCTTTAAAGCACTGCAGTAGCTGGTGTGCCTCAAGGAGGAAGGAAGGAGTTAACTATGAGTGAGAGGACCTTTTGAGAGGCAGACTGTGGTAGATGGTAGATTTCTTTTTTGTTGCACAGACCTTGTTTCTGTGTCATCTTTGACAGAGCCATAGTAACTACATTGACACAGTTTGAGAACTCCCCCTTTTTCTATTGTGTCTCTACTCCAAAGTCACCTGAGAAATATTGCCCCTAGGGGCCCACAACCAAGACATGTGAATCTTGGATGCAAAGCATGCTGGGACCTCCCCCCCAAAGCACCAAAAGAGATTAGAAAAAACTGATACAACAGACTCAAGGTGGGGAGTGGAGGTGGAGAAGAGACAAATGTGGGGAAAGTAAGAGTGGAAGAGAAACCAAAACAAAGTATGAAATCGTGCTGCAAGAACAAGCGGTGGTGAGTCAATTACATGACAAATGAATAAAGAAACGCATAAATGAAAAGAAGGACTTAACACACTTGCATGGTCGCCCATGGCCTTTCACACATAGTAATGGTAGCCAGGGTTATCCATTAACCAATAATGAACAACATGGATATCTTTTACAGAGCAGTGGTGATTGTGCGGGGGAGAGCTGACAACAACAGCAGGGAAGAATCAGCATAGAGCGGTTAAGTGAGTGAGACAGAGGTGAGATTCTGTGTGTGTGTGTGTGTGTGTGAAGTGATCGGGTGGCGGTATTTAAATACGGCTGGGGGAGGAAGGTGGGGGGGCTGGCTTAGTGACGGTCCAGTGCACAGATTGAGTGTGAGTTATTGCCTCTGGGGTGTTTGTTCGCTGGAAGACCCTGCTGGGTGAAGCAGAGGCCCTGCGGAGGAAGGAGAGAAGAGATGTATGTATTTCAACTGTGTGATGTTCAACAGCATATATCAGAGGAAGGACGGTATGAATTAGGCCGTGTGTGTGTCCATGTGAAGTGACCCTGTGGACAGAAGCAAGTGCTTTACTCCCCCCCCTCCCCCCCCCCATTATACTACCACAACTATTAAAAAACACACACACACACACACACACACACACACACACACACACACACACCCCAGAGAGAGGCCTTTGGTCGTTTTCAAATAGAATACATAGATCTGCTTTCCTCTTCAGTGTGTGTGCATGTGTTTCAAGGTCTTGATTTGGCCTGTTGAGGCCTACTTATGACGTTCCTGAATATTTTCTGTATTACTTTTGTTAATATATTGTATATATTTTTATGTGTTTTCTTGTGAGATTGATAATGACTTTGGATCAAGACGTGGAGTTTTCCCAAAGCCAAGTGTTCTTATTTTACGTAGGACAAAACCAATACATTTACCCATAATAATTATGATTCTGGATCCTTTTTCAACCAACAATGACATTATGATAATCATTACACTCCTTATATGGTCTTCCTGCTCCTCACATTGCCCGCCCCTTCTGAGGATCTTACTTAGTATTAAGAGGGATCAGCGGAGTGTGCCATGGGGCTCATTAGAACATAATGTAGTTAACACTCTTGTTGATGCGGCTAGATGCTGCCATTACTTATGTATAGATTACATTGGATAACACACTGGCTTTTGTTTCGTCATCTGGTTTTGTTGTAGAAAATGTTAAGAAGGGTGTTTTATAAGGTAAATTGGGCGCGGAAAAACACGCACGATGAATGATGACGTATTGTTTGGAAACAGCAGTAAAAGCTTAGGCTCCTGTCAGCGCAATTGTTCATGCAAGGAGGGAAAATATCTGACTGAAGCGAAGGGGCGGGTTCATTGTTTATTTGTTGTTTTTCCTGTTTCTAGGAAATTGCGCACTATGCATCAGTCTGGGCAGGGGGAGGGGTGTGTGTGTGTGTGTGTGTGTGTGTGTGTGTGTGTGTGTGTGTGCGTGTGCGTGTGCGTGTGTGTGTGTGTGTGTGTGTGTGTCAGAGATGCTTGAAATGAATCCGAATCTATATTAACTCAACAATCCACCCAGAGTAAGATAATGACCGTGTTTTTGTAGACTAGTCATATAATATCATTCCTGTTCTATGGCCCAGAATGAATAACAGAATATTGCAAAAAGAGATTTGAGTACCAGGTACCACCAGTTGTTTTTAACTGACTACAACCATGACTTCATCCCTGATTCCCCAACCCCCCTACACACACGCACACCCATCCTTTGTGTATGATGATAAAGCCTTCACTTCCTTTGTCGGCATCTCGCTTTTAGATAATTAACACACTATTCTCCCCCCCCCCCCATCCTCCCCTCCCTTTATACCTCTCGAAGGATGTGCATAACCAAAGTTATCCAGTTATTATCTCTCGCGCAGGCAACAGGGACAAGAGATCAAAGGTGTGTGTGTGTGTGTGTGGTGGATCTGTGGGCGCCCCAAGGAGCACCCTACTAGATCTAAGATCCTGTTGTGTCATACGTACACACACCACACAGACAAAAGAGCATCATATTGCTCATCACAATATATCCTAGCTCAGCCAATATGTCCAATTATAATGTACATCTAGAGGTAGAGCCAGGATATTACATTCCTAGAGTGTTCAGAGTGAAAGAAAAAACCGAATGAATTGGGGGAAAAAGAGAAATAAATAACATATGTCCTTTTGAAACAGCAGTCCATTCACTCAATTTGGTTTGTATTGTTGACACTGTAATCTGACCACTCTATTTACTATTTTATAATTCAGGAAACTTGAACTCAGATACAGGTCATTAAGGAGCAGGTAGGGGTTAGAGATCATGCTGAAGGATGCGTACAGGTAGGCTGTGGGCATCGGGAAGCAATACTTTGTGTGGTACGACAGCACATCGCACATATTTCATTGATCACGGTGCAATTTTAAAGTCCAACTCATCATCGTTTGTAGTTATTGACATTATTGACGTTATTGAGTTGTAGTTCATCCTGAGATTTTCAGATGAAATAGGGCAGCGGTATTGTAAGGAATCACACGAAAGTGCGATCTTTGTTTGAATGTTATGTCATCGCTGTGACAGTTGGGGGTGTAAAAGTATGTCTGCTGGAAAATCATCGGCTCTGCCTGTTTTAGGAGGAAGAGAGAGAGGGAGGGATGGTGAGAGAGAGAGAATTGAACTATAATTAGAAAAGTCTCGATGTCTGTGCTTTCATTTTCTCGACATCCGTTATCCGATCGACTTCACACTTGGCGTGTGTATTGCTGAGGACCCAAGGAAGTGCAGTTTCAAGTGCCAGCTCTTGAGATCTACGGGACATATTTATTAGTAATAGTCACCACCATCAGGAGTACACATGAGCCCTTTCTCAATCGGTGTACTTGTCTGTACTGTAATAAATTAAGCTAGGCCCGTTCAACTGCACCGCTTTGGTTATCATCTGTTTTACTAAAGAATATGAGGTGTATATGTGTGTATAATCCAAGTGAATCGTTTTGAGTCTCTCTCTCTGTCTGTCAAAGTAAATATCTCTTATTTTCAACAAAGCCATCCCCTCATCCAACAATCCAGTCATCTGTCTCTTCATCCGTCCACCTATCTACCCCTCCCACACCATCCCCACACCTATCCACCCACTCACCAATCCATCCAATCAGCATCTGTCTCTAAAGGGCATGGTTGTGTTTGTGTCTGTACACTATGTATTTTACCATCCTGCGCTACGGTAGCCCTGTAGCGTCCCACCATTATACAATCGCATCAGTAACACACACTGCAAAAGATGTACGCCTGCGTTAAAGTTCAACGTGTCAAGAAGAAGCAGAGAATTCCAATGTACCTGTTCATCCCTCTTGCCTAATGGCGGTGACATTTTGAATAGAAGTGGATTTGATGTATCTACTACTATTCCTTCCATCACAATATTCTCTGTATGGGGAGAAAAGTGTGTGGTCTCGTAGAAACCCGAGAAGTGGAGTTTTTATAGCCCAGCGTCGCAGGATGCTGTGCAGTTTGAAGTTCTAAAGGGTCTGATGGACACGCACACACACACACACACACATGCACACACACACACACACACATGCAACTCCACCCCACCCCTCGACATAAGGTTATCAGGGTACAGCCTTGTTTATCTCTCACTGGGCCCGGAACAGAGGTTGAGCTTTCAAGCTGAGCTGTCATCTGCAGCTCAGCTGGGAGTGTTTGTTTGAGTGTGTAGGACAGTGGATGAGGGTGAGTGTGTGTGTATGTGTGCAGGTATTTGTTTGAGCGTGTATGTGTGAGTGTGTCTGCGCGCGTGTGTGTGCGCTCGTGTATGACAAATGTGCAGTTTCCCAGGGTCCCGGTGCTCACTATTCCACATGTTTACCTGCGACCCATTACTCTGTCTCTTTCTGCTGCGTAATAATGGCTGCTCTGATCCCCAGCTGATTTCAGGTGTGCATTTGTGTGTATCTGCAATGTTTCCCATGTGAGGATGTGTAAATAGAACAAACAAATGCTCCGCCCTTTAAAGATACACCGCAGTGATTTAAATATTCTCACAGGCAAAGTAATCAATATAGTTCTAGTCCCACTACGACTTTTTAACAAACATTTGTTATCCAAAGAGACACAAATTGTAGATATATGTCATTAGGGAGCAGGTAGGTGTTTGGCATCTTGCTCAAGGAGGCCGACAGGTCGACTGAGGACATTGGGGTTCGAACATGGGAGACAAGCGACATAATCTACTATTATCATACCCCCGCCACTACTACTAATAATAACAGCTACACACCAAATTATTATTTAGTCCAAGAGTCCATCAGATTGTTATTAGGGATTAAACGTTATTGTTCCTAGTACAATGCAAGGCAGGGTGTTTGTTTTCTCAGAAGGACCACCGGCTTTATATTCATGTCTATATTTAGAAGACCTTGGTCCTAGGCAAGAGGATAATTCCTGCTGTGTGTGTGTATGTGTGTGTGTGTGTGTGTGTGTGTGTGTGTGTAAGGAGGTTAAAAGCATATGTTTTTCCCCTGGTCCCCCCCCCCCCCCCCCACACACACACACACACACACACACAAAACTCAGGCGTTTAGAGGATAAGATTGGTGGAGGGCCCCGAGAGATGAGATAAAAGCTAGCTCATCAGATTTAGTGTAATCCTGTTTTCTTTCTTTCTTTCACAAATTGACCGCTTGTGTTATATGATGTATTGAGGAGACTCAGGAGAACCAGATACATGGGGTTTAAACTAAAGTTAGAGCTCAGAGTTAAAGAAAACTATGATTTTTAGCCAATAGCGATGTGAATAACACCGTTAAACCAATGATAAAGATGCCGCTTATTTGTTAATTTTAGCATTCAAGGTCAGCATACCACTTTTTTTCCTTTTCTATTGTTGTCAATCTTATAAACTTCAATACTCCATTCTTTTTTTATTTGAACATTAGTCAGTTGGTTATTAAGTTAGCTTGCCGGTTAGGCCTGGTTTGTTCGTCAGTTTGTCATTTCTTCTATTTGTTTGTTTGTTAGTACGTTAGTTTGTTATCCCATTAGTTATTTAACTGGTTAGCTACTTAGCTTATTAGTATTTCATTAGTTAGTTAGTGTGTTACTTGATTAGTTATGGAGCTAGTTCTTCAGTTAGCAGTCAGTTAATTAATCGTTACTTGGTTAGTCAGTTACTTCATCATTATTCCTCCTCATGTAAGAAAAGCCCCTGCTCCGCATAATCACCCATCACCCAACGCCACAGTGTTTTCCCCCCGACTTCACGAACAAGTGGCCATCGCATCGCCACACTGCTTTACTCCACTTCTGTCTTCGCCCCGAACGCTTGTGATTTATGCTGCGCACATGCTGTGTTTATTTGTGGCCGCGGGCCGACACGGCAGAAGTAGGCTGGTGGGTGAGTGGCGGAAAACACACGGGGCGGATGTTCAGAGCCCCGTCTGGGTCAGTGGGTCTATCAGCGGTGGTGAGGACCAGGCGCCTTCCCTCAACGCTTTTCCTCCACTCCCTTCACCCCTGAAGATGTGTAGACCAGCAGGGAACATGTGGATGACACCAGCAGCCAAACAGGAAGAATGGACAGGAGGGAGGGAGGATGGGAGGGAGGGAGGGAGGGACGGAGGAAGGGAGGGAGGGAAGGGAGGAGGGAGCAGAAAATAAGGATGGAATAAGAAACAGATAAACAAAAGAGGGACAGAGAGTGAAAGAAAGACAAAGAAGGTTCGAATGAAAGATTGAATGAAAGAAAGTAAGACGGAATAACAAATATCTTGCGTTCCTTATTTTGATCCACCGCTGACTCAACATAACCCATTTGCATGGGTCAACAGACCACAGTAGACAGTGTATGTCATAGCAGGAACTTGAGGTACTTAATCTATCAATTCAGCACACATCAATGAGCACGCTTCAATCTTACTTGGAATTTTCATCTTTGTCTGAGAGAGAGAGAGAGAGAGAGAGAGAGAGAGAGAGAGAGAGAGAGAGAGAGAGAGAGAGAGAATCTGTGCTAGCAGGGAGGAATTAATCCACAGGGTTGCTGCTGTTGCCTCATGTTGCTCCCCTGACACATGGTTTATTCATACACAAAGTAAAGCAAGCTTTACTCACTGAGAAGAAGGGGACAAAGGTGATGGGTGGAAGGCGAATACAGAGAGGAACAGAAACACAGATAGACAGAGGTATGTGGTCCAGGTGTCATGCACTCCAATCTTGAGAGGAAATAAAGTACAACTGTCAAAGAAATTCCCAAATCACTAACAGGGATTCTTGAAGCACTACTCAGCACTTTTTGCTCTTTTTGAGAGAGACGTCATGTTTCTAATATGTACACACACACACACACACACACACACACACACACACACACACACACACACACACACACACACACACCACCCGTGCCACCCCACTCTTTTGCTTATTCCTCAGTTTATTGTATTTTTCATAGGTTTTGTTATAGAAGTCCAACGTGTGTGAATGTGAGTGTGTGTATCGTACATATTTATCTTACCACACTCTGGTCTATCCAGTTCAAATGTTCTTGCAATTTATTTATGTATGTTATTTTCTTGCACAGTTTCTTTCTCTTTATATCTTCTCTTCTAATCCATTATTTCTTTTCTCTCTTTCCTTATTTACTACAATTTCACAGAGTAAATCCCAACTGTTTACTCTCCCCGCTTATCATACAAGAGACCCAACCTCTCCGCATTTCAATTTGGCCACAATCGACCCCTACGTCACCGGGATTTTTTTATTTGCTTTGACTACAACTCCCATAATGCGTTGGGGGTGGTGCCTCGCTGTGCTGCTGGTGCTGCTCCGGCTGCGTACCACTACGAGCAGGCAGCCAGAAGCAAGCAACGCTTTCTCTCCCCCGACCTAAACAACGACTACTACTGCCACCACGGAGCGGAGAAAGGGAATCCAGTAGAATGCGTAAAACACGGCACGAAATCTCTTCATTTCGCCGCTTTTCCAACCATTGACTTTAATGTGCCAGCTGTAAACATGTGGATACCCACTGAACATGAGAAATACGGCGTCGGTAAGTTTATTGTTGTGCTTTATTATGTTTCATCCACACTGACGTCCTTAATGTTATCCCTCGCCTTGAGCTGTGTGGAGGATTGAGATTGCGGAGGGTTTGTATTGTGGTTTAACGCTTTAGTCATATCCAACCTGATGGGTGTACAAATTAAAACATTGTCTGTTATGGATGATTTGAGATAGAATTAAGAGAGAGCTTGGTTAATTTTTTTTTTACAAACAGTCCATGATGGGATGCCTGCTTGTATTTCATCTCTGTGCCACATCGCAGCATTAGGTTATCGCTTTTGGACCCCCTGTGGATTACGGAACGGATGCATTTAGATTTTCCCCCCTTCCATTAACCGGTCTCTTTCATTCCCAACACCGGGTTATCTGCCCTCTCCTATTCGCTGTAGATTTATATTATTCAGGTGTAGGCTACCTTTTAAAATCAGACGGACTGATAGACAGACAGACACTTGCAGCTGAAGTGTAGCTTGCCATCTTGCACAATCGTCATTTATTGATGCCCTGATCCCGAATGATAAAACCCCTAGAATTGAAATGTGAAGTGCTTTTAAAATACGCCCGGGCTGCATGTCCTCTTTGCTGTTTTTGTGGTCTTTATTTCTTTCTTTCTTTCTTTTTTCTGAAGAGGCGGTTGTGGTCTGATATCGTTCTGGTTTGTACTGGTAGCGCGAGTGTGTGTGCGTGCATTGCATATTTTCATTTATTCTTTACGTTTTTTTTACGCACAAGGGCTGTCTGCTGCCGTAGATCAAACGTTGAAGTGAGAAAAACAAGCGGCAATTCAAGTGCGCCCACCGAAAAAAACGTCTACCCATCTGCCTCAATGTATGCATAAAGTCTGTTCTCCATTGAAAGAGCCGATAGTGAATATTGTTTCTCTGTCAGAAAATAACCCCTAATTGAGGTGCGACCGATGAGAGGCGGCGTTAATGTCTCACAATGATATTCCCGTGAGAGATGGGCCAGTGTGCGTGTGTGTGTGATGCTCTGTCCAGACTCCCATACACACTCCGATAGCCAGTACTGGTTCCCTCTACTCTAAGCCAACTGTCACTCTCTAACGAAACGGATTACAAAACAACATGTTTTGCTATCTAGTTGCAGGTTAAATAACACTCTTTGTGATTATTGGGTCCTTTTATGTATTTTGGTCCCTGTACCTCTGCCATCGTGACTCACACTAATTTAGGTCTCTCTCTCTCTCTCTCTCTCCTCTCCCCCCCCCCTTCCTTCCTTCCTCCCCCCCCCCCTTCCTTCCTTCCTCCCCCCCCCCCCCCCCCCCCCCCCCCCCTTCAGTCAGTAGTCTTGGCCATGCAGCTGGTTTCTCTTCCCCATTTTGACCGGTCTGTCTTGAGGGCTGTATACTGGTATTTTCTCATACCATTGTGTTGTTACACGATAGCCTTACTGCTGCCAGGCTATGTGGGGCGGATTCAAATCACTCCACCTGGCCATTGTCCCTCACGATAGACTGATAGTCAGTGGAAATCGAATCCATGCAAAAACACAAATGTCAATTTTTTATGTTTTGAAAAATCACCTTCTGTATTGTGATCCAGAAGGAAGTTCACTTGTTTATTCATGGCACTTATTTAATTGAAAAGGTTAAATACCCGCTATTGTCCGAACATTGCTCAAAGGGCACTTTTAAATTGGATTAAAGGTCCCTTAATCTTTATTTTTCTTCTTCTCGCAATAAGACCGTTTTATTGGCTGTGATTTAAACAGGCTTTGGCACCGTCCCCTGGTCCTACTGAGTGAGGAAGCTGGTTGTTTCCGTGTTGTGAAATCACACACACACACACACACACACACACACACACACACACACACACACACACACACACACACACACACACACACACACACACACACACACTCTCTCTCTTCCGGGGAAGTGGGACTAAGTGATTTGTTCACAGTTTTTCTTTTTCTTTAATGGCGGTATTAGCATAGATAACAACGGGTGCTTGCCTTGCTTTGTTTGGTTTATGTGTGTGAGCCGGCCCTAAACATGTTAGCCTTGGGAGGAATTTGGAAGTTGAATCAACCGGATGTGCTTGTAGTTTCCCCACTAGCTGCCCACTGTTTTTGGATGTGTTTGGAATCAAAGAGGCCGTATCCGTGGAGCTCACCGTGTTCACGTGGGTAGCTGTGTTTTGGCACCGTTGGTAAAAAAAAAAAAAAACAGATGACACCATTTTCTGCTAGATTATTTTGAGCTCAGCATGGGTTGACACACTTTGTTTTGTATTTCTTTGTCGTAAATGACACGGACCCGAATACTGCGTTGCTCTGCCAATACCGGCTGTTACCAACCTCCGTCTTCACTTCGTTCTCCTCCAAGCAAGTGCACGTGTGAATGCTGTGTTTCTCATGGCTGATTTGGACATCTCACCAGTAATGATGGTCCAGGTCAGGTCAGAGGTCACACGCACATAATACACAAACACATCATACATTTATCATGACGGCAGGGGAGGTGATGGTGTGTGTGTGTGTGTGTGTGTGTTTGGGTTTTAGAAAAGGAGATCTCACTTGTAATCAGAGTTGATCATGATGGAGGATCTGACTATACCATTACGCAAATGATGTTATTTTTATGGTTTCAAATTATTTTTAATGTGATTGGTTTCATAACACGTAGAATATTCGAACAGAAAAGTGCTCTCACAAACTGAAGTCGGTTTTATCAAACTGGGCAGGTTTCAACATTAGTACAACCATATTCTGTATATGTGTGTGTGTGTGTGTATATATACTGTATATATATATATATATATATATATATATATATATGCCACGTGAAAAGAATCCAGAACTCCCTATGTAAGCAATTTTCCCCTTTTTTCTTTAATTATCTCGCCAGGAGTGCCTTCAACCAACAATTTGCCCACATTTTGAGACGTGAGGGGGTAACCTTCTATATTAAAGGGCCCTCGAGTTCCCTGGATCCCTGTAAGGGAGCATTTGATCTGTGGCCAAGCTTAGATGAGATGAGAATGTCTTACTGCTTTTAATTGGTTGTTCTTTTTAGTTTTTGACATTCATTAGCCTTCACGAGTGGAGCAGCGCCAACGAGAACCGGGGAGGCTCTCTCTCTCGGCTATTTATGAAATATGAATGACGCTTCGCAGGTGGAGACAACATTAGGGGGCCCTTATTAACCCACAATCAGTTTATTTTAACCTGTAGCAAGATGAGGGATCTGAGCGATGGAAGGGTGAGACTCCTAAATGCCCTCTCTGGGTTTTTGAGCACAAGGGTATTGAACAAAATATTTCACTTTGTTTGAAGTCTTTTAGATCAGAGTCTGATTTGAGTCACTACCAAATTATCATAATAAATACAGAAAAAAGCAGAAACCTAATGAACGAATGACATCTTGAAAGACTGAGTTGACACTATTTAGAGGGCGAAAAAAACATCAGTTAAATCCTCAACAAGTACTATGTGGAATAGTGGTCCCAAATGTTTCTCCCCGCAGTGAAAATAAGCCACTTTTGTTTCATTATGTTTGTGGTAAATAAACTGAAGCCATCAGAAAATGGAGAGAGTAAAAATAAGCATTTGCTCATTAAGGGCACTTAGATACAGCCAATCAGACGTATCATTGCTCATCATTTGGACACAAACACTTTTAATGAGCTGCATTGAGTTGCTGTATATTTTCAGTTTGTTTGTGTGTGGGTGTGTGAGTGGAAATGTTTCCCATGCATCAACAGACAGAACACACTCGGCTTCGGTTGATCCTACACGCAATCACTAGCTGGGCATTTTAGCCTGCTCTTTTTTTATACAACCGGACCGCTCTGGAAAACAAATCGAACAAACAGAAACAACACAACAATAAAACGAACCTGCAGATAGACCAGATCAACCACAGCTTCAGATAGAAGGCGGATCAGAGAAGCAGTCTGATCCGGCCGTTCTGCTTGTCAGTGCTCGTCAGTGCTCCAACCTTGCCGGTTGGAGCCGAGGAACGTCGCTCTGGGCCTGCCTGAGAGATGGCGGAGATGAGGGATATCCCCTGTCGGCCCATTTCAGGCCCGGAGCTTCCATGCTCCACCTCCTCCCTCCTCCCTGACTGATGTCCCTCCCCCCCCACAAAACCCACCCCTCCCTCATGGGAGATGTTGACATGACTGAGAGGGGGGACTGGGGGTGTACTGGCGCGTGTCAGGCAGTCGGCAGAGGCTCATTTTCAGGGGGGGGGGGGGCAATCGACACTCCCCCCCCCCCCCCCCGTCCTTCCTCGAAAAGGACAGATTAGCAGGTTGTTTCTGAAGGGAAGAGGGGATGGGGGGGAGGGTCCATTCCAACATGACACCCATGATTCTCTAATGCAATGAGGCCCTTAGGGCATTGGGATGGGAGATAGAGTGGGTGTAGTGCGGGGGACGTGGGGATGGGAGGGGGGGAGGTGCGTGGTAGACACCCACTGACTCGTTACCGCTTCCTCTACGCACACACACACACACACGGGTTCTTTGCAATCATTCACCATGTAGCGGCCACTTCCTCTGCAGACACACACGAGAACATACACGCGCACACACGCACACGGGTTCTTTGGTGGTTCAGCATAGTTGCAGTTGTAGTTCACCCCGGTGTCAGAATATATGCCAAAAAACAACAACTGTTAACAACATGGGGAGATATGGAGTGGGACAAAAGAGGTTGAGATGGAGATGGGGAGAGATGGGGGGATAGGCAGGGACAATCTGTTCTCTTGCATGCACTGCCGGTGGCGAGGGTTAAATACAGTTTGGTGACATTCGATGGGCCGTGTGAGTGATTACTGGCGACGCTGGTTCACAGTCACAGCAGTGTGGCTGCCGTGACGCAGCCGTCTGGAACAAGATGGTAGACACTGTGACCGTTAGTCACAATAAACCAAAAAAACAATGCCCTCATTTTCTAGATGAAGTCACGATAACTTCCAAATCCCCTGAAATATTTATTGTTATTGTTATTTAAATTGCAATGCTTGCAGGAATTTCTGATGGTATCACCTCATGGTGGACTGTTGTCAACTCTTGATCTCAATCAGAGAGAGAGAGAGAGAGAGAGAGAGAGGAGAGAGAGAGGAGAGGGAGAGAGAGAGAGAGAGAGAGAGAGAGAGAGAGAGAGAGAGAGAGAGAGAGAGAGAGAGAGAGAGAGAGAGAATCTGAGTGTTGTGGAGAGTGAGATAAAGTGTGTTTGTTTATTTCTTTCTGTGATGTGTTCTGAGTGTGTTTTTGTGTCTTTGAGGTTCGTGTGTGATGTGTGTGTGAGAGATGGTGCATAAAAATAACTGGCATGCCATTTGGATGAAAGAAGGGCATCTTGCGTTGGCCAGCTTGTTGATTGGCGGCTGAAAGGAGCTGTTTATGCACCGCTGTGTTGGAGACGCTCCTTGCCGAGGAGTGATTTCATTTCATTGGTCAGCTGCATTAGTTCTCCTGGCCAGCAAATCTCCACTTATCTCTGTCCGTGTGCACTGAGCATATTGGAATTGTGCTTTTGTGGCTGAGGGTTTAGCTGGATGACAGGTTACATACTTGTCCAAATTCTTGGTTCCCTGCATTCATTCCCCTTCCCTGCTCGCATTGCTTTTCCTTCTACCATGGTTGTTTTAGTTCTGTGGCGGTGCCTGCAGTGGTTAGCTAATCAGACATTTGGATGCAAGCAAGAACAGTCCGAAATACTGTTATGCAATCCTTTTTTATTTTTTCTCGCTTTGATATCTGATTGTTTTGGAGCTGTTGGAGTTCGACACCACCGCCCTCACCACAGTGTAAACAGTGGATTCTATTTTTGGTGGATGGGTTGCTGACTAGCACGTACGCTCTGTGCTGGTAGAGAAGGCTGCAGAGTGTGTGCGGGACAGATTTTAGTCCGTGTTGAAGCCGGGTAGTTGCCTTGTTGATTTTACCCCCTCCACCCCACCACTCACAATCTGTCGGCTCGTTCCTCCACACCACTCCTCCTCTTTCCCATCATCGACCTCCTCCTCTCCTCGCCTCTCCTTCCTCTCCATTACTCCTCCACTGCATGACTCCTCTTCCTTATCATCTACCTACTCCTCACTTCACCTTATCTCTATTCTTCTCTCCTCATAACTCCTCCACTCTTGCCTTTCCCATAACATGTGCCTCCTCCTCACTTCTCCTCTCCTCTCCTCATAACTACTCCACTCTTCCCTTTCCCTTAACATGTACCCCCCTCATCACTTCTCCTCTTCTCTCCTTTCCTCTCCTCATAACTCCTCCACTCTACTCTTCTCTTTCCCTTAACATGTACCTCCTCATCACTGCTCCTCTTCTCTCCTCTTTCCTCTTCTTTCTCCTCATCACTCCTCCGATCCACTCTTCCCTTCCCCTAATCATATACCTCCTCCTCTCTCCTCTCTTTCTCCCCTCATCACTTCTCTGCTCCACTCCTCCTCTCCCCATCATCATCATCCTCTCCCTTCTCTTTCTTTCTTCATCACTGTTCATCTTCTCCTCCTGCTCTTCTTCCTCCTCCTCCTCCTCCTCTTCCTCCTTTCCTCTCCTCTCTCAGAGCTGGCTATTTCTGGAATTCAATCGAAACAGTTGAAAAATTGTTATGCAAACAGATGGACTCACCTCTGCAGATAACGTCCCATAGCTCAGATGTGACTATGTGACACTCCATCATCTCTACAGTACAGCATGACTACACTGTGTGTGCAGGCTGCTCTTTGTATATGCAGAAACCCTTCTTACATAAGGTTTCTGATAGCTGGTCAATTTTGAATGCATCTGTATCGTCTATATGTCACTGCTGGCTATTTATAATTATGAGTTTGCATTGATTGCCATATACAATGTCACGTGAGATCTAGTCTCACAAATTAGACTTTAGATTAATATCTAAAGTCTAATGGCAGACGGGCTCACCCAGTTCACCAACTTTATTTTGCTTCATAGTTGCATAGTTGGCGGACTCAAACTTGGCCAGCAGTAGTAAACTCTAAAAAAGTGTAGACAAAGGTTTAAATGCAACTCTATGTAGACAGGCCACTGTAGAAATACACTTATTAAAATCCCCTTCTGAAAGCTTCATCCACTTGCTCAAATCATCTTTTTCTTCAGTAGAATATCTCCATAACTTAACAGGAAACAAAGTGTAACTCCTTTTTATTATTTTATTATTATATTATATTATATTATTATATTATAATAATTATTATTATTTATTATTTTATTATTTTATTATTATTATTATTTCCTTTTTGATTTCCGGCTAAGGCTCTCTGCCGTCTCCCCCCAGAAGTTCTGCTATAATATAATATCAGGACAGTTGGTTCCGTGATTTTCCGTTTTGTTTTATTTTCCTTTTTGCGTAATGGGGTTGTGTTGTGGGGGGAAAGGGGTTTAATTGAAAGCAGGTGGAGGTATCATCGATACCTACGATATCATCATAGCAATGATCGATTTTTGTCTCTTTTTCATCCTCTTTTCTGACCAAATTGATCAGCTACGTTGCAGCAAACCGGTTTTAAAATACACCGTTCAGTTTGCCCAGATATGCAGCAAACACAAATGACAGTGAATGACTGGCACGCACCATTCACTAGTAAGACAGCGGGATGGATACGGTCAGCTATGACAGCAGACGTGCCGGATCAGAACATTCCAGATGGATGGTTTGAGTGACCTTAATGAGGCTGGCGCCACAGCTTTTTGGACTGTAGTTGATATTTGTCTCCATGTTGTTTTATCCTCATTCTGTTTGTTTCGCTCTTCCTTCTTCTATCCTCTTTAGCTTCTTGGTGGCTTTTGCCCATTTGTTTTCTTCTTCTACCAGATGGACTTTGCAATTTTTGGTGCCAAATCCACAAGATAAATCGTACTGCCAATATTGCCGTTATTCTAGTTATAGGATCTTGATCTGTCAATCTGTGAGGCGACCAATCAAATACAAGCACAAGCAGTCACGTGTCACACAAGTTTAATCGAGTGTTGATTTATACAGGCCGGCCAAACCAAAGCAGATCTATAGGGGAGGTTACACAATTTATTGCTTGTAATGCAATTTATCAACATTTAAACTGACACATCCATCTCTGTATCCTCAGTGGTACATCTATCCATCTCTCTTCAAGTCCTCAAAGACATTCATCCATCCTTCCATTAATTTAGCAGCACTTGTATGCTGCTGTTAGCACCTTTAGCAACTGCTATCACCGCTAGCAACACTTGTACTTTAGCCACATCTGCTGTGCTAGTATGCTAATTTAAAACGCGCTACTAGCAAAGACGTGAATTCTGAACAGCACTGTTAGCCGCATTTGTAATGCCTTTCCCTATTGTCATCTCCAGGCTCCATCTGATGGGCTTCATTTATGACTTGAGCTATTCTTAGATTGCGTCTTGTTGGTTGGGATGGTGGGGGGTTGCTATGCTCAAGATGGCAGATTGGTGTGTGCTGGTGTGTGGCCAGAAAGCCTGCTGGTTTGCTTTAATAATATGGAACACTCTAGTGGGCTGTGTTTGAGTAGCACCTGCCATCTGTACGGCCTTGATGGTGATAACGTTGCTCATGTGGTGTGCATGCCTCTGTTAGAAAGAGGCGGTGTGTGTGTGTGTGTGTGTGTGTGTGTGTGTGTTTGTGTGTGTGTGTGTGTGTGTGAATGGACACTGTACAGCCACATATTCTGAAGTGTGCTGTACACTTTCCTATGATCTGTAGGAAAGTGTGTGGGTGGTGTGTATTTATTTGTGCATGTCTAGGTGTGAATTTATATTTGTGTGTGTGGGTGTTTGTACTGCAGGAGTGTATATTTTTTGTGTGGTTGTCTATGCAGGAGTGTGTATGCAGAAGTGTGTATTTATTAGTGTGTGTGTGTGTGTGTGCGCGCGTGTGCATGTGTGTCTTTGTACATGCCCACCCATGGGCCTGTTTTGCACGTCCGTCTGCTTATGTGTATGATCGTGCACGTGTCTCCGTGCACACAACGTTTTATCGTGGGGTGGTTGGTGTACCGTGTGCTTTGGGGCCCCTCTTCGCTCCCAGCAGCGACTCTAAAAGCCTCATCTGAAGGCAGGGAGGAAGGCTGCGTTCAGGGGCCACGCACAGGGCACTGGGTCCTGGAGCTCCGCACAGCAGCAGACCACATACACTGGGGTCTTTTCATTCACCTCCCGTGCCTTTTAATGCACTCGACATGCTCACAGGCGCTTCTGTTCTTGCTCTCTCTCTCTGTGTCACTGGATGTCTTTTTCTTTCTCTCGGTTCTCTATGTCTCTCTCTATGTCGCTCACTCCCTTTCTCTCTCGCAGTTATTTTAGTGTCTCTTGCTCGGCGTCTCTGTTTTTCTCACTGTCTTTCTCTCGCTCTCTTCTAGTCTCTCTCTCTCTCTCTCTCTCTCTCTCTCTCTCTCTCTCTCTCTCTCTCTCTTTCTACAAGCTGACTCCCTCACTGCTTGTCACTGAGCTCTTTGTCTCTGAACTGTTTTGAAAAAAGAAAGAAAGCAACAGAATAAAGGAGAATAAAGACCATAGACGTACACAGTGGAATGCCAAATATTGTGTGACTGTTATTCCTCGTCTTTATCTCCTCCTGATGGCTGCTCACAGCCGTCCCCTCTCCATGTGTATTACCGATGCCGTCTATCAATCTGTCATAAAGATGAGTGGTAATATCTACCTTTTTAATCATAAACCGGGGAATGATGTAGGGGCAAATGTGGTGTGTGTGTGTGTGTGTGATGGGGTGGTTGTGTGTTTGTGTGTGTGTGTGCCCAAGGGTGTGTGTGTGTGTGTGTGTGGGGGGGGGGGGGGGGGGGGGGAGTGAGTTGGATGGGGCCGCTTGCTAATCAACAGAGGCAGCGAGGCAGGCACGCCTCCATGGGGATGGAAGTTAACACATCCTCTTGTTTTGTCTTGTTTATGCAACACTACACATACACACGTATACATGCACATACACGCACACAGGTTGCATAAAGTACTCCTCAGTTAAAAACTCCCTGGCCAGGCCATAATACCACTGTACCCTGGGGACTACAGAGGCGTGCTACCCTACACATCGCATGCTATTGTTACTCTATGTATTTTGTGTTTCTATTCAGTCAGGGACGCTGCATTTAATCTCCATCTGCATGAGCAGACCCCTTCAACCCCATCGTGTTGACCGCTAAACAATCGTTTGTATTTGGCGTTGTGTGTGTCTGTGTGCGTGCACGTTGCCTGTTGTGAATGTTCGTTCGCTGTGAGTTAGCGTTAGGCGTCTTTGTACCGACCCCGCGATTACGGGCATCACGGGCGCTGCCGGTGGTCGTGGGTGCTAGTTCTGGCGGCTAGCCAACATGGCTAGTCAGCGCGCAGATCGTCACATGCCTGTGTATAATGAAAAGCCTGAGTTTCCTGCCGATGTCGATGGATGCTTTTATTCAAAGCGTGCGGGTGCATACACTTCTTAGCATCGAGGGTGTGCGTGTGTGTGTCCCAGTGGGAATGGAACCCTTAACCCTTGGCGGTTGTCGATGCCTTGCTCTACCAAGGGTTTAATTACCCAGCAGGTTTAGCTGAAGATAAGGGCCGATGAGTGTCGTTTCCTGTGTCCCATATTCGTTGGCAGTCGTGCATTTATTTGTTTTGCAACCACGCTGATGCAAGCCTCCGTGCGTTGGTGGAGCTTTAAATCAAAATGTATTTGACATTGAAGTTGTTTTTATTACAGATACAAGTTTATGCTAAATGTTGAATGCTTACTCACAAGCACCATTTAATGTGATGGTTGGAACATTCACAGATCAAATACATTGTTTTCATTTGAGATATCTGGCATGCTATACATGTCTGACAATTTAACACTACTAATAATACACTATTGGGTAGTAAATCCTACATTATCTAAGTAGGAAGTGTGTCAATGTGATTTGCACTTGCAAATACAATTCCTTTGATGCATGCACTTTTTAACATCAGGATAGTCTGATGGTTAGGATTTTTGACTCCCGGCCAAAAGGTTCTGGGATCAAACCCCAAACTGCCCTCCTGCACTAAGGCAATGCACCGCAATACACCAGCGATAACCACAGGTCATCGCCGTTTACAACCGACTCGTTCAGGAGCTGGACTCCTGTCTGGGCCGGATAAACCATCCGTTCTCCGAAGGATTAATTAGCTTCTCCGGCTGCTGCTCCTCCCTTCATGTGTGACTCCCCGAGGAATTCGTAAAAAGCGTAAACCCGGTTTAGACGCTATTTGTCGAAACAAAAACGAAAGCGAAAAGAACTGTTTGAAGTAAAGATGAACAGTGGCACAGCGCCAAAGGCGCGCCGTTGCAATAACAGCGCAACGCGTACACAATCATTCAATTGTCTATGAATAATAAGGGCACTCTGTGAGAGAAAATAAACTTGAATCAGGATGCATTCAGTTACAATTGTGTTCAGGAAGATTTCAAATAATAGATTGGGGCGGGGGTTGAGTTCTCTTTAATATTTGTTTCTTTTCTTAATACAAGTCCAACTTTAATGGTTTGAATGACACATAGCTTATCGAACAGACACGCTTTACAGTTATTTGTGTAAAGAGAATTTAGTGTTTATGCAGTCGTGTGTAAGAATCAACCCACATGTCCGGTTCACGTGTACATGTATGTCCTGGGGGCCTTCACGTGGATGACTGATCTTCCTTTTCATTATCTTATCTTTTTAATATTTCATTTTATTTCATCCTCCATCCCACCTCCCTTTCAATTTATAGTGACATACACATGCACACGCACACTTTCCTGTTATGTGTGTGTGAGTGCGTGTGTTATTTACACATTCATCTTAAAAGCGCGGGTTGCAAATGATTTCATCATCTTGTGAAAGGTTACCTGTGTGGGTGTGTGTGTCTGTTTGGGAGCAAGAGATATTCTAGTGAAATTCATATTAAACATGAAAACAACATCAAAAATCTATCTACTGGGTGTGTTTCTGTGTGTTTCTGCATACTTCTCTTGGCATTACATGGGTCAGGGATATCCTTGTGAAATGATTACCTGCCATCTCCACTGTGTGTGTGTGTGTGTGTGTGTGTGTGTGTGTGTCTGTGTGTGTGTTGCTGTTGTTTATGGTGTGGGTTTGATGGAAATTTAGTGGTTTTGGTATTTTCTTTGTTTGTGAAACAAAAATTGATGAAATGTTATCTGTACTGATTGCATCTGTAGATAAGTTCCAACCTCAAACATCTACCCACAATGATTAAACCGGTTTACTTCTCCTCTTCCTGTCTCTCTCTCTCTCTCTCCTCTCCTCTCTCTCTCTCTCTCTCTCTCTCTCTCTCCTCTCCTGTCTCTTTTCTCTGTCTCTCTCTCGCTCTCTATCTCTCTGTCTCTCTCTGTCTCTCTCTCGTCTCTGTCTGTCTGTTGTCTGTCTCGCTGCTCTGTCTGTCTGTCTCTCTCTTCTCTCTCTCCTCTCTCTCACTTCCTTTCTTCTACCTTCAGTCATATATGCTTAATTTCTGTCCATCTTTTCTATTCTTTCTCTCTCTCTCTCTCTCTTCTCTCTCTCTCTCTCTCTTCTCTCTCTCTCTCTCTCTCTCTCTCTCTCTATCTCCATCTCTCTCTCTCTCTCTCTCTCTCTCTTCTCTGTTCTCTCTCTCTCTCTCTGTCTCTCTCTCTCTCCATCTCTCTCTCTCTCTGTCTCCTTCTCTTCCTCTCTCCCTCTCTCTCTCGTCTCTCTCATCTCTTCTCTCCTCTCACTTCCTTTCTTCTACTTCAGTCATATCTGCCTTCATTTCCTGTCCATCTTTATTCTTTCTCTCTCTCGCTCTCTCTCTCTCTCTCGCTCTCTCTCTCTCTCTCTCTCTCTCTCTCTCTCTCTCTCTCTCTCTCTCTCTCTCTCTCTCTCTCTCTCTCTCTCTCTCTCTCTTTTCAAATCACATAGACAAATCAATATTAAATTGTTCACCTGCCAACGCGTGTCTGTGTGGGTGTCCACACACATGCATACAGTCGGAGATGCGTTGAGGCGGTACACAGTACACACTGTTGGCCTGGATGTGTGAGAGTTAGGTTGCATTTCTATTCATTCCTTCATACTGTGATCCAAATCTACTTTCATTGGACCGACATTAAAGAAACACTGGCCTATAGTACCCATGCAGCCCATCCTCCACCTCGATTCACCAGACGTACCACGCATTCACATCCACTTTAAATGCTACACATTTCAACCCAATCATTGATGTAGGTCCACCTTCTGAGAACCCCCATACCCCCATTTGAAATACCTATTGTTAGATGGAACTGATCATGCATGAACAAATAAACACATCAGGAGTCATTTCTGACGGTACATCTATTAACACACTTTTGCAGATAAACATTTAGCATCTGGCTATGTTGGTGGCGGTGGATACGACACACACACGCACACGCACACAGAATGGGATTAGCAGTGGGGGGTGAGGAGGGAGACTCTGGGTTAGCACACTGCCCTATATTTCTCTTTTAATCGGAGTCATCTATGATAGACCTGCTATCCACTCTGAGCTCCCCAGGTCACTCTCGTTCGTCTGCCTTCTGTCCATATACATAACGATGACTGACAGCTCACCTTTGACCCATAAGAGCTCATGACCATGTTGACAAACAACAACAAAAAATCCATGTTCCTAGATCTCTCACACTCTAGGAAACCTCAGCCTTCGCAATATTTATTCTAGGTTTGATCTCTTCTGTTATGTGAATCGGTATGCTACTTGCAAACGTGAAAAACAGGGTCATGTATATATCTCTCCTCAACCTTCTGGCTATCTGTATGGATTCTGCTATTGATTGTTGCATATGTTAGGCCTGCATATGTATGCAGGCTGTATGGTGAGGAAGGCATCAGCATTGCGTTCAATTGGTTTCTGAATTTAGCTGCAGGAAACGGGAACACCTCTTGCTCCACTGCTCCAGGAGGTGTGGGGGGGGGGGGGGGGGGGTTGTTGTGGCTGCACAAACCTAACCAAACTCTGTGTGTGTGTGCTGTGTGTGGTGTGCGTGCGTGTGCGTGTACGTTTATGATATTTGTGTTTGTGTCTAGATATTTTCACGTAGCAGCAGGCGTCTAGTGACGGGTTCCTAGATTCCATCTTCTGGAAATTGTATTGATCTCTCTCACGCACGCACCCACACACACACACACACGCAGGTACGCACCCACGCACACACACACACACGCAGGCACACACACGCAGGTACGCACCCACGCACGCCCGCAAAGGGCTGTTTTCCTTTCTTAGTGAGAAATAACTTGTGATATTTCGTGTTTAAATAAAGGGTACCTGTAAAAATATATTTACAGGGTAGGGTGGGTAGGGTTGATCGACAGCCATTGTTAACCTCCTGCAGGAGGATCCTGATTGGAGGGTTATTGTGGATGCCGTGATTGGTTGAGGTGGCTATCGGGATGAACAAGCTCTTGTGAAAGAGATGCTGGCGCACGGCACCAGAGAAGGTGAAATTAAAGCCGTTCCCCCTGGCTGATTCTTCCCAGAATGCCTTTTGTCTGCCCTGCCTGTCAGAATCCCTATTGTGAGGGTGTGTGTGTGTGTCTTTGTGTAAGTCTGTGGCTGTGCGTGCCCACGGACTGCTGTTTACATTTTATTATCTAGCTAACTCCCGGACAGTCAATGTCTGTTTTCCCCTAAATAAATATATGTTTGTATATGCACTTTAATCCCCCCCCCCCCCCCCCCCACACACACACACACACACACACACACACACTCAAAGCAAACGCCCACACTTTTATATCTAGTAGTATAAACATTACACAGGTGCCTGTATATAATGCTTATGCATTGCAATATTTATCTCTGATCATCAACTGTGTGTGTATGAATGTATGGACACGTGTGTCCTGTACAGGACATAGTGTGTGTGTATATACAGTATATGTGTATGTGTCGTAGCCTCTCTGTGAGTCATCCAGCATGCCTCTCCCCTCCCTGTGGAAGCCCCAGCTCAGAGCCCCATGAATGAGCCTTGTCCTCGGATCCTGGGCTCATCCTGAGGAAAGCACCTTTTAGCCAGCACACACACACACACACCACACACACTGCACGCACACACGCCGCCCTAATCTGTCCCTGACACTCACTCTAGTACTAGAAGAGACAGCTCCAAATGCACTCTGATTTTGTGTGTGTAAGTGTGGAGAGATGAAGTGTGTGTCTGTGTGTGTGTGTGTGTGTGTGTGTGTGTGTCGGTGGGGGTTTCTGTTTGTGTGTGTGTGTGTGAAAAAGGGTGTGGGTGTTTTGTGCATGTGTATGGGGGGAGTGTTTTCTTTTTGGTGTGCATGAGCTGGCTGCCATGGGGGATGGAATGCCTTACGCATGTGAGTGCATAAAACAACATAATTCTTGAAATGTGAAGTGACGATCAGTCAGACTTGTCCTAGTAGGGCGAAGGTACAGGAAACAAGTGTGTGTTTTTTAAATGTGTTAAGACCAGCGGTATACCAGAGAGAAAACCGACTTTCAGTTTAGTCTACAAGTTTTGCATTGCAGTAATAGCTGTCATTTTTTTGGTTTGGCACAATAGCAATACACTTTCCTGAACACACACAGACACACACACACGCGCACACACACACACACATGCACACACTTGCTCAGAGTCAGCACACATCCAAACGCTCGCATTAGGCATGAGCTGTTCCGCGCTGCTGTATCCAAATACCTGATTCACGGTCCTGTCTCGGATGTCGCAAAGGAACAACGATGAATGCCTCCTGCAGGCTCATGCATTATACTACTTTAGTGAGTCATGTAAGACATTGATCCGACCAAAGCGTGCAGTGATGCAGATTCAGGGCATGAAGGAGCAGGTAGGGGTTAAGGCATCTTGCATCAAGGATGACTACGGGTAGACTGCGGACATTGGGGCTTGAACACAGAATAATTTAGCTGCGCATCGAACCACTCTTAATACTAGTAGACTATCTCGTCCAGGCCACGTTTTGCCGACCCTGCCTGAACCTTCTGATCCATGGTGGGAGATACTTCCAAAGTGTTGGGTTAGGTCATCATTTTTGGACAGAAGAAGGTGTGAAAAGTAATGTGTGGTATTGGAGATATGAGTTTTGAGCAGAGAGTTGGCCTACTTTGTATTTGTGTGATGCAGTCTCGCATTTCCTCGCCAAATATCAATCACAAATTCCCTTTTCTTTTGAAACGGGAAGCAACCTTGCGGTCGCTTTCAAAGCTTGCAACAAACCCCCAAGGTCAAGTTGCAGAAACAGACTTCCGAATCACACACTGTAGCCGGACCCCCCGTTGAGCCCGCCCTCTCACGGGAGGAACCAATCACACACTGTAGCCGGACCCCCCGTTGAGCCCGCCCTCTCACGGGAGGAACCAATCACACACTGTAGCCGGACCCCCCGTTGAGCCCGCCCTCTCACGGGAGGAACCAATCACACACTGTAGCCGGACCCCCCGTTGAGCCCGCCCTCTCACGGGAGGAACCAATCACACACTGTAGCCGGACCCCCCGTTGAGCCCGCCCTCTCACGGGAGGAACCAATCACACACTGTAGCCGGACCCCCCGTTGAGCCCGCCCTCTCACGGGAGGAACCAATCACACACTGTAGCCGGACCCCCCGTTGAGCCCGCCCTCTCACGGGAGGAACCAATCACACACTGTAGCCGGACCCCCCGTTGAGCCCGCCCTCTCACGGGAGGAACCAATCACACACTGTAGCCGGACCCCCCGTTGAGCCCGCCCTCTCACGGGAGGAACCAATCACACACTGTAGCCGGACCCCCCGTTGAGCCCGCCCTCTCACGGGAGGAACCAATCACACACTGTAGCCGGACCCCCCGTTGAGCCCGCCCTCTCGGGAGGAACCAATCACACACTGTAGCCGGACCCCCCGTTGAGCCCGCCCTCTCACGGGAGGAACCAATCACACACTGTAGCCGGACCCCCCGTTGAGCCCGCCCTCTCCCGGGAGGAACCAATCACACACTGTAGCCGGACCCCCCGTTGAGCCCGCCCTCTCACGGGAGGAACCCAATCACACACTGTAGCCGGACCCCCCGTTGAGCCCGCCCTCTCCCGGGAGGAACCAATCACACACTGTAGCCGGACCCCCCGTTGAGCCCGCCCTCTCACGGGAGGAACCAATCACACACTGTAGCCGGACCCCCCGTTGAGCCCGCCCTCTCACGGGAGGAACCAATCACGTGCCTCTGCAACTACCCCCTACGAGCTCACCTCATCCCCCCCCCCGCACAGCTTCGTGAAATAGAAGCGGTCCTTGATCCTGTTCTTTTGGATGTGACCAGATTAGCATATTAACGAAGGCAACCGTTGAATAATGAACGCCGCTGGAGTGTACTGCGTGCGTGTATGTATGCATACATAATACATATGGGTCATGTGCTGGATCAGGTGTGAGGGGAGGGGAGAGGGCGGTGGGGGGGGGGGGGGGATGAGGTTAAAAAGGAAGGCAGGGATCCTTTTGAACTTTGCCTGACAGTCCTCTGGAGAGTGTTAACTGGTATGTATAGAGAGATGGAAAGACAGAAAGAGAGGGGGAATTAGCCAACGTGAACTCTCCCCCCCCCCCCCCCACCCCACTCCCCCACTCCGAATAATTAATGAATAACAGAGGGGATAAAGACAGAAGACATGGACACGCCGTGGTCGAGGGGCAAACGAGGAGTGTGTGTGTGTGTGTGTGTGTGTGTGTGTGTGTGTGTGTGTTGTGTGTCAGTCTGTGGGAAGCGCTACAAGAACCGTCCGGGCCTGAGCTACCACTACACTAGCACTACCACTAGTGCAGCATACAGGCTGTTGATTTAGATCTGCTACCAGTGACTCGTTGCTACTTGGCAATTTGATGGTACCACTTTTTTTTTTACCTTTTTTATCTTTAAACCTCAAGGTATCTCAAATTGACTAGATAGAAAGACTGGATTTCACATCTTTCTTTTTACTGTTTATTACTATTTAGTCATTTAGTAGAAGCTTTTATCCAAAGTGACATGTTTTCGATACATTAGCAACAGTGAGCAGGTAGGCACTTCCTGCTCAGTGGTGACTAGAGGTAGACTATGGGGACATGGAATTGAATCCCATCACCCTAGACTAGACTAAACTCTCCTGTGTCCCACCATAAAACCATGCTTTCATTGTCGGTCACCCTGTCCGTATACAGTCTCTTACAGTTCTGAAAGGCTCTGGCTGCCTTCGCCAAGGGTACTTGAAGAGCGAGCAGCGCTTATTTATTTATGTATTTCTGGCTTTCACTCAAAGCCTGCGGCGGTTTGTGGCCGTTTCTAAGAAGCTTAGAGAGTTGGAGCGTGGAGCGTGTTTCGGAAAGGTCCCGGCACAGACAGAGTGGCAGCCTTTAAAACAAATGTAAAACTAATCCACTCCATTAGACTTCCTAGAGACTCACACACACACACACACACACGTGCGCACACACATATGCACGGATCGAAACAGACAGAAAATGTATTCGGGAGATGGAATCCACGGTATAAGCCTTGCAGTGACAGAAAGCACAGAATAATTGTTCTGGTGGTTGTCTGTTCGAATCCCAACCAGAAATGTACTGGGTTCCCCCATTGTTCACAGTCTACCTTTAGGCATCCTTGGACAAGATGCCCTAACCCCCTACATGCTCATTATTACATGTATCTTTATCTGAATTAACTGTGAATCACTTTGGATTAAAGGGTCCACGTAATGACTAAATCCTATAGCAAAATGAGGTTGCTTGTAAAAGTGAGTGTATACGAGCGGCAAGTTTTGTAAATGAGCAGTGAATGTTCTCTATCATTGAGAAAACACGCAATTTGCTGCGAAAGCTAAACGACCAATTATCAAAATGAACAATTAGCTGACTTAAATTAATTAACTTGACTTAATCAACTTGATCAATTGACTTAAATAATTAATTAAATAACTGAATTAATTAGATGACTGCAAGGCCTTGTTTGAATGCATTCACTCAGATGTCAAATTAAATTCCTGCAGCGTAAGACATCTTTTTCTGTAATTGATCTAATACAATGATATGCCTTTTTAAGAGAGTAACAAATGTACTACTTACTCATTTAGGATGAGCAGCTTTCAGGGAACCTTTTTATGCTTTAGGCCTATAGTATGACATTATTGAGCAGGTAAGGTTTAGGCATCTTAGCCAATGATGCTACAGAAGAACTGTCAACATTGGGGTCTGAACGCAGAATCACTCTAGTTGTTTTCACTTGGGATCAACCATCCTGACCAACTAATACACTTTCCTGGCTTTTATTTAAAAAGCATATCTTTGTGTGAAAAACACTATTAAAGCTATATCCTAAGTTCCATCAAAAAACCTTACCGTCGTAAAGCCGAGGATGAACATTATGAACGGTATTATACCGCTTGGACGTGTTCTGTCTTTTCGCCCTCGAAGTGACCTTGAAGTCGCCCTCTCGACTCGTGTACAGAGAGATGAGCAAAGGGCTGATGACAGTGATGGAGATGTGAGCTGGCCGGTGAATTCCCACACAGCGACACACTGTGTGAACACTAACCAGCATTTCTCTCTCTCTGGCATTATTAATCTAGTCCACCCTGCAGTTTCTCTCTCTCTCTTTCTTTCTTTCTTTCTTTTCTTTTTCTCTCTCGCTCTCTCTTCGTTCTCTCGCTCTCTCGCTCTCTCGCTCTCTCTCGCTCTCTCGCTCTCTTTCTCTCTCGCTCTCTCGCTCTCTCTCTCTCTCTCTCTCTCTCTCTCTCTCTCTCTCTCTCTCGCTCTCTCTCGCTCTCTCGTCTCTCTCTCTCTCTCTCTCTCTCTCTCTCTCTCTCTCTCTCTCTCTCTCTCTCTCTCTCTGACATTTGTGCACATGCAGTCTGTCTGGCGGACGTATGTGTGTTGAGTTCGTTTCCTCTTGTTTGATGTCTATTTTTTCCCTGTTCACTTTCGTCCTCTTGTTGTCTCTGTCTTGCTGTTTTTTTCCCTCTCTCTCGTCTTTTTATGTCTCCCTCTCTCTTTCTCTATTATCTCTCTCTATATCTCTTTCTCTCTATCTCTCTTCTCATCTTTTTTCAGTCATGTCATCATCTGTTCTCATGATGGTTGTGAATGTCATTTTGTTGTTGATTCCTTCTTTTTTCCTGTCTTTTCTTCTCTCTCATTCTGTCTGTGATGTGATGGCATGTGTCTACCAAATGTGTGTGTGTGTGTGTGTGTGTGTGTGTGTGTGTGTGTGTGTGGTCACACTGGTTTGACTCTAGTGTCTGTAATGCATTTGTATTTTTCAGCAGGACTGTTCTGTTTAATATATTCATGTATCCAGTTGAATCAATTTACAGTGACTGTGTGCGTGTGAGTGTGTGTGTGTGTGTGTGTGTGTGTGTGTCAAATTTGTTTTAGTGTTGCTTGTGCCGCCTTATGCTATTTCCCTCCTGCCTTCTCTTTGTGTAGTCTGCTGCAGCAGACTGCTTTATCCCTTTCTTATTTTACAGTTAGCTCTCTTGCTCTCCTTCTCCATTCTCTCTGTTCTATTTGTTCATCTCCTAAATGTGTTTCCAAACCCCTGCTGTGAGGACACACTCTAAATCCAATCAGAAGCCACCTCTCCTGACAGTCCCCGCCCTGTCACTCTTACTACCTTGCTTGTGATTGGTCACACCTCCTGCTACCTTGCAGATTATTCTGGATCTGCTTGACCCATCACCACTGGATGCTAGCCATTTAGCACGCAGGCAAACATACAGCAAAATAGACAGAGACAGTGGGAAGTCAAGTCACAGCTGGTTTGTGGATTTATTGATGGGAAGCTATTAATTTTAGCCCTGCTATGACGATTTTAAACTGAATAATTTAGTTTGCTGCACCTAGGAAAGTCACTTTGATAATACATTAGAATCACACATATTGAGTGTGTGTCTGTGTGTGTGTGTGTGTGTGTGTGTTTCATCATCATAAGTGATTGTAATTGGGATTAATTGCAAAGGGAAATGGTCACACTAGCAAGCAGTAATCAAGACCCCACACATTCCACACACATGGATTCATATTCACCTTCACCATTTCATTGGCTGCTTTTCAATTGATCCCAAGGGTTTTCCATCTGCGACACTTACCAGATTAAACAGAAGATTCCCTTTGGGGCTTATTAATTGTGAGTAGTGAATGGATTAGAGTGTGTATTGGTGTGCGTTTGTGTACATGTGCGTGTTCACGTTTTGTCCACGTGGCTGCAGTGGTGGCAATATCTCGATTTTACACGCCACCACCTCGGCGTGCCTGTCTGTCCGCTCAAACTTTGTCGGATTATGTTTCACATTTGATTTAATTTCTACTACCACTGTGTCTCGACACAGCCGGGTAACCGTGGCTACAGCCGGTGACTTCGTGCACTCTGTCTGTCGGCCTTTTGAAGTCGTTCCCGTTTAATGGAGGAACCTGTCTGCCAGGGGTGCTGTTCCTTGGACTGTGTGAACTCCGATGCCCCCCCCCCTGCCCCCATAACCACCCAACCCCCCCCCCCCCCCCCCCCCTTTGCCCTGGCCTGTGTGCGTGTGTGTGTGTGTGTGTGTGCGTGTGTGTGTGTGTGTGTGTGTTTGTGTGTTCTTGCCCAGGTGAAAGAAGAATGTTTTAATAGGGTAGACTAGTGGTTAGGGATTTTGATTCCCAACCAAAAAGGTTCTGTGTTAAATTCCCTTAATGTCTGCAGTCTACCAGGTGCCCTTGAGCAGACGTCTTCTCATGAATCACATGTATCATAATGCATTTAGGTTACTTTGGATTCAAATGTCTTCTAAATGACTAACTGGGAAATGGTAGGAAAGGGGAAATGATGATTTAGGTTTCATTTCCAGTTGTCAAAAGAATGGCAAACCAATCAGAAGGCTGAGATGTATAGAAGAAAAACAATTTGAGAAAACCAACCGATTAATCGATTGGAGCATTGTTTTCACATCCAGCATGCATATTCTTTCAAATAAGTCTGATGAGTAGTTGGCATACCCATGGCTTAAGATGACCTCCACTCACCTCAAAAGTTGAAAGAACTCTTGAAAGAGTTGAAAGATTACAAAAGGAGAGTTAATGTGTGCGGATGGAGCAACAACTGGTGTGTGTGTGTGTGTGTCTGTATGTTTGTATGTGTTTGTTTTTGTGTTTGTGTACATGCTTGCGTCAACGTGAACCATACACCTCAGGGTAATTTGTGAATTATGTGACCTTGTTTATTTACTTGCGTGTTCAGCCGCATGCTGTCGTCGGGCAGAAACGGCTAGAATGAGAAGCAGTGGAGTGCTTGTTTCAGCTGTGCTACCTCTCAGAGAATCTGTCAACCGCCACTCTGGGCTGATGGCTATCTGTTAGCATCTAGCGGCACTAAACGCTGCTCACGGCCTAATCGATGTAGAGGGCCCTCCATTTTGTCCAAGCCCTTCTGTCTCCCTCTCTGTATCTTTCTTTTAATGTTTTTAGTTTTTAGGTTTTCATTCTTCTTTCATCTTTTCAATCTTTTTTCCAACACTTGTTTTTTCGTTCTTTTTATTTCTTGCATTTTTTGTGCATTCATTCTTTAATTTGTTATATTTTTCTTTCTTTACTTCCCTATTCATCTCTCACCCTCTCTAGCTTTCTTTCTTTTTTTTCTAGTCATTCTTTCTCTTTCATTCTGGTCTTTCTTTCTTTCTTCTTTCTTTCTTTCTCTTTAAGCTCTCTTTAAGCGCTCTCTCCTTCTAGTGTTTTCTGTCTTTCATTCCAAAGCATCTGTTTCCTTTACCCTTCAAGTATCTATGGCTCATGTTTGTCATAGTGTTTTATTCCTGTTTCTAACGGACGTGGTCTTGTGGTTGTCTCTCCCTAGTGTTGGCCAGCTTCAGAGGGACCGTCCAACATGGCCTCCCATTGGAAATCGGAGACACGGTGCAGATCCTGGAGAAATGCGAAGGTACATTCACGCACACACATGCACATGCATGCACAACGACACAGACACAAATACACAGTCATGCACACACACACACACCACACACACACACGCAAGCCCACAGTCATACACACAAATACACCCAGACACACACACGCACGCGCACACACACATGCACACACGCGCACACACACACACACGCATGCACACACAAACACGCATGCACACACAAACACACGCAAACACGCGTGCACACACACACACACACAGCTTCTTCCAATGTCTTGCTTCCTTATTCGTTCTTGCCTCATGCGGATGTGCATCGTGTGAAACACACAAAACGGGGGTGGCAAATGGAGAAATGTTCATATTCGTTTTTCAATGTTTGATTTTATAATTATGTCCATACGTCATACTATTATGGGATGAATGTGCCATATTTAACTCTCCTATAGCTTTTTTTATTACCTGAGGTTTCTATACAAATATATTTTACTCCGTCTCCGATACATTTGGCAAACCGAAAATAAATCCATGACTGTTTATGATTATCTGTGCCATTTACATCTCAATAATAACTCCTCTGCCTTTGTGCCGCAAGATTTACGATAAATGCAGTCGCTTAAATTGGTTGTAAGCCAACCAAATCACTTTGGATTAGCGCATGGGATTACTAGCTGATAGGGAAATGTATTAGATCATCACCACCAGTAACAAAGAACTAGGTTTAGCACCCCCTCGTGATTCATATATAATACACAATAAAAGACTAAAGACTCATTTCACTGTGGGTCAGGGATTTAAAAATGATCTTCTTTTTTCACTTTAATCCTTGGTAATAACTCCCGCTTTGGCCTTGGACCAAATTTGTCATAAAATCTCTACCCTATTACCCCTTTTTATTAACAGAAATATATTCTGTCCTTCTGATCAATGTTCTCCCATATTTTGGCTTTAAACTGTGTGGTTGCAGCTAAATTCCCACCTCTTACCGTCTACTCATACATTTCAATTTGAGAATACACTTACTTTTGTACTTAGGGCCCGGGCGGACTTAGGCTTAGGTCCAGGTTAACGGATGTGGCACGAAAAACATTATGTACAATTTTGTCATTTAGAAGATGCTTTTATCCAGACCAACTTCCAGTAAATTCAGCTACATGCTATTAAGGAGCAAGTAAAGGGTTCGGGGATCTTTCTCTAGGATGTCTGCAAGTAGGTTACGGACGTAGGGGATCGAACCCAGCGCCTTTAGGTTGCCAGTTGAACACCCTAGCCTCTACATGACATTTAAGAATGAGTGTTCTGTGCTTTTTTTTTGCTGCAGGCTGGTACCGTGGATTCATCCTGAAAAACCCCAACGCCAAGGTGAGAGATGTGTTTGGGTGTGTGCATGTGTACACACACAAAATAAAAAAGAATATATATATAGGTAGATATGAATGCTATCAATAAACATCGCTGTTGTGAGTGTTAATCCATATGCATGATGGATGAATCAACTCCAGCCTCCTAGGTGGTTCAGTTCACCAGGTAGTTGATCTATTTATCGATGTAATAATGGATTGGACACTCGTGATGTCACCAGAGGATATCTTTTTTAAATGTCTTGTATTAAACAATGAGACAACCTCACACCTGATGGTAAAATAGGGACCCTTTAATATATTTCAGGCTAATGTGTATTTCTCTCTCTCTCTCTGTCTCGCTCTCTCTTTCTCTCTCTCCCGCCCTCCCTCCCTCCAATCTGTTCATCTCCCTTCCCTTCCCCAGTTTGCACTTTAAGTTACAAACAGTCAACGTATTGATTAAGCCGTGTCATGCCTTCTCCCGTTTTTGTGGCTGCTATTGGCTGTTAGCGTTAAACGCTTCCGATGGCGCTAGGAAGGAAGGCTATTGATTAGCACTGTGTGTCTTCTTCTTCTTCCTCTGTAAAGGGGATCTTCCCATGCAGCTACATCCACTTGAAGAGCGCCCACATCAAGAACAAAGGGTAAGCAATGCTCACTGTGTGTGTGTGTGTGTGTGTGTGGGGGGGGGGGGGGGGTTTGCCCAGTCTATTTCCATTATGCATGTGTCACTCTTTCTGTGTGTGTGTGTGTGTGTGTGTGTGGATATGAATAAAGAATTTCGCATGTCTAAGGGTGTGTGTGAAGGTTCGGAGGTGGTTTATTCTGGTGGTCTGTACTCCGCACATGGCAAAACAAACAAATAGTGTGTGTGTGTGTGTGTGTGTGTGTGTGTGTGTGTGTGTGTGTGAGATAGTGTGTGTGTGTGTGTGTGTGTGTGTGTGTGTGTGTGTGTGTGTGTGTGTGTGTGTGTGTGCGTGTGTGCATGCATTGTCACTCCTTTCTATTGCTTTTCATTAAACGTGTACTCTCTTTTTCTGCCTGTGTGCATCCAACACAACGCCCATCATTTCCATGACGTGCTGTTCATCGTGACAACCAGGATCCTGCCAGGCTGCGTGTCTGTGGGCCTGTTAGTGAAGGCTGTCACACAATGCTTAAACCTACATCTGTTGTTTTTCCACTGTTACACAAATGTATGCAAATACAAATCTATTACTTTTCATAATTGCAGTTTACATGCATACTTTCATTTAAGGTTCAGAGGTATGAACATTTAAAAAAATATATATATATCTTTAGATATGTATCTTTTTAACCATGTATTTAAAAGTGATCACTCTCATTCTCAGTTTTCTCAGTTCAATTTGTTCCTCTCCTCAATGCATTACCAAACCCCTGCTGTGAGAATGTACCCTTTTATGTTCTACACGTGAATACATCTGATGTAGACGACCTTAGATTAATACGCTTCACCACGGATACGCGATACATAAGACGTTGAAAATAAACCGAGATGAGCAACGCAGGTTTCTGTTCTGTTTTTGTGACCCTGCAGGCAGTTTGAGACGGCCATTCCCACGGAAGACTCTGTCATCACCGAGATGACCTCCACCCTCAGAGACTGGGGGGCGATGTGGAAGCAGCTCTATGTGGTGAGACAGACACACACACACACACACACACACACCCACACAACCACATACACACACATGCACTGGTGTACACACACTTGCACGAATGCAGACACACAAAAACCTCCTTACACGCACGCATGCACACACACACACACACTACACACATCCTTACACACACACACACACACATCCTTATACACACACACACACACACACACATATGTCCTTACACCCCCAACCCCCAACCCGCCAACTCACCCACCCACCCACAACACACACAAACACACACATCCTCAATCGATGCTGATTGACTCGTGTATTAACAGCTTGTGAAGTGGATCTGTGCGTTTGTGTTTTTGCGTTCAAGTCCTCTCTGTGTCTCCGTCTGGAGTGGAATTCATTTGGCCCCACGGGTCATCTCCAAGGCGCCCGACAGCCACAGCGTCTCCTCACACATTCATTAGGCCAATGGATTGTGTTTGTCTGCCTATTAAGCTATATCTGCGGGTGCTGATTCAGTTGAGCTGATGAATGCTCCCGGATCAAAGTGCATCAATTGCGAGGCAAAGAGCAGCAGGACACTGGAGCTAATTTGCAACAAATCCATTTGCTGTTTTTTATATTCTCTCACTCTCTCTGCCCCCTCTCCCTCTCGATCTATCCATGCATCTGATTTATATCTGTTGTCTTTCTCTCCCTCCACCACCTCTTTCTGTCTCCATCTCTTGTGATATATGTATTTCTCTCCCTCTCCTCTGCCCCCTCTCCCTCTCGATCTATCCATGCATCTGATTTATATCTGTTGTCTTTCTCTCCCTCCACCACCTCTTTCTGTCTCATCTCTTGTGATATATGTATTTCTCTCCCTCTCTCTGCCCCCTCTCCCTCTCGATCTATCCATGCATCTGATTTATATTCTGTTGTCTTTCTCTTCCCTCCACCACCCTCTTTCTGTCTCCATCTCTTGTGATATATGGATTCTCTCACTCTCTCTGCCCCTCTCCTCTCGATCTATCCATGCATCTGATTATATCTGTGTCGTTTCTCTCCCTCCACCACCTCTTTCTGTCTCCATCTCTTGTGATTATGTATTTCTCTCACTCTCTCTGCCCCTCTCCCTCTCGATCTATCCATGCATCTGATTTATATCTGTTGTCTTTCTCTCCCTCCACCACCTCTTTCTGTCTCCATCTCTTGTGATATATGTATTTCTCTCACTCTCTCTGCCCCTCTCCCTCTCGATCTATCCATGCATCTGATTTATATCTGTTGTCTTTCTCTCCCTCCACCACCTCTTTCTGTCTCCATCTCTTGTGATATATGTATTTCTCTCACTCTCTCTGCCCCTCTCCCTCTCGATCTATCCATGCATCTGATTTATATCTGTTGTCTTTCTCTCCCTCCACCACCTCTTTCTGTCTCCATCTCTTGTGATATATGTATTTCTCTCACTCTCTCTGCCCCTCTCCCTCTCGATCTATCCATGCATCTGATTTATATCTGTTGTCTTTCTCTCCCTCCACCACCTCTTTCTGTCTCCATCTCTTGTGATATATGTATTTCTCTCACTCTCTCTGCCCCTCTCCCTCTCGATCTATCCATGCATCTGATTTATATCTGTTGTCTTTCTCTCCCTCCACCACCTCTTTCTGTCTCCATCTCTTGTGATATATGTATTTCTCTCACTCTCTCTGCCCCTCTCCCTCTCGATCTATCCATGCATCTGATTTATATTCTGTTGTCTTTCTCTCCCTCCACCACCTCTTTCTGTCTCCATCTCTTGTGATATATGTATTTCTCTCACTCTCTCTGCCCCTCTCCCTCTCGATCTATCCATGCATCTGATTTATATCTGTTGTCTTTCTCTCCCTCCACCACCTCTTTCTGTCTCCATCTCTTGTGATATATGTATTTCTCTCACTCTCTCTGCCCCTCTCCCTCTCGATCTATCCATGCATCTGATTTATATCTGTTGTCTTTCTCTCCCTCCACCACCTCTTTCTGTCTCCATCTCTTGTGATATATGTATTTCTCTCACTCTCTCTGCCCCCTCTCCCTCTCGATCTATCCATGCATCTGATTTATATCTGTTGTCTTTCTCTCCCTCCACCACCTCTTTCTGTCTCCATCTCTTGTGATATATGTATTTCTCTCACTCTCTCTGCCCCCTCTCCCTCTCGATCTATCCATGCATCTGATTTATATCTGTTGTCTTTCTCTCCCTCCACCACCTCTTTCTGTCTCCATCTCTTGTGATATATGTATTTCTCTCACTCTCTCTGCCCCCTCTCCCTCTCGATCTATCCATGCATCTGATTTATATCTGTTGTCTTTCTCTCCCTCCACCACCTCTTTCTGTCTCCATCTCTTGTGATATATGTATTTCTCTCACTCTCTCTGCCCCTCTCCCTCTCGATCTATCCATGCATCTGATTTATATCTGTTGTCTTTCTCTCCCTCCACCACCTCTTTCTGTCTCCATCTCTTGTGATATATGTATTTCTCTCACTCTCTCTGCCCCTCTCCCTCTCGATCTATCCATGCATCTGATTTATATCTGTTGTCTTTCTCTCCCTCCACCACCTCTTTCTGTCTCCATCTCTTGTGATATATGTATTTCTCTCACTCTCTCTGCCCCTCTCCCTCTCGATCTATCCATGCATCTGATTTATATCTGTTGTCTTTCTCTCCCTCCACCACCTCTTTCTGTCTCCATCTCTTGTGATATATGTATTTCTCTCACTCTCTCTGCCCCTCTCCCTCTCGATCTATCCATGCATCTGATTTATATCTGTTGTCTTTCTCTCCCTCCACCACCTCTTTCTGTCTCCATCTCTTGTGATATATGTATTTCTCTCACTCTCTCTGCCCCCTCTCCCTCTCGATCTATCCATGCATCTGATTTATATCTGTGTCCCGGTCGTGTTCACCCCTTGTTTCTTTAACACTCTGCCCTCTCTCTGTCTCTCTCCGACCCCGCTCCACCAGAAGAACGAGGGGGACCTGTTCCACCGGCTGTGGCACGTGATGAATGAGATCCTGGACCTGCGGAGGCAGGTCCTGGTGGGCCATCTGACCAACGACCGCATGCGGGACGTCAAGCAGCACATCACCGCCCGGCTGGACTGGGGCAACGAGTGAGCGGATGGATGACTGGTGGGTGGGTGGGTGGATGGATGGATGCATGAATGACCTTTGGTTCATGCACAACGACGGACAACGACAGGAAACGCATGAGAAATGGATGGATGGATGGATGAGTGTATGACAGTTCATACAAGAGATGAGTGACAACTAACCTGACGGGAAGAAACCGACAGGAAACAAACCTTAAAAAACAAAAATGAATGAACTTAAACAAGGGACAATAATTGTGTTCTCTTCAGGGATGCTTTTCTCACATGTTTTCTATCCGTGGGCAGTGGGCGGTTTGGTTTGGTGTCTCTGTCTCTCTCGACCCCTCTTTCTCACGCTGTCTGTGTCTCTCTCTTTCTATTTATCTCTGTCTCTCTCTGTCTGACTCTCTTTTTCTCTTTGTATCACTCTCTTTGCTCTCTCTCTGTTACCCATCTAATGTCCCTGTAGGCACAGACTCTCATAATCAATCACGTTTCCTCTTCAAACAGACAGGAAGACAGGCTAGACTGCAAATAAAATAATATTTACCTGCTTTTCTCTTCCTCGTTCTCTCCATGTCTCAACGAGTCGCCTGTCTCGCCCCTTTCATCTCACGCCCCCTGTTTCCCACTCCACACACACATACATGCATACATGCACCCATACATGTGCACGCACGCACACACACATACGGTAGCCTAAATTATTCAAGACTGAATAGCAACTCACTTTCAATCGTCCTTCTCTCTCTCTCTCTCTCTCTCTCTCTCTCTCTCTCTCTCTCTCTCTCTCTCTCTCTCTCTCTCACTTGTAACTGTGCATTGTGTGTGTGTTGCAGGCAGCTGTGCTTGGACCTGGTGCCCAGGCGAGAGTTCAGCATGGTGGACCCCGACGAGATCAGCGTCACAGAGCTCTACAGACTGGTGAGTGACATCATCATCTCACCACTTCTTGTGACATCATCACGCCACTTCCTGTGACATCATGAGAGCTGCGGGAAGCACAGAAGTGACCCTGTTTTCTTTAACGCTAACCATCGGGAAAGAGCCTGAATCTCTGTGGTTAGCTCTAATGTGTCTGTATTTGTAACACAATACATCTAGAGTATTGGGGCTTAAAATATAGTAGATGTACTTTACCATACTATAATATATGTCAGTGGATGAAAGAGTGGAAACACACCAGTCAATGTATCAATGGTATGCAACACACTAGATCCAATATGGTTGAGTTTGACCATTTTACACTGTCTATTTCCACACTATGAACTAGACGTTTTTCTAGCGATGCTTTTATAGTCTAGGTCCAGTTATTAGTCAGTTCCATGGAGACCATTTCCAGTTGGACGTTACCATGGTGCAGGACTATAGGTTATAGCCCTGCCCTGACTACAGCGCCACAGATAAAGAGAGAGACAAAGATAGTGCACATGATGCATTTTGCCCTGTCCAACCAATTTTAACATTTGGGAAACCACAATTTCTTCAGCTTCCGACATGTGTGCTAATGATCTTGCTATCACATTTGCAACATGGCTGAATTATCTATACCAGATTTTAATGTGGTGTCTGTGCTTCTCTGAGAAAAAAAATAAAAAAAAAATAAAGTGATAATTAAACATTGCTTTGCGTAATAAAAGTCGGTCGAAAGAAAGAGCATTGTGCACTGAACAGTTTACAGTTGTTCACAATTGACTGATTAAACTACGTCGTACATCCCGTTTATTAGAAAATGTAATACTTTGAGTCAGTGTGTTTTTTCTCATGAAGGGAAAACACTAGATTTTCCCAAGACCCCCCTCCCCCATATCCCTCACCCTCCACCACCACCAACACCACTTCTCCCAGTTTCCCAGTGCTCCATTTGCTGTTACCGTGGCAACCCAGGTTTTCTGCACTGAGGCGGTGTTGACGATGGTGAAATGAACACACGCGCACACACACACACACACACACACACACACACACACACACACACACACACACACACACACACACACACACACACACACACCACACACACAACACAAGTCAGGCCTCCCATTGCAGTGGGAACATGAACTTCTTAATCAGTCTGCTGTGTTCTCGTTCCGTTTTAGGTGGCTTTGGTAGTCAAAACAAAGGCATTTGGTCCCTAATAAAGCCTTACTGTTCCTCTATTAAACACCAACCAAAACACCACAAGTCCTCCATTAATGGAGGAAAGGTAAAGGAAGTGGCAATTACTGCACTCACACACCACACACACATTGACCACACACGCGCGCACACACACACACACACACACACACACACACACACACACACACACACACGCACACACGCGCACATGCACACGCTCACACGCATGTCTCAGCCCAGTCAACCACCTCCCCCAAACACACCATCTCTAACCCTGCACTAAAATGACATTGTTATTTTTCGCTGGGGAGAACGTGTTTTCTTCTTTACAGACGCCAACCCAACTTTGTCTCGCATGTTATTGGCCTAATTGTACCAGAATCACGGTTACCTTCACACCTTTTTTTGTGTGTGCATTTTGGGGACTTTGTGTGTGACGCTAATGTGGGGACCAGCAGCATTTGCCGCTGCCAATGTCCCCAGTGTTCCCAGTGGCTCTGTGCTCGGCTAATTGGAAGAAAGGAAACACGCGGCTGGGATTTTATGGTTCCATTTGTTTCTTCTCGTTAAGAAGAGAAGGTGTAGGAAAAAAAAGAACAAGAATTCATGCGACTTTCAGAAAACATTTGTGTTTCCACTAAAAACGAGGACCCTTGGTGGGAGCAATGTGTTGATGGGGAATACTTAAATCGGTGCGTTTAGATGGAATAATGTGGTCGCAGGGTTCGTGTAATTCAATCAATCAGATTGCGTTTAGATGGAAATAATGTGGTCGCAGGTGTTCGTGTAATTCAACCAATGGCGTTTTAGATGGAATAATTGTGGTCGCATTTCGTTAATCAATCAATGTGCGTTTAGTGGAATAATGTGGTCGCAGGTGTTGTAATTCACATGCCAATCGGTGCGTTTAGATGGAATAATGTGGTCGCAGGTGTTCGTGTAATTCAATCAAAAGTGCTTAGATGGAATAAATGTGGTCGCAGGTGTTCGTGTAATTCAATCAATCGGTGCGTTTTATGGAATAATGTGGTCGCAGGGTGTTCGTGTAATTCAATCAATCGGTGCAGATGGAATAATGTGGTCGCAGTGTTCATGTAATTCAGAACAATCGGTGCGTTTAGAGAATAAGGTCGCATGTTCATGTAATTCAACCAATCGGTGCGTTTAGATGGAATAATGTGGTCGCAGGTGCACATGTATAACAATCTCACGTTTCATTAGGAATAATGTGGTCGCAGGTGTTGTGTAATTATCAATCGTGCGTTTAGATGGAATAATGGTGAGAGCAGTAGGTGTTCGAGAGATTCAACCAATCGGTGAGAGATGGAATAATGTGGTCGCAGGGTTTGTGTAATTCAACCAAGGGGCGAGATGAAAAATGTGGTCGCAGGTGAATGAAACCAATCGACAGATTGAAGTGATGGAAAGACAAAGGATAGAGACCAGTGTTTGAAGATGAAGGAGACACATTAGAGAGAGATTTTAGATTCTGATTGAGAGAGAGACCAGGATGAAACCCGTACAGACATGTACAGAGACCCTACTTTGAGAGATGAGAGGGGTGTTCAACCTAGTGAAGGAGACAGTCTTTGAGAGATAAATTCAGATAAATAATATCACTAGAGGTTGAAATGTGGCGGGAAATCTCAAGGAGATGGCTAGAGAGCGTTGCTATATGAACATCTATAGAGAGCAGAGAGAAAAGGGCAGAGAGAGGAGATAGAGAGAGAGGGATTGATTGCTCGAGAGAGATAGAGACCAGCTTAGAGAGAGCTAGAGGGAAAAATAGAGACCTAGAGGAAACATGAAAGCACAGAGAACCTCACAAAGACAAGAAATCTCACACGAGAATATTATAGAGATAGGAGAGCTTAAACGAGGGATCAGAAGGGGGGCTTAGGAGTGTGAATTAGAAATCTGAGATAGCAGGGGAGAGAAAGACAGAGTGAGAGAGACACTGAGAAGATGAGAGAAGGGAGTGGAAGGATTGAGAGACCTAGAGGGGGAAGCGAGATGAAGGAGACCGAGATGGGAGAGAGAGTAGTAGGGATTGAGAGACCTAGAGGGGGAAGCGAGACGAAGGAGACCGAGATGGAGAGAGAGAGAGTAGTAGAGGACAGTAAGGCAGGCCCTGCGAGAGAGCTTCGCTGACGTGACAGAGACTACTACTGCGTGCACGCTAATCAGGAGACGGATGTGGGCAAACAAACATGGGGCCTCACACACACACACACACACACACACTACACACACACACACACACACACACAACACACTACGTAAGTACTCCATACGCACAGCGTGACCACACAGCAAACATCGCTGTGCATTGCCATTGGTGCTGGCAGCTTATCCTCAAAGCTGTCCCCCTCATCACCTAGCGACGCCCACGCCGCTTGGAGCTGTGGTCCCGCTGGGATGCTAAAACACAACACACGCACGCGTACCATGTGGGATGTTCTTCTCTTTTTTTCACACCAATTTATTTCCTGCATGAAAAACGTGTGCCCGGTTATTTTGCCTTCGCTGGTGCACCGTGGGGACGAGGATGGACGCTTATATGTAACTTTTAACGAGCATGTGAACCAAAGATCTCAGTAGTTAATTACAGAATGAATTCGTTCAGTAATTAGAGCTTGGGGGTCTTTGAAAACATATTTGCAACATCTTAATGAGCTCTGTTGCTGCATGTGACCAAAAATAAAGAAATATATAGACAAAGAAAACATAAAAAATATCGATATATTTGCATATCCATTACATTTATTTAGCTGACGCCTTTTTCCAGAGAGTAACGTAGAGGAATGGAAAGTATACACATCAAATGAAGAAAAAGAGCTAACAAAAGAGAAGCTTTGTTTAGCCTAGCAAAGGTAAATCATTTCCCACACTTGGTCGCCTACAAAATATTCTTGTGAAAGACTCCTTTGTCTTCGTATGATGAGTCTGCCCCTTCGATAAAGGGTGACGTGAGGGAGAGTCGCTGATTGCTCAACTGGTAACAGACATGCTAAGTTAACCACAGCCCAGTTAATCAGTGGTTCAACGGTGATGGCCTAGAAATAGAAAGGACTTACCAATGATGGTTAAACAAACCAAGAACAGGTTACACACCAATCAGGGAAGATGGATGCTCTCCTAAAGTTAGGGAACTTCCTGAACTGTATTCTAAACTGTGTTAAGCATACGTACTCTTGACCCTACACTGGTGCTCAGATTAATTCACCACAACCCTATTTGCAAGTAACCCTACCTTGCACAAACCTAGGCCACAAAATAACATGGTGGAATATAACAAATGGCTAACTGACCATACCTGACACAGGGCCATTTACTAGTAACAATGTTTAAATCCAGTAAACCAAAGCACAGCACGAAACAAAACTAGATTGTAGTCTACTAATACCACTACAAGTACTTACAATTGTAATCAGTCTACTAACACCACTTAAGCAGTAACACAATTAAACAAAAATGTTGCTAATCTAATACAGCAGACAGAGCAAAGCCAAGCAGCGAATGCCTATTTAACAAAGTAAATCTACTCGGCCTGATCCAAGCCGTCCTTGGAGCAGGATATCTCCACAAGTCCAAATGCACACATATCCTGCTCATTCCAGTCCACTGCCCTCCTTCCTCTCATTCTTCCACGGGACTGGACCGACTGTTGAATCCCATCTCTAGCTATAAAGCTACTTGCAGCGTCTCTTTGATCAGCACAGCAGAGACGCTGGGCAGCAGTCATTACCTGTCACCCTTACAGGAAACCTATTACAAAACAGCCATGTGTTGCAGTACAGACATACATGTGCGCAGCACCCGTGTGTGAGTGTGTGTGTGTGTGTGTGTGTCTATGGATAGTGAGTGTGTGTATGTGGTGTCATTCCGGGCATGTGGTTTGTAGTGTGGTAATGTATGTCGTTTTTGCATTTGTCGTTTTTTCTCACACACACACACACACACCTCTTCCCGTCTCCTTCCTTCCTTCTGCTCAATGCAGGCTGAGATCTGGCGGCAACTCCATTAGCCATCTGGTGTGTGTGTGTGTGTGTGTGTGTGTGTGTGTGTGTGTGCCCCACCGCTGCTGCTTAATTCTGCCAACAGTACTTGTCTTTTGTGAATGTTGACAGCAGATTTGAATAATCCCTGTGTGTCAGGGATATGGGTGCAAATGATACGTGTGCAGCACATCATCAGCCCAGGACCTGCTGCGTAGCTTAGGCTAACACGGTGTGTCAGTATACCATGGTCCCTTAATGGTGGTGCAGACACTGCAGTTTCACTCACTTGATTGTTGTCTTACAGTTTCTCTTTTTCAAAGCTTATGTTTATTAAAAAAATAATGTATTTTATAGAGAATGACAAGGAGTGCTGAAGCTGCGGTCTTCAAAACTTGCCTTTAATAAAAATCTGCCTTTAATAATAAGCATTGATAGTAACATGTTAATAACAAATCCATATTTCTTACTCTCCTTCGTCTCCCCTTCCTCTCCTTTCCTCTCCTCTGCCATCCCTCTCCACTCCCTCTCTTCTCTCCTCTCCCACCCCCTCCTCATCCTCTTCCTCCTCCTCTTCCTCCTCCTCCTACATATACCTTGTCGTCTTCCCCTCCCTCCTCCTCTTCCCCCCCCCACCCCCCCCCCCCCCCCCCCCCCCCCCCCCCCCCCCCCCCCCCCCCCCCCCCCCCCCCCCCCCCCCCCCCCCCCCCCCCCCCCCCCCCCCCCTCCCCCCCCCCCACCCCCCCCCCCCCCCCCCCCCCCCCCCCCCCTCCTCCCCACTCCTCCGCCTCCAGATGGAGCATCGGCATCGTAAGAAGGACACCCCCGTGCCGGCCAGCACCCACCACCTCTTTGTCAACATGAAGAGCTTAATGAGCGCCAACCTGGGGGAGGAGTTAGAGGTCTTCTTCCACATCTATGACGGACGGGAGAATAAACCAATCAGGTAACAAGAGGTCACGGCACCTCATCCATCACCCCGGTAATCGGATTTGTGTTGGATGAGATATTCCGATTCTTTTGAGAGTCTGTTGTGGAATGAGATAAATATAAATAATCGTTTATTTTTCAGGGGTTAAAGGTAGGACTACCCAAAACCTTTTCGAATTATTTCATATATTTTATACAATATTTTATGCAAAAATATTTACGTGTTAAATATTTTAATATATACAATATTTTATACAGCCGCTCTCAGCCACTTTTGCTACAATGTGTCATTTTAAGACCTTTCATCTCTCCCCGCATTGGGGAAGGACACCAAGTCATTCACCCCCCAGTCATCTGAGTTGTGCTGATTGTCATTATCTCATGGGTGTCTTCTTCCGCTACTGTTGACTGTGAGTTTGGCAAATTGCTTTAGTTGATCAAATTGCATATTCATGTGCATATTCACGCGTTTCTAATGTGCTAATGTACGTGTATGTACGTGTGTGTGTGTGTGTGTGTGTGTGTGTGTGTGTGTGTGTGTGTGTGTGTGAGAGAATGGGAGAGAGAGAGATGGAGAGAGGACCAGAGAGAGGGAAAGATGGGGGAAATACAGGCAAAAGTACAAAGGGAGTGAATAGACGTTTGACCTAAACATGACCTACACCATTCCCCATCTGAACAGAAGGCATTTCAGATCAGAGCTGCTTTGATTCAAGGGGCTCTTTGCCACTTTTTCCACAGAAAGGCTTTCATTTTACAAAGCTGACCCTGGTGAGTTAAGAATTTAGGCACATTTTTGTCCCTGGGGAGGCAGCGAGTTAATAACCAATGCAATCATTAAACTGGCATTAAAGATGCTTTCCATACATAGAAGGACACAGGAAGACGGACAGTGTTTACAAAGACCCACGGTAGGTGGTGTTGTTTCTTAAGTGCTCGGGTCCATCCCTGAGATGCTGTTACCCAAACATGCGGACTGGCCAAAGCTAATTGTCTTGTAGGTTCATTGTAGGTTCATGTAGGCTCATTTATTCTAGTCCAGTGCTTTGACTGGTTAAAACATGTGCAATGCTGGTTGAAGAAGGATTATGAAAGTGTTAGATGGGTGAATGTGAGGCATAAATTGTAGTTTGAGCACTTTTGAGTTGATATTGTGACAAGAGAAGGATGATATAAATGCTTGTCTACTTTCCTGTTAATGTTCATCTACTGTGTCTCGAAACTCTTTAACTCTCACTTTCACCTCTTACAAAATGTGTGGGCTGTTTTCGAAATAATACATTCACTCTAAAGTAGATTAAATCAAAACCCATACTTTAGCAGTAAAAAAAAAAGCCAATCCATTTTTCATCAAAATGGATTCCTTCAACAGTAAACGATAAGCAACATTGTGTGTTTTGGCTTGATTCAAACTCTGCAACTACGTTTTTGCATCATTTGGTATTCTACTTATGATCTTTGCCAATCAATGTCAACCTCATTTGACTTTGTGCTTCCTGTTACCCTTTGCTGTGTGTCTTTTCGTCCAGGATCTGGGTTAGCATGTTGTAGCAATGTCCAATACTACACGCCACCTAGGCGGCTCCCATACTCCACCTAGGTGACTTTCCTCGGGCTCCTCCAAGCAATTGGACACAGGGTGGTGATGTTGAAAACCGGTTTATTGTGAAGGTTGAATGGAATGAGGCATGCAGATGGTGCTCCATGCTGCCATGCCGGAGAGCTCTCCCCGAGTGTGTGTGGTGGTGGCTGGTTTAACCTGTGCACACTGATTGCTCAATGTGCAACAGGTGTGCAGCCTCACCCAGCCCCAGAGTCCAATCAGTCTGACTCGGGCCAGGTGAGGCTGCTTAAACCAGCCATCATCCACACACACTCCCACACATGTCTCTCTCGGATCTCCCCCAGCGAACGCCAAACCTCATGAATATTATATTCAGTTGACGAGGAACAGAACGTGCTTTGAGTGTGCTGTCAGAAATGAAGCAAAAAAGGCTTTGTTGGTGGTTTGGTTTTTGTTTGGTTTATTTGTATGGGGGTAAAGTCATTTCTTATTCATATCTGTTGGTCTACCCCCCACCTTCTATTATTTAGTCAATCGCCCTATTTCTCCATCTTCCTTCGCTGCATTTCTTGTTGGTTATTGTCTTCCAAGTATTCCGGTTTGTAGGCTTGAGCTTCAGACTTTGATGATATTGTCCTCTAAAAATGTCTGCCATGTCATTTAATCTGTTTTACAGAATCCTTAACTTTCCTTGACTGTTCTCTCTCCTTCTCTTTCCCTCTCTCTTCCTCTCCATTTCTCCTTCTCTCCTTCTTTCCCTCTCTCTTCCTCTCCGTTTCTCCTTCTCTCCTTCTCTTTCCCTCTCTCTTCCTCTCCTCCTCTCCTTCTCTCCTTCTCTTTCCCTCTCTCTTCCTCTCCGTTTCTCCTTCTCTCCTTCTCTTTCCCTCTCCCTTCCTCTCCGTTTCTCCTTCTCTCCTTCTCTTTCCCTCTCCCTTCCTCTCCGTTTCTCCTTCTCTCCTTCTCTTTCCCTCTCTCTTCCTCTCCGTTTCTCCTTCTCTCCTTCTCTTTCCCTCTCCCTTCCTCTCCGTTTCTCCTTCTCTCCTTCTCTTTCCCTCTCTTCCTCTCCTGTTTCTCCTTCTCTCCTTCTCTCTCCCTCTCTGTTCCTCTCCGTTCTCCTTCTCCTTCTCTCCCTCTCTCTTTCCCTCCCTCTCCTTCCTCTCCGTTTCTCCTTCCTCTCCTTCTCTCCTTCTCTCCTTCTCTCTTCCCTCTCCGTTTCTCCGTTCTCTCCTTCTCTCCTTCTCTTTCCCTCTCTTCCTCTCCATTTCTCCTTCTCTCCTTCTCTTTTCCCTCTCTTCCTCTCCGTCTTCTCCTCCTCTCCTTCTCTCCTTCTCTTTCCTCCTCCCTTCCTCTCCCTCCTCTCCTCCTCTCCTCTATCTCTCTTCTCTTTCCCTCTCTCCTCCTCTCCTCCTCTCCTCTCTCCTTCTCTCCAGTGAACGGTTCTTTGTGAGACTCAATAAGACCGCGGTGCCCAAGTCGCCGGAGAAGACCGAGAGACAACGCACTCTGTTTGTGGCGAGCCGCGCCGCGCACGCCGTGTGTTTACGTGTTGCCGCGTCAACGCGACTCGTTAAAGAGACGTGTGAAACGACAACATATACACAAAGACGACATAAACGCACACACAACATCGCAAAGACAACAGCACCGCACGCACACAGCAACGGTTACTTGTGGTTGTTTGGAATCGGCTTTCTCCAGTTTTACTCTAAAAGGTGGTCGGGCGATTACAGTGTTATTGTGTCTGATGAGTCTTTGGTGTTTTTTTTACACCATCAGGATCTGGGCAGCAGCGACTTAAGGAAAGAGGGTTACATTGTCGTTCACATCGTCAGAATAGGTGAGATCCGTGTTTGTGCAAGCGTGCTTATGTGTGTCCATGTGGGTGGTTAATGTCTGTTGTAAACATTTGTTTTTGTGTGTGCTAATGGGTGTGTCGTCACGCACGTTAATATATATATATATATATATGTGTGTGTGTGTGTGTGTGTGTGTGTGTCTTTGCGTATGTGTGTTACACGCATGCGTATGTGTGTGTTTTAACATGTGTGGATGTATGCTTACTATGCGTACATACGCGTTACATACTATGCGGATGAGTGTAAACGTGTGTGCGCACGCGTGCGTGTGTGTGTGCGTGTGCGTGTGTGTGTGTGTGTGTGTGTGTGTGCAGGGAGGATGGGCACGGGGGAGAAGAAGAACATGTGCAGTGTCCAGTACCGCCGGCCCTTTGGCTGTGCGGTGGTCAGCATCGCAGACCTGCTGACCGCAGACTCCAAACACGACCACCTACTCAAAGTCCACGCGTGAGTCATACAACCGCCTCTATCTGCCTTCTGCTGCTGTACGGCCTGGATCTCCGTAGAACTACCTGTTTGATCTTTCTGCTGCTCTCTGTTATTATAGCAGGTTGGTACTGATGGCTGATTAGCGACAGGTGTTCAGCTCCGCTAATCACCACTCAGACAGTTCAAGCAGCTGCACAGCAATGTCATTGGCCAGAACACAAGGGAGGTCATGTTTAGAGTGCTTTATATAGGCGACCTACATTTTAAAGACATTGTAAGCGCAATAAATAAGAGTCATTTAAAAGAGAAATGTCCAATGTAATTTTAAAGCCCAAAGTACACCGAGTGCGAATTTTGGGACAAATTGCAAACTAAATATAATAATACTAAAATAATATGGATAAAGAAATCAAAACAGAACAGTTTTGAGCCCTGCTTGAGATGTTTCAAGTTTTGAGGCAGACCTCGAATGCTATAGATGTTTGTTCCGGAGTTGTGATGTTTAAATGCTGAGAGCTGCTTCACCTAATATGAGTCACATTAGGGCCAGTTGGAATAAACTGGCAAGATGAATACTTGATATGATAAATGTTTAGCAAAATGAGCATTTAAAGCAACATTGATGGTTATTGTATTACAATCACCGGAAAAGCAAAAATGATGAAAGATGAACAAAATACCAGGCATAGAAACAGACAAAATATTTAACATTAACAAATGATCCTTTGTTTCATTTTAGCTGTAGTTTTTTTTTCATTTATGCAAAATGCAGTTTCGTAGTTACTAATCACATTTGTATGCTCTCGTTAAATGATGAATGAAAAATGTGCCTTGTCATCGCACAGCGAGGCGTCAAGAACAACAGTTTAAGGTGTAAATGCTTTATTCTGAATGAACGACTTGTGTCTGTCCACCCTGCAGGTGTAACACGGAGAGCGAGTGGCACCAGATCCACGAGAACATCATCAAGAAGGCCGACTCCAGATACAACCTGTCTGGATCAAACACCGGTACGCACGCCGCCATTTTGTCTCCTGTCTGCATTCTGCTGATCTCGGGTGAAATGGGTCACCAAAAATAATGGGTTTTACAAGAAAGTAGCCATTTAGAGAAATACCGAAATACTGTATTGGCAATGTCTTATTGTTAAAACTATTTACTGTTGTTTTTTCTGATTGTAATTTGGACTGGTCTAGTCTTACAGCCTAAATACTTTCTTCATGTTTGGTTCTGTAGAAGGAATTAGAAAAAAAAAAATCTGCATTACATATTTACAGTCATAGAGGCCTGTACTTTGTACGTGATAGATGAGGAGAAGCGATTACAATTCTGATGCTACCATTGAACATGTAGGTGTAGTATCTTTCTTTTACATAATAGAACAAATGATAAACGGAATCCACCTATTACGGATCACCTCCGGCACAACGAAGGTTGTCAACCATGTCCACAGGCAGACGGCCCCCTTTGAGTGGTCCTTTGTTGTTGTAACGCAGAAAAAAAGAAATGAACTACTAATTTGCACCAAGGTGTTTGTAAAATGTGGCCTCCTCTAACCTGCTGGAGGCCCGTTGTTCCTTACAGCGCGTCGACTCCAAACTGTTGCGTTCTGAACCGAGTTAGACAACAAAACCTCTCTGTCGGCGTTCTCATCGTTTCTCCATAACTCCCCGACTGCTTCATAATCCATAAACTGCACTGCGTCGCGTTTTTTGGCACCGCAAAAAGAAACGACAAAATGAAAGGGAGGAGAGAAAAGCGACTGGATAAAAAAAGGGAGGGGAGATCAGAGCCAGTGAGGAATACAAATCAAACTTTGGCACTGAGCCACCAAATAAGCTCCTTGGTACACACGCACACACACACACACACACACACACAGACCTCACACACACACAGACACACACACAAATGCATGCACGCTCACACACACGCTCCCTTAGAAAACCAAATAATTACTTGAGGCGACGCACAACTGGAGAATATTAAATAATCATGGATAATCTTAGGAGAACACGGGTGGGAGGGGAATGGTGTGGGGGGGGGAGGAGAACCGGTAATTACATCTCCAGACAAAGAATCGTTTAGTGGTCTCTTCGCGCCACAGCGCTTTAATGGAGGATCACGACGGAGAATGGCACGCGCGTGGCCCAAAATGCAACATGGGCCGAGAAACCCTCGGATAGGGAGAGATTTACCGCACGTCTTTCTGCATAGATGATCTAATTAAGAGGGGGGAGAGAGCGCGAGGGAGACCGGGACAGAGAGGGGAGAGAGGGAAAATCACTGTGCTCGTGTCCGCGTAGATTCTTTCCATTGTCCCCAATGGGCAGAGAGCGTACGTGGACGCATGCAGACTCCTAGAGAAACAAAACTCTGCACCCAGTGTCATTTTTTCAGAGCGCGCCAACTTTTTGGTGCGGCGGCTTTGAGCGCGTTGGGTCGGGAACATCGGACCTTTTCAGAAAGGCGCTTGTGTCGTCACAGTCGCTCCATTTCAGGTAACCAATCCTATATCAGCTGGGGCGGGACTCATCACCATGAGTGATGTAATTGTAATTAATAATTATTAATTATTATAATAATTAATTAATTAATAATAATTAATAATTATAAATATTATGTTATTAATTAATAATTATTAATATTAATAATTAATAATATTAATACTTATTATTATTGTAATGTAATCACATTACTCATCATCTTGTAAACGAGACGATGGAGGAGAAGCTTGTTCTGTCCTCTTCCGTCTATGCGGAGCTTTGCGATATGTCTGACAGACACTGTCAAACCATTAGATACAAATACAGATAATAAAAAAGCAAAGGGGAGACGCTAGTGTATCGCACAACGGCGTTTAGAGTGCTGATAAGTTTGCGCTTTTCTGGTTGTAAAGAAACCCCCATGTGGACACATGCCCTAAGAGACAGAGAGCTGACTAGAGGAATCGCACAGTAAAAACAAGGCAACCAAGGCAGTGGAAAGGCTCGGAGACGAATCCACACATCATCACCCCGAGATGAACGCTGAGCCAAACACGCCGCCACGTTATCTCGAATCCCACGTTACAAATGAATTGATGACGCTTCGTCTCAGGACTGCCATGTCCTCAACTTTTCTCACGTTTAGTTTCCATTTTGTCTGAGAAAACACGCTAACGCGCCAGCCCTTGTTTTCTGATTTTACACCGCTACTATGCGCAAATGCATAACGGATGTGAGTTGCTTAATGCTTACCTTTTGGTCGATGACATTGCTGATATTGTATTTAATGTTTTTATGTTGCCGAGTACTGTGGTGTACTTTATACTTTGAACAGTGATTATCCTTGCAGGGGAACGTTAAAATGAATAAGCTGGCTCAGATGAGGATTATGAAGTATTATGGTCTGCTTTGACGGTTGGTTAAGGCGATATTACCGGTAGCTCAGTAATTATTTTTGTCAAGGTATTTATACTGTTATGATGCGGAGCCCAGGAATGTGCGACTTTAAGTTAGTGAGAAACAGGTTGCACTCCAATGCTTCTGCCGCAAGCTCTTTGGCAAGGCGTTACTGTTAATTGGCACAGACAATGGCACGCTGACCAATAGTGTGTCATAAGGAATTGTCTGTAAATATTTCACAAAATTGTGCGTTCCTATAAATATCAGCATTTATATCCATGTAAAAAAAAGCATCTCTTACTCCTTCACCTGTGAATGGGTTTGTTTGGATGTGGGTGGGCAATTTTTGTTTGGCTTTCAACAAATCAAAATTTTAACAATGAACACACGCATGCAGTCACACACACACACACACACACACACACACACACACACACACACACACACAATTATGTCATTTAAATGGAAATTGCGCTATAGCGGGGGGGGGGGGGGGGGGGGCTTGCTCTCAGTGCTTTGACTAAACTGAGCTTCTCTATTATGACCCTCTACAATGTTTCATATATATATATATATATATATATACATTTCAGAGTACTGTGCTACAAGTTTGTGGAAGTTTGCACCCACTTCCCTCTCCTACCAACGTTGTTTTGCTGTTTAATTTATTCGTATTGAGTTGATCTTGTGTTCAGCCCATCTGTGTGGTGCTACTGGATAAAATAGTGCTGTATAACTCTGATTGATTGACTTAATGACTCATACTATCATCCCAGCACCTAACAGATGCGATGTGGGGGCATAAATGATGCAGCAAAAATAAGAACAACATTACTTACAAAATCTGTATTCACACCATTACATTGTTTGTGTGTGTGTGTGTGTGTGTGTGTGTGTGTGTGTGTGTGTGTGTGTGTGTGTGTGTGTGTGTGTGTGTGTGTGTGTGTGTTTGGTGTATCCCACTGATGCAAGCACACACACACACACAACACAAGAAGTATTTATGAGGACATTTACAGTAGGAGGTCTCAATTTGGCAGCAACTCCTAATGTGTGTTAAACAAGCGTCTTCAAGTGTAAGTGAACCCCCTGTTTAAGCTCGAATTCGAATCACTAAGAGATAATACAAAAATGCTAAGAGTTCTTGGAAGAAAGGGGGACGTCTTATCCCCATGGTTACAACACACACCGACTTTGTGATACTTTTTTAAATAGACTACCTTCACTGCGTATGAGCGTTATAAGGACTGGCGTTATACTATTAAGTGTCTGAGAAGCTTAACCCTCCATCGGAAGCGGCCATCAACATCAAAGTGCCTCAGAAAAGGCAGTTTGACATCACGTAAAGACCGCAACTTCAGTTCAGAGCAGAGTAGAATGTTCACAAACTGGTTGGCGAATACATTCTCTAAATCAGTGATCCCCAACCACCGGGCCACACAGGAGGCATTTGTTACCGGGCCGCACAGAAAGAATAAATAATTTATATTATTTCCGTTGTATTGATTATTAGAGTCTGAAAGGTGTTTTATTTAAATAAATAAAAACTACCGGATTTTCTCCGACGTAACATTCGCCTGTGCCTCTTGACACGTCAAGACGCTTGTCTTGGTCACGTGATACGTTACTCAAAAAAGAAGCCCGCAAACTAGCGAAAATGAGTAAAAAACAAACGTCTTAGGAGAGCTTCTTTGCAAAGTGGAAAAGGCCAACCGAGGAGCCAGAAGAGGAGCCTACGACCTCCAAGAAAAAGAAAGCTTCTTTTAACAGACAATACCAGGAGTCATACTTAAAATACGGGTTTATCGCAACAGGTGACTCACGCGCCTACATTAAACCGGTCCGTGGGACAAAAAAGGTTGGGGACCACTGCTCTAAATGACAGTCTTATCATAGTAACAGTCACACATTGGCATATGGGGAAGATCATTTAGTACATATTACCACATTTAAACCCAAAAAATTAACTATTTTGGGTTATCCTTTAACATTTGACATGGAAGAATATGATTTGTCACATAGTGTGGTTTGTTATTGTTTGTTGTTGTATGTGTGTGTGTCATTGTGTGTGTGTGTGTGTGTGTGTGTGTGTGTGTGTGTGTGTGTGTGTGTGTGTGTGAACGTCATTATGTGTAGAGCTGATGGATTTTGACCTAGAAAGAAACAGCCTCGCTGCAAACATTGTGTCCATATGTTTGCATGTGGGTGTTATTGATGAATGTATGAAAGGATTTAACACATTCATGCCTGTGCATTTTTATGCTTTGTGTGTAGGGTTAAGATTGGGTAGATCTGGATATGGGTAGATCTGGATATGCACATGCTTTACCAAATATTTTTTGTGTATGTGTGTGGTGAGTATAGGGGGCATGATGTGTGTGTGTGTGTGTGTGTGTGTGTGTGTGTGTGTGTGCATGTGTCTAAGGGCTTGCATGTGTGTTTATATCTATGAGCTTGTCATTATTTATGTGTGTGTGTGGCCTCGCTCTATTGCATTCCTTCCAAGTGATCCTGGCGGTGTGCCAGAAGTCACCCATTAGCAACCAATTAGCTGAGCAGAAATCTACACACACACACACACACACACACACACACACACACACACTGGCCTAACTGCTGGGAAATTACCAAAGATGGAGGGCGAGAGAGACATATAGCGGGGGATAGAGACACATAAAGTGGGAGAGAGACATATAGTGGGAGAGAGACAAAAATAGGGGTAGAGAATGGGGGTGAGAGGTAATGTGGAGAGGGAGTTAGAAAAAGGGAGAGAGAGAGTAGGAAGGTGTGCGAAATCGAGGTCACAAGAGAGATAATTATGATTAGAGATGAAGAAATGCACTATTGGGTTGTTGGAAAGAAAAGTGATTAACCCCGCAGTATTTGGTGGTTTTTCACAACGTTTAATACTAATGTTGCTACGTACAAGTGTTTGGTTCAGTCGGTGGCGATTATTCAGTCGTCAGGCTGAATAATTTATTCAGGCTGAATGTGTGTTTGCTGTGGTTAGAAGCAAGGAAGGACGAGGTTGTCTGAGGACAGTAAGAGAAAAGGTTATGTTAAAGATAAGGGGTTGGGGAGGGCCACATACGCAGGACAGAATAGCAATAAATCTGATTTGCCTAATTGTGGTTATTTAGTATTTGTGTGTGTGTGTGTGTGTGTGTTCTCCCATCCGCATTCCCAAACATAACTTCACGAGAGTCCCTCTCTCTCTCTCTTTCGTTATCTCTCTCTCGTTGTTGTTGTTTGTTGTTTTTCCTCTATCTTCCAAACCCACCCTGTACACAAACACGTAGAGAACAGAGAACTGAATGCAAACAACCAATCGGTGCTGATTCAATTCGGCGTCAGACTTGACATTTTGGTTTATTGCCTCACGATATTGAACTGGGTCTTCTGTCTTCTCTGTGTTTGATTTGCTCTTAATAAGAAATCTATTTCTTGGTTTAGGAGTGTGTGTGTGTATCTCACTGATACACACACATTTATTCGTGGGGACATTTATGAGGTCTCAGTATGGCACCTTATTGGGTTTTAGATTATATTAGATATTATATATTATATTATTATATTAGATTTAGTTTTATTTCTTAAAGTAGGACACTTCCACAGGGTTGAAGACAGGTTGTCACAGTGTGGTGTGTTGGACTTGAACGCTTCATTTAAATTGTATAGGGACCTTCAACCCACTTGCCTTCCTTGTTGCCTCATTTTACAATTCAATACATTTCAAAGCCACTTATAGTGATGTCATTAAGGAGCAGGTAGGGGTCAGAGGCATCTTGCTCAAGGATGCTCACAGCTTAGCGTGCGAACATTCGGGATCGAACCCAGTACCTTT
>JACYXH010000304.1:110000-121867 GCA_026745465.1 Lota lota | reverse complement strand
AGTGTGTGTGGTGGTGGCTGGTTTAACCTGTGCACACTGATTGCTCAATGTGCAACAGGTGTGCAGCCTCACCCAGCCCCAGAGTCCAATCAGTCTGACTCTGGCCAGGTGAGGCTGCTTCAACCAGCCATCATCCACACACACACTCCCACAGTCTGTTTTTAAAATGCAGCTGTACCATTGATAACTCTTCTATTAAACCTTCATTACCCTTTATAATTAGGCTTATATAGTTATAGGAACCAACGAATAATAAAGAATAAAGCTGTTGAGAACTCTTCTATTAAACCTTCATTACCCTTTATAATTAGGCTTATATAGTTATAGGAACCAACGAATAATAAAGAATAAAGCTGTTGAGAACTCTTCTATTAAACCTTCATTACCCTTTATAATTAGGCTTATATAGTTATAGGAACCAATGAATAATAAAGAATAAAGCTGTTGAGAACTCTTCTATTAAACCTTCATTACCCTTTATAATTAGGCTTATATAGTTATAGGAACCAGCGAATAATAAAGAATAAAGCTGTTGAGAACTCTAGCCATACTCTTGGTGCATGGCGATGCGTCTCATAAACAGAACACAAATTATTGTATTGTTATAGGTCTATATTCCTACAGTTTGAGAGACAAATTCTTGCTCTGAACCACAACCAGGGTTTTCTTTCTGCATTATGTGATTATTCTAGTAACGTTGACTAAAGAGCATTGGTTACTAAGTTTAAGATCATAGAAGACATACTAAGACGGAACAAGATAAGTGTTTATATTGGTAATGATGAGAATTGTAGATAATATAATTATATAGAATAATGAGCACTGTCAATAACCTCCTGTTTATAACAGCCTACTTTTATATTTACCAAGTATATATTTAAAATAATAATAAATAGAAGTAAAAGTAGTCATCAGATAATGACTTGAGGAAGAGTAAGAAAGTATCTAGTGAAAAGACTACTCAAGTACTGAGTTATTTCATACTAAATTATTTATTGTTGTAATAAGCAGAGCAAGATGAACGTAAATAGACAAATATTACATTGTCTATGCTTGTCTAATAGACATTAACAACATATAAAACAGTATGTATCCCTTCAAATAAAACAACACACAATAACACATTCAATCTTTACAAAATAAGGAAATAAGGAAAATACAGCCACAATAAATCTCTCTCTGGCCTCCATTTTTAATTCACAAACAGACTTGAGTAAAAGCAAACAGTATGTTACATTAAAAAATTTAAAAGATTATTGAAGTAAATGAAAGAGAAAATATAACTTCTTCGTGTAATTATGTGTGTGTACTATGTGTGTGTACTATGTGTGTGTACTATGTGCGTGTGCTATGTGCGTGTGCTATGTGTGTGTGTACTATGTGCGTGTGCTATGTGTGTGTGCACTATGTGCGTGTGCTATGTGTGTGTACTATGTGTGTTTGTGTGTGTACTATGTGTGTTTGTGTGTGTACTATGTGTTTGTGTGTGTACTGTGTGTGTGTGTACTATGTGTGTGTGTGTACTATGTGTGTGTGTGTGTACTATGTGTGTGTGTGTGTGTACTATGTGTGTGTGTGTGTGTACTATGTGTGTGTGTGTGTTTGTGTGTGTACTATGTGTGTGTGTGTACTATGTGTGTGAAAAAAAAGAAACACGCACACGGCCCGCCCGCCGCATTTCTTTTTTTTCTACAACCGACACAGAGACACTGAGTCATCATAACTCCAGAACCTAAACCCAGGGAGGAGGTCCTCCTGGGTGAAGGTGGACTGGAAGGTGTGGATGTGTGTCAGTGTGTCTGAGGACCCTCCTACATCTGGGGACACTCTGTAGAAGGACAGAGTGCCAGCAGGCCGGTCCAGATACACTCCTACTCTGTTAGAGCCAGGGGGGGGGAGACGTATGACTGTTCCACTACCGTTGTACTCTGCAGAGTAACCACCATTATGACAAACAAGACTCCAGGACTTGTTGTTCACTCCAAGCCCGCTGTCATCACCCCCTCCTCTCCTTGTGATTCCTCTGTATGTCACTCCTATAACAACAGGTCCTTTCCACTCTACCTCCCAGTAACAGTGGCCAGTCAGAGCCTCTCTACACAACACCTGGGCATAGGAGTCAAATCTCTCTGGGTGATCAGGATACGACTGCTGCTTTCTAACCCGCGTCACCTTTCTGTTGTCCTCAGACAGAGAGAGTCGTCTGTTGGCTGTGTTTGGGTCCAGTGTGAGTTCACAGGCATCTGATGGGAGAACAAGACATGATTAGCTGCTGAACCATTCTTCATCATCATCATCATCATCATCACTAGTACTGTTCTCTTGCATACTTCTTATTTCTGTCCTTTTTCACGTGCCATCTACTCTACAAACTAACATAGAAATGCATGATAATACTACAGTGGAATAGTGTGCTATGAGTTTTAGATTAAAGTTAATAGCTAATCTCATGTGTGTGTGAGTGGCTGTCCCCATCAAAACATTGAAACCAAGGAAAATGTATAAACTGCATTTACTCCCTCAATAATTACACTACATAGACATATTATACATTGACATGCTCAGCATGCTGAGCTAATTATTCATATGAAATAGCTAAGCAATAATTGTAATAGCTTTCAAGATATTAAACTGATTTCCCAATCCACATACATTGCACTCAACCTTCAAAGGGACACCTGTGTGAACAACAGACTGAACAAGCTGAGCTCACATACAGGCTGGAAATTAACTGTTGGAGCCATAGAACTGGTTCATACATACTATATATACATAGACATGTACTCATACATACACGTACATACTATATATACTTAGACATGTACTCATACATACTATATATACATAGACATGTACTCATACATACACATACATACTATATATACATAGACATGTACTCATACATACACGTACATGCTATATATACATAGACATGTACTCATACATACACGTACATACTATATATACATAGACATGTACTCATACATACACGTACATGCTATATATACATAGACATGTACTCATACATACACGTACATACTATATATACATAGACATGTACTCATACATACTATATATACATAGACATGTACTCATACATACACGTACATGCTATATATACATAGACATGTACTCATACATACACATACTGTTAGGGTTATGGAACTAGGACCCAAACGCAAGACACGGAGACGAGAAGGGAGCGGGTTGAAAGGGGATTTATTTACACAGGCAAGGGTTAGGCAGGCGGGTAGTCCAGCAGGCAGTAGGCAGGCGGGTAGTCGAGCAGGCAGTAGGCAGGCGGGGAGTCAGGCAGGCAGAGGGACGTAGGCAGGCAGGCGAGGGACAGACAGGCAGAGGGACGTAGGCAGGCGGGTAGTCGAGCAGGCAAGGTTCGGCAACGAGGAAGGCAAGCAGGCAGGGACTAGGCAACAGGAACGGGAGCAAATCACACTGGGAACAGGAACGGGAACGGGAGCAGGCACAGGAACAGGAACGGGAGTGGAACCCGAAACAGGAACAAGAACGGGAGCAGGAGCAGGAACAGGAACGGAACCCGTAATGGGAACAGAAACGGGAGTGGGACCCGTAAACAGGAACAGGAAGTCTAAAAGGCGGGGACGTAGTTACTGCGTGTGAGCAGACTAACGAACTAGCACTGGCTCTGTGGGGAGCCAGTGCTAAAATACGGTGGTGAGTGATTGGCTGATTGCCGGCAGGAGTGTGTGGACAGAGGGAGTGCACGTGGTGGTTAATTGACGACGGGAGGTAAACTGAGGCACATGGTGTAGTGGCAGCCGGCGCCACTAGGTGGTGGCAGAGGGTGCCGTGAAACATACACACTATATATACATATACATGTACTCATACATACACGTACATACTATATATACATAGACATGTACTCATACATACACGTATATACTATATATAGATAGACATGTACTCATACATACACGTACATACTATATATACATAGACATGTACTCATACATACACATACATACTATATATACAGACATGTACTCATACATACACGTACATACTATATATACATAGACATGTACTCATACATACACACACATACTATATATACATAGACATGTACTCATACATAATATATATACATAGACATGTACTCATACATACACGTACATACTATATATACATAGACATGCACTCATACACGTACATACTATATATACATAGACATGTACTCATACATACACATACACACTATATATACATATACATGTACTCATACATACACGTACATACTATATATACATAGACATGTACTCATACATACACACACATACTATATATACATAGACATGTACTCATACATACACATACATACTATATATACAGACATGTACTCATACATACATGTACATACTATATATACATAGACATGTACTCATACATAATATATATACATAGACATGTACTCATACATACACGTACATACTATATATACATAGACATGCACTCATACACGTACATACTATATATACATAGACATGTACTCATACATACACATACATACTATATATACAGACATGTACTCATACATACATGTACATACTATATATACATAGACATGTACTCATACATAATATATATACATAGACATGTACTCATACATACACGTACATACTATATATACATAGACATGCACTCATACACGTACATACTATATATACATAGACATGTACTCATACATACACATACATACTATATATACATAGAAATGTACTCATACATACACATACATACACATACATATACATTAGTATATATCAACAACAATGTTATGAATATATCAACAACAATGTTATGAATACATCAACAACAATGTTATGAATACATTATCAACAATGTTATGAATATATCAACAACAATGTTATGAATACATCAACAATGTTATGAATTTATCAACAACAATGTTGTGAGTATATCAACAACAATGTTATGAATACATAAACAACAAACATCTCTCATTGGATCCAGATCTTACCAACAACGAGCAGCTCTGCGGTGTGATTGGCCGAGCCAGCGCTGTTGGTCGCCATGCAGCAGACCGTGTTCACACCAGACTTCACACCTCTGACGAAGAGGAACCCCCTCTCCACCCAGGCCGAAGGCTCTGATTGGTTGTCTGTGCTGTCCCTCTCCAGGGGCCTGCCGTTGTGTAGCCACTCGACGGTGGGCTCCGGCGTGCCGCCGGCATCGCAGGAGAATTGGGCCATGTGGCCCACGGGCAACACCTTGGTAGAGGAGTGGAACTCTGTGATGCTGGGGGCCTCCTCCTTCACGGGCATCACTGAACCGGAAGAAACCAGGACGAGATGAGTGAACGTTGTACAACACGTATCTAGAGATGCACCATCAAAACACTCCCTTCACTCTCTCTAATACCTGTCCACTAGAGGGCGACCCAGAAGATTCAGACCCAGTTTTCTCGCCTGCCTTTTCATACATGATTGAATATCACAGCAGTATCTACAAAGATTTCCCAGGGAGAGGAAGACACTCCAGCTCAGAGATAAACGAGTCGGGGCGGAGCTTGCGGAGGAGAACGCAAAACCCTTAACCAGCTCAAATTGAAACTAGTGCAAGCAAACGCAGAAAAAGGCAAAGTATTTAAAATATGCAGGTGATTTGTGGCTGGTTAGTTAAAATCAGCTTCTTAATTTCTTGCTCTCACCTCGTTCTTGTATGCCATCCTAATTATTTCGTTCAAGTTTGGTATTGCATAGCGTTTAAAGCCATTATAGCCTGTCCCACAAAGTCCTAAGTGATTTCTATCAGAATATCTTGTTTTTTGTTGGACAGAATATTGTATTTACATTACGTGCACATTGTATTCTGAGTTATTTTACAATAGGATACATGTTTTATGATAGCCTATTCTGCGCCTGTTGTATGTTTTATTTATGTTCACATACAAATGCCTCTTTATTTTGTAATATTTCAGCTGGTCTGTGTTTCTGTTCAATAACGTTTTGCCTAAATAAGGAAAGAATGCAGTTAGTTGATTGGTGCTTTAATCCAAATGCATCACCGATAAAAGGCTGGTCTCATGTGCTGAAAAAGCTTCATAACTTCTATAAAACACTCACCAAGTTCATCCATTAACTGCTCCCTCCCCTCCGTCCACGGTGTCGCTGAGTCTAGGACAGGACAGAGGAGTACAGAAGAAATCAGCTCTAAAACACAACAACATCGTCTCTAAACACAGCAGGACCCAGAGCCAATCAAACACAAAGTCCATCCCCCTGAAAGATAACATATTATTATTATTATTATTAATTATATTAATTATAATAACAATAACATTATCATCATTATCCTTTTCATTTTATTATAATAATAAATAAAACATTATTTATAATAATAATAATATTATTACTTATATTATTATTGTAATTATATTCAGGATGATATGATTTAGACTCACCGTGGCACACGGAGATTACGAGAACACACAGCAGTCCAAAGATCAGAAAAACAATGGCGTACGATTTTAGAGCTGTTCAGGAGTGGGACAAACACACACACACGCACACACAGAGTAATGTACACACAGATATATTCATACTGCCTGGATATCATTCACAGTCTCCCTACGGTCTGCAGAATCCCTCCCCATCTACAAGAAACATCTGAAGACCTCTACTGAGAACACCTCAATAAGTGATTACTGGTACTGTAGCTCTCGTGTTGAATTTAGAACACACTTAAGCAGAGCAAGTACTGGTCTCTTACATGCTTGTTATTATGCCCTCATTTTCACAAATACGCAAACACACAGTTATACAGTAATACAGCTATGCATACAGTAATACATATAGTAATACATACAGTAATACATACGTACACATACAGTTATACAGTAATACAGCTATGCATACAGTAATACATATAGTAATACATACAGTAATACATACGTACACATACAGTTATACAGTAATACAGCTATGCATACAGTAATACATATAGTAATACAGACAGTAATACATACGTACACATACAGTAATACATATAGTAATACAGACAGTAATACATACGTACACATACAGTAATACATATAGTAATACATACAGTAATACATACGTACACATACAGTTATACAGTAATACAGCTATGCATACAGTAATACATATAGTAATACATACAGTAATACATACGTACACATACAGTAATCGAGGGGTGGGCAACATGTGACCTGCGTGTCAACTGGGTTATTCACAACGGCACGCGCAGAAAATAGTAGGATATGTATTTTGGGATAATTTGAGATATGCTCATATTAATTACAAACTTTATGTAATTGTGTTAAATCCATAAGTCCACTTGATATCACTTCAGTTAAATGAGTAGCCTTTATTAAAATACAAAAATGTGAATTAAAAAAACCATTGGCACTCTAATATTACATTTCACTATCACTAATAATAAGGACTGAAATAATAAACATGTGTTGATATTATGTTGTTATTTAGGAGAATAAATCTGTCTATGCGGTCGCTGGTTCATCAGGTTGGTCACTCTGGCTAAAAACGTTTGCTAAATGTAAATCTTAAATGTATGTAGATGAAAACATATTTTTTTACATCCTCTAAAAAGGGCACCTACCAAATCTTCTCTTCCTGGTCTCCTCCTGGTCCAAAGACGTGTCCTCAGGTTCCTCAGTGAGTCCAGGGTCCAAAGGCGTGTCCTCAGGTTCCTCAGTGGGTCCAGGGTCCAGTTCATTGATGTGGTCCATGGTTCCTCTCTGTCAGCTTCCACTGCTTCTGCTCTCAGGCTTCAGCTCTGCTATATCAGATGGAAAAACGATGTCACATGTTTGAATTCTGACCAATCATCAGCTTGTCATCTGAACCATCAGTGTCAGGAAATGTTTTTCTTCTACTCTTATCAGATGCCATCACTCACACTCGCACGCAACCACACACACAAACAACATTATTTCTCATTTAATATAAAGACATTTAGAGGTATAATATAGTAGATAGCGTAGTGGACATGTCCAGGAGTCCACTACAGATTTATATTCATATTTATACAACTCAACTCAGCACACTATGGGAACGGCAGAATTATTGTGTTTTGCTGACGTTGTCTATGTGTGTGTGTGTGTGTGTGTGTGTGTGTCTGTGGTCTAAATGGCAGTTATATTTAAAGCTTTAAATGATGCTTATCATTTGTGTGAAGACTATCTGTTCTACTAACGTCATCATAGACAGCGGCTCAGGGTTACATATATAAAGAATACATAGATATGTCATGTTGTTTTACTTTTATTCATTCTAACATACATAATTAACATCCACACAAACCAGTTTTATGTTGAACCTCGTTCATTCATGTTTCTATTATTTTGACCTCAGTTGTGTTTCTTTCATTGGTTCTCCACTACCTGTTTTATTATTTATAAAAAATTAATAAAAAACCTTTTTGTGTTCCTGTTTTCTGTGTTCATTTCAAGTAAAATATTTATAAGGCAGGGCAACACGTCTGTATTTGGTGGGATGGCTCTGTTGGGGAAACTCCCCGTCCGGAGAGAGAGAGAGAGAGAGAGAGAGAGAGAGAGAGAGAGAGAGAGAGAGAGAGAGAGAGAGAGAGAGAGAGAGAGAGAGAGAGAGAGAGAGAGAGAGAGAGAGAGAGAGAGAGAGAGAGAGAGAGAGAGAGAGAGAGAGAGAGAGAGAGAGAGAGAGAGAGAGAGAGAGAGAGAGAGAGAGAGAGAGAGAGAGAGAGAGAGAGAGAGAGAGAGAGAGAGAGAGAGAGAGAGAGAGAGAGAGAGAGAGAGAGAGAGAGTCACGAACGTCAGGAACAGAGGACCAAGGCGCAGCGTTGAATGCGAACATAATTTATTTTTTCTAGGTTCCAACACGAAACGATACGTGACGTCCTTTGGCGAACAAAGCCTACTACGAACACGGAACAAAACAACAAACGATACGTGACGTCCTTAGGTAAACACAACCTACTACAACCTGGAACAAGATCCCACAAACACTGAGGGAAAACAAGACTGTTTAAATATGGTTCCCAATCAGAGACAACCAGCAACAGCTGACACTTGTTTCCTCTGATTGGGAACCACTCTGGCCAACATAGAAATATACGAACTAGAATGAAAAACAAAGAGCACAAAACATAGACTCTACACACCCTGGCTCAACATAAAAGAGTCCCTAGAACCAGGGCGTGACAGTACCCCCCCCCCAAAGGCGCGCCAACAGAACACCACAGGGGAGGGACCGGGTGGGCACTCCGCCTTGGCGGCGGATCCGGCTCTGGGCGTGATCCCCACTCCCTCTCTAGCCCCCCAGGGTACCCCTGGTCCGGTCTGGCCCTGCTGGCCGGAGCTGGACTGAACACTGGTGGAGCGGATTGCTCTAGCTCCGCCGTGGAGCAGCTGACCGGTACCGGACCAGGCGCCGGTGGAGGAGGAACAGACCGGACCGTACTGGGGACACACACCACTGGCTTGGTGTGGGGAGCAGGAACAGACCAGACCGTACTGGGGACACACACCACTGGCTTGGTGTGGGGAGCAGGAACAGACCGGACCGTACTGGGGACACACACCACTGGCTTGGTGTGGGGAGCAGGAACAGACCGGACCGTACTGGGGACACACACCACTGGCTTGGTGTGGGGAGCAGGAACAGACCGGACCGTACTGGGGACACACACCACTGGCTTGGTGTGGGGAGCAGGAACAGACCGGACCGTACTGGGGACACACACCACTGGCTTGGTGTGGGGAGCAGGAACAGACCGAGCCGGACCGTACTGGGGACACACACCACTGGCTTGGTGTGGGGAGCAGGAACAGACCGGACCGTACTGGGGACACACACCACTGGCTTGGTGTGGGGAGCAGGAACAGACCGGACCGTACTGGGGACACACACCACTGGCTTGGTGTGGGGAGCAGGAACAGGCCGGACCGTACTGGGGACACACACCACTGGCTTGGTGTGGGGAGCAGGAACAGACCGGACCGTACTGGGGACACACACCACTGGCTTGGTGTGGGGAGCAGGAACAGGCCGGACCGTACTGGGGACACACACCACTGGCTTGGTGTGGGGAGCAGGAACAGACCGGACCGTACTGGGGACACACACCACTGGCCCTATGCAGGGATCAGGAACGGGCCGGACCGGACTGGTAACACACCCCAGTACCTCTCGCCGTGCCTCCACACTTTCCCTCTCCTCTGTGACCAGTGGTCCCCTTAACCTGGCGGCCTCCTCTGCACACCCGCTGGACCGTTCCATCGCGGCCTCCTGCTGCCCCGGCGTCCACGGCGTGAGCCCCCCCCTAAAATCTTTATTGGGGTCTCTCCTCCCCGTGGGCCAGGCCTCTATAGTTCTCGCCCAACTCTCGCTCTTCTGCTTCCAACTCCAGCCATTCTGCCCTTCATTTGGCTTGACCCAGTCGAGACTCTTCCTCCACTGTTCCCAAGTCCACCCTCTCTGCTCTTCACTAGGCTTGACCCAGTCGAGACTCTTCCTCCACTGTTCCCAAGTCCACCCTCTCTGCTCTTCACTTGGCTTGACCCAGTCGAGACTCTTCCTCCACTGTTCCCAAGTCCACCCTCTCTGCTCTTCACTAGGCTTGACCCAGTCGAGACTCTTCCTCCACTGTTCCCAAGTCCACCCTCTCTGCTCTTCACTAGGCTTGACCCAGTCGAGACTCTTCCTCCACTGTTCCCAAGTCCACCCTCTCTGCTCTTCACTAGGCTTGACCCAGTCGAGACTCTTCCTCCACTGTTCCCAAGTCCACCCTCTCTGCTCTTCACTAGGCTTGACCCAGTCGAGGTGGCCACGGAGATCTGCTAGCGATTCCCCTGGCGATGGCTCCTGGACACGCTGCTTGGTCCAGTTTTGGTTTCTTTGCTATCCATACACTCCACGGCCTTGAGGAACTCTTCCATGCTGGGCAGCCTTTCCTTCCAGTTGCCACTGTCCAGCTGCTGCATGCAGAGGGCCGGGAGAACAGCTGCAGCCCTCTTCTCACACCCCTGCACAGACAGCTCCGTCTCTGCTTGATTCTTGGGATTCTTCTGGGCAAAGGCTATTGAAACGACCTGCTCAGCAGTCCAGGGTAGGGAGCAAGCGTCACCGATGGCGGTGAGGGCGTCCTTGGCCTTCCCTCCGCACTTGACATCTGACACCTTGTCCACCAGAGCCTCCAGGACCACGGAGGCCGACGTCTTGGAGAAACGCCCCCTCTGGGCCACCACCGCAACAACCTGCAGCTTCAACTGCATCACCTGAAAGTTGGTCTCTTTCCAGCCTGGTTTCTTGGCCAGCAGTCGGACCAAAGCCTGGCAAGGCATCTGCCTGCTGGGTGTGATGTTCCTATACGTGGGAGCTCCGCTGCGCATGTTCTTAAAGGACGAGAAGGCCAGGCCTCTATAGTTCTCGCCCAACTCTCGCTCTTCTGCTTCCAACTCCAGCCATTCTGCCCTTCATTTGGCTTGACCCAGTCGAGACTCTTCCTCCACTGTTCCCAAGTCCACCCTCTCTGCTCTTCACTAGGCTTGACCCAGTCGAGACTCTTCCTCCACTGTTCCCAAGTCCACCCTCTCTGCTCTTCACTAGGCTTGACCCAGTCGAGGTTGCCACGGAGATCTGCTAGCGATTCCCCTGGCGATGGCTCCTGGACACGCTGCTTGGTCCAGTTTAGGTGGGATCTTCTGTCACGATCGTCGAGAACAGAGGACCAATGCGCAGCGTTGAATGCGAACACACTTTTATTTTACTGATTCCAACACGAAACAAAACAACAACCGATACGTGCCGTCCTTAGGCAACCAAAACCTACTAGGCACACAGAACAAG
>JACYXH010000304.1:0-107500 GCA_026745465.1 Lota lota | reverse complement strand
TGTTCACATGTAGTGCATCCACAAGGCTCCAGACACAGGTTTGAAATGCTCTTAAAGGTTCATGTTCACATGTAGTGCATCCACAAGGCTCCAGACACAGGTTTGAAATGCTCTTAAAGGTTCATGTTCACATGTAGTGCATCCACAAGGCTCCAGACACAGGTTTGAAATGCTCTTAAAGGTTCATGTTCACATGTAGTGCATCCACAAGGCTCCAGACACAGGTTTGAAATGCTCTTAAAGGTTCATGTTCACATGTAGTGCATCCACAAGGCTCCAGACACAGGTTTGAAATGGTCTTAAAGGTTCATGTTCACATGTAGTGCATCCATAAGGCTCCAGACACAGGTTTGAAATGCTCTTAAAGGTTCATGTTCACATGTAGTGCATCCCGTACCGGGGAGAATGAGGGACGCATCCACGCCTCAGTGGAACATCTCTGAGAACCTCAGAGAACCTACACACACGCACACACGCACACACACGCACACACACACGCACACAGACACAATCACACAGACACACGCACACAGACACAGACACACGCACACACAGACATGCATGCACGCACACGCACACAGACACATGTACACAGACACACGCACACAGACACATGCACACACAGATATGCATGCACGCACACGCACACAGACACATGCACACACACGCGCACAGACATACACACACAGACATGCATGCACGCACACGCACACTGACACACACACACACAGACATGCACACACGTGCACGCACACAGACACATGCACACAGACACACACACGCACAGACACAAGCACACACAGACACACGCACACACACGCACACAGACACACGCACACAGACACACGCACACTGACACACGCACACACAGACATGCACGCACACGGACGCACACACATGCACACAGACACACGCACACACGCACACAGACACACGCACACTGACACACGCACACACAGACATGCACGCACGCGCACGCAGACACACGCACACACATTAGGACATAACGCACGCACATAAGGATTGTCACTCAGTTAAGGACTTGAGGATCCTTAATCACTAAGCCATATCCTCATCATAATTCATATCAAAATCAGCAGGCTAAGTAGTAACATGATACTTTGTATATCGAGACGTAAACACAATTGAATTCATAACGTTGAAATATTATACTTTAAAAACAAGGTCATCTGAATTTATTCGTTTTGAAATCACCTCTTTGAAATTCAAATATGGCATTTCAAGTTGTACCATTTAAAAAACACGATAAAAAAATATTGCATTCACTAATTATGATACAAAAATTAAAGTTGCAGATATTAATTATATTCGAGATATATATATATATATATATATATATATATATGTATATATATATATCTATATATATATACATACGAAATTGATTACTCATAGTCAAGTGGTCGAAATATGGACCAGAAAATTAAAGCCATAAAAATCAAACTGCAGTAGCAGGGCCTTCCAAGGCCAAAGCAATAGAGACCGAATGCAATCGAATCTACTGCCGGCCTATCAGAGCGCCATCCGTCAGTCATGTGATCAAAGAAAACTGCTGGAGAATTAAAGCCAACGATGGCCAACAGGGAGAAGGACGGGGCTCAGGTAAATTGTACGGTTTATGTCAGTTATGTATAATCAAAGTCGGGCCTCAATAAGCACAGTAGGTTTCAGGGCTTCAAAAAAGCTCGTAACACAACATAACCACCATGACAGCAGTCTGTTCCATCACGTTCAGTCTCGATTGCCGAGGTGAATTCAAAACGAATGAATTCAGATGATTTTGGCTTCAAAGTATAATATGTCAATGTTATCAATTCAATGGTGTTTTACATTTATATATACTAAATTAAATGGCTTTTAACATTTAAAACGTTATGATTTGCTTCCATGCACACCTGCATGTAGGTGTACTAATTAGGTTGCCATGGTAATGAGTTCGCGGGGCTTGTTGCAGGTGGCGCTGTTTACTTCCGTTCAGTAAAGCAGCTAGTTTGGTAGTAGCCGTCTTTTGTCTCCAATACACGGTCATTTCCTAAATAATTTTTACAAATTAAACCACAACACGGTTGGAAGTTTCCGGTTCAACTTCTATGTGTGACTAAGGACAAATGTGGTCCTCTGTTTTCCGGGTTAACCGCAAGGAAACGAAGACTTTTCGAAGTAAAAGCGACTGCTGTAGCTGGACCTGCTGTGAGGAACATTTGTTTTTCTACTAGGCCTACTTGATATGTTAAATAATGTTAGTTGTGGATGTAACGGGACGTAAAGTGTTTTAAATGAGTATTGTTACAAGTCATAGGCCTATTGCTATATTGAAATAAACGTGACTGTCATGGTTAGCCTAGCGCTTCTAGAAGCTCCAGACCTCATTCACTTTCAATTGGCCGCCATCACAAGTAGTAGGCGGGGAAATGACGTCACACAATGGCGGTGTTTGGCCCTGTTCTGTTAGCCATTGTAATGTGTGACACCGGGGGGCGCTGTTTCCTCTTTTCTGCGTTGACTGAGTAAAGGACTAATAAACAGTGTGTCGGGATGGGTTCATTGGTTTTGTTCCACCGGGCCATAGCCCGTTGAGTGGCTGAAGCTAAGCGGTTGATTTGTCTCTGTGGTGGCACGATGATGATGACGGGCTGACGTTTCTTGATACAAACGTCAATAGATATAGAGATAGATATCTATAGATATAGCTATAGAGAGATGGATAGATAGTGATAGATAGCGATAGACGTATATAGATAGATATATAGCTGTAGAGAGATGGATAGATAGCGATAGAGTTATAGATATAGAGATTTATAACTATATATAGCTATAGAGAGATGGAAAGAGAGGTATAGATATAGAGATAGATATATAGATATCTATAGCTATAGAGAGATGGATAGATAGCGATAGATGTATAGATATTTAAATATATAGATATAGATGGATAGATATCTATCACTATTAGTTGCTTCTTCTTAAGCAACTTGCTTTTTAAATTGGATTATTCACTAATGAAAACACTTGGATAGAGATATAGATAAAGCTATATCTGCTAAGTGTTCCAACTGCACCTTTATGCAATAAAGTAAATTTTTTATTAATTTTAATAAAGTTTCTACAGGTGAAAGTACTTTGAGTTGTTAGATTGAAGCCCACTGACTTCCACTATAAAAAAGTGAATTTATCTTACAAATTATAAAAAATATCAAAAGCTTAATAATAAAGAACTGGGTTTTAAAACTTGTAACACATTGGTCGCTCTACAAATATGGAAGTAGACAAGTGCCCAAGATTGGGGAAAGGAACGCATGAATAATTAATAGAACAGGAAGCAACTTTGCCACTGTGTTCAGTGGTTCATTTGAGCTCTAAAACTAATCTGCTCGTTGCACTCCTTCACAGGTCAAGAACAAGAAATGGAGATTCTGTGAGTATCACAACTGAATCATGAAGAAGAAACTGCAAACTGTAAGTCCTGATTTTTCCTTTTTATGCTGAGGCCTCATTTTGGCCTCCTGGTTGGTTGAGGCTCTCTCTCCCCCCCCCCCCCCCCCCCCCCCCCCATGCATCCCCCCATGCCCCCCCCCCCCCACGCCCTCTCTCTCATGCCCCTCTCTCTCTCATGCCCTCTCTCTCAGTCCCCTCTCTCTCAGTCCCCTCTCTCTCTGTCCCCTCTCTCTCAGTCCCCTCTCTCTCTCAGTCCCCTCTCTCTCTCTCAGTCCCCTCTCTCTCAGGCCCCCCCCCTCTCTCTCAGGTCTCCTCTCTCTCTGTCCCCTCTCTCTCTGTCCCCTCTCTCATGCCCCTCTCTCTCTCTCAGGCCCCTCTCTCTCAGGTCCCCTCTCTCTCTGTCCCCTCTCTCTGTCCCCTCTCTCTCTCTCATGCCCCTCTCTCTCTCTCAGTCCCCTCTCAGTCCCCTCTCTCTCAGTCCCCCCCTCTCTCTCTGTCCCCTCTCTCTGTCCCCCCTCTCTCTCTCAGTCCCCCCTCTCTCTCTCAGTCCCCTCTCTCTCATGCCCCCCCTCTCTCTCTGTCCCCTCTCTCTCTGTCCCCTCTCTCTCTGTCCCCTCTCTCTGTCCCCCCTCTCTCTCTCAGTCCCCCCTCTCTCTCTCAGTCCCCCCTCTCTCTCTCAGTCCCACCTCTCTCTCTCAGTCCACCCTCTCTCAGTCCCCCCTCTCTCAGTCCTCTCTCTCTGTCCCCCCTCTCTCTGTCCCTCCTCTCTCTCTCAGTCCCCCCTCTCTCTCTCTCTCAGTCCCCTCTCTCTTTGCCCCCTCTCTCTCTGTCCCCTCTCTCTCTGTCCCCTCTCTCTCTGTCCCCTCTCTCTCTGTCCCCTCTCTCTCTGTCCCCTCTCTCTCTGTCCCCTCTCTCTCTGTCCCCTCACTCTCAGGCCCCCCGCCCTGCTCTGATATGTTTCTGCTCACTTTCCCACTACTTTGCTGAACATTGCATCACATCACATGTGTTTTGTCTTAATGATGGGGGTATGTGGTTTGAGTGACCAGAGATGCATGCTAGGGTAATGTGCTGTCTGACATCTACAGCTCTGTAGATGTGCCCCCTCTGGAGAAGCCAAGTGTTTAAGGGGCCCTCGTAACGTCAGTTACGTGAATTAGAATGTTCTTCAAGATACTGACAGGGTCTCCCCTGAGGAGAAACGCCAGGGGCAAGGTGTGAGGGCTCGTCCCCTTAGCAACTAGAACACAACCTAGATCTTACAGGAGAGAACCATTGAGCACATTGCAATGTTCTCTTCCATACATCTTGAAGCCGTGGTGACGGTTTCTCTACCTCCCCAGCTGGAGGAGAGCACAACTGCAGTTCTTGTTGGGATCTTTCCAGGATGGTTGCTGATTTGAGGGGACCCATCTTCCAGGGCCAGCTGGCCTCGCCCATTACTCTGCAGTTTAGCCTGAGAAAGGCTCGTGTCTGAGCCAGTAGGGGGCTCATCGGCCTGCTCCCAAGATGGGATGATGAGGATCCTGCTGTTCAAGACCTACTACCCCACCACTGGGTTCTCCTTCTGCTCAAGACCTACCAACCCACCACTGGATTCTCCTTCTGCTCAAGACCTACCAACCCACCACTGGGTTCTCCTTCTGCTCAAGACCTACCAACCCACCACTGGGTTCTCCTTCTGCTCAAGACCTACCAACCCACCACTGGTCTGTCCTTCTGTTTAAGACCTACCAACCCACTACTGGTCTGTCCTTCTGTTCAAGACCTACCAACCCACCACTGGTCTGTCCTTCTGTTTAAGACCTACCAACCTACCACTGGGTTCTCCTTCTGCTTCCGCTTATCTTACTTTGTTACCTGGTTTGGTAAGTATGGTAATTGTTTGTTTAATTCTTTAATTTGTATTTTTTCATACATGTGTGAGCCGGGCCAGAGGTTGACCTGGCATGGGGTTCTTACTACATGAAATTGTGGCCGGGCTTCAACCTAGCATAGAATAAACGGTGTGAGCGTGGCCATGGTTTAACTTGGCATGGGATACTTAATGTGTGAGTGTGGCCAGCTGTCGACCTGGCAAAGGGTACTTCATGTGAGCGTGGCCAGCTTTCAACCTGGCATAGGGTACTTCATGTGAGCGTGGCCAGCTTTCAACCTGGCATAGGGTACTTCATGTGAGTGTGGCCAGTGTTTGACCTGGCATAGGTACTTCATGTGAGCGTGGCCAGCTTTCAACCTGGCATAGGTACTTCATGTGAGTGTGGCCAGTGTGTGACCTGGCATAGGGTACTCCATGTGAGTGTGGCCAGCTTTTAACCTGGCATAGGGTACTTCATGTGAGCGTGGCCAGCGTTTGACCTGGCATAGGTACTTCATGTGAGTGTGGCCAGCTTTCAACCTGGCATAGGGTTCTTCATGTGAGCATGGCCAGTGTTGTACCTGCATGGGGTATTACATGTAAGGATGGCCAGGGATCGACCTGACATAGCGTACTATGTGTGAGCTTCTTGACATGGGATGTGGGCTGACCCCTGAAGATGTTAACAAGTTGGTTTGATGTGGTGGTGTATTTTATCGCTACATTTTTATCTTTCGAATTTTCAGCTACAGTACGACGCTACTCCATTTAAAACATCCTTGAGTATCTTTTGGGATGACGTTTCTGGATGACTTAAGTCTGTGGCCCAAATCAACGATTTGCCTTTGCAATCCAGTATACATCAAGAGCCTGGAGCGATCCAGCATCTGGCTTTCTATTCCACCTCCTACACACTGGATAGGATGACTTGAGTGTCATGCAGATTGGATTGCAGTGTGACTGAATTATGCAAACAATGGATACTAGGAACAATGGAGGATGGACTAATGGCATTCTGAATGGACAGGAAACCAACTGAGAAGATGAAAATGTACCAGAACATTTTTGTAAGTGGTTATTCAAGCTTGACAGTCTGCGACGTGGCTGCCCTTCCTACCCCCGACATGATCGATGGCTGCCATGACCTGTGGATCTTCTGTACTCCTGTGCTGAGACGCAAGTCTTTTGCTGGCTGAATTGTAATGTATTGGACGAGGCTAACTGGACCTGGGAGATGGGTTCCCTTGAATCAGAAACCATCTTGGAAACATCCCAACTAGGGTCCTCTTCAAGCTGCAGGTGTGTTGTTCTTCAGATGTGGACTTAAAGAAACCCTAACTGGGGCTTCAAGATCTATGAAGAGGAACATTGAAATGTGCTGAATGGTTCTCTACTGTAAGAGTTAGGTTGTATTCTAGTCGCTAAGTGTTCGAGCCCTCACACCCTACCCTTGGCATTTCTCCTTGGGCAGTCCCTGTCACGGTCCTGACGGATGTTCCTGTTCATGTAACTGATGTGACGACAGCCTTATGAACACTTGGTTATTTCTGAGGGGGAACATCCACAGAACTGTAGACTTAAGATAGCACAGTGTCCTAGCATGCATCTCGGGCCACTCAGACCACACCCAGATCAATAAGGCAACACTCATGCAATTTGAATGCAATGTTTTTGAGAGTAGCAAGGAAGTGGACAAAAAGCATCAGATCAGTTAGTTTTTTTGTACGCTGGTGAACCATGTTTATTGGTAGTAGTTAATTAGTTAGATGGGGGAACTGTATAGTCAAAATTATTTGTACATGTACCAACAGCATCAAACTACTAGATCGCCTCAAGGTAAGTCTGTTGGCTGTATTTTGAAATGCGAAGATGATCAAAGGACCACAAGATCTTCATCGTCGTTCAGCTCAAGGTGAAGGTGCTGGTTATGTATTGCTGGTTTGTACTGGAACGTTAGGATTCCAGTATGACTGTTTTGGGCTTTCTGCCAAGGTTAGTAGTTAGAAATATGCAGTTTGTGAACCTCTAATGCTGCAGTACTGTGTATGAGTTGTGGATGTTGATTCACCTGGTAGGGCATCTGGCAGTACGATTAGGATTGACATTTGCGTAACCTCATCACTAACAAGCGTACCTAATTAGGTCATCTGGCGGTTCCCTATTTCTATCAGTAACCATCTGCAATATTTGATAACTTTATTGTGCTTTAGGGAGTGCACTCATAATGAAACATAACATTTTTATTAAATCCCGCAAAACTACTTTGATAATTGCTCTCTACAACTGACACTGTGTTCTTGCGTAAACATTTTCGAGTCGCGTATATGATGCAGAGATCGTTTGAGGCTGCAACATTTTAATTACAATTTGGCATTTCCATAGTGCGGCTCCTTTGATCTACAACAACCCAGCAGCTGAATATGGCTAAGTATCATTTTACTATTATATTACTATTGATACTGCTAGTGTTTTAAATATCTGGGCTGTGATTGGCCCAGTTAAACCCTCACCCTAACCCTACAGAGCTGAAATTGTAACTGTAGTTTGTGTCACAAGGTGTCTGCCTCCACACCCAGCTCCATCCCTCGCTGCCGTCTCCCCACTGGGCTAAAAAGGACTCCATAACGGTGAGGTCAATGCACTTTCAGTTTCAGTGCTTGGGCTGAATAAATTCTGTCTTCTCTGTGTTGTCTCTACTAGACTTCAGAAATAAAAGGAAGGGTTCAGTGTAAACGTGCTTATTTGTGTAAAAACTAATGGAATAGCTGTTCAGAAGAGTCAAATAAGTTTAATTGTTGCGCAAATGCTACCATAAAACTGCAGCTGTAGATTAAATCCCACATAACATAAGCAAACTAAGAACAGTTGTTCCTCTTAAGCACCCTGACTATTGTATTGGTTTTCAGTTTATTCTTGGTGAGGCCATGGTGTAAAGCTCATTGAAGAGTAGTGACACATTCAGACATACATCTTTTGCGTACACTCATTGACTTGGAAAATGAGGCAGGACAGGTTTTTATAGGAAAGGATTTATAAATTGCTGCATCACTTCCTGTGTTTGGTAATTGTTGTTCCCATGTGATTCCAGTGTGTGATGTCTAGTTATTAAATGGATGATTGTTTTGTGTTAACAGTGGGGGCAGCTCCAGTCCTTGCTATCCTGAACCTGTATGACGCACAAGATGTCAATCCAACCACGCAGGTGAGTGTTTGATATGGACGGTTTCACATTGATACCTACCGTATTTACCCATTCTTTTCTGTAACGTTATATGACCTTCTCAAAGTGATCTATGCAGAGTGGTCGGGAGGTAGATGTGGTCGAGGAAGCGTTGAACCAGGCTCACTAGTGTTAGTGGCATTCCATAGTGTAACTGAACTTGCTGTTGTGATATTCATAGAATATATTTGTTACCGTGTGTTGACATCACTGTTAATGATTATGGAGTTACAATGATTTCTATTGGATGTGAATATGCTTGATTGTGATTGGTTCAGTACCTTGACTCGGTGTGTGGAAGTTTGCCTTCCTGAAGACGGCCAACCTATATGTCTCTAGTTAATAAATAAAGCTAATAAGTTATAGCACAGCTAATATGTTATAGCACGTCGTCTTCTGAGACATATTGTACAAAACAAGACCGCTGTGTAAACGTGTTTACAAAGATGCTGTCTGACTTTACAGGATCCCCTGGACCAGGGTGGACCAGAGGGTAACCAGATCCCCTGGACCAGGCATGGGGCACCAGGGTGGACCAGAGGGTAACCAGATCCCCTGGACCAGGCATGGGGCACCAGGGTGGACCAGAGGGTAACCAGATCCCCTGGACCAGGCATGGGGCACCAGGGTGGACCGGAGGCTGAGGACCAGGCATGGGGCACCAGGGTGGTCCAGAGGCTGAGGACCAGGCATGAGGCACCAGGGTGGACCGGAGGCTGAAGACCAGAGGGTAACCATCACCAAGCTGTTCTGAAACGCTAAATGCCCGGAGGTTCTTTTTAGTTTTTGTAAACGATTGTAGAGGGAGATTTATTAGTTTTTAGTTTGTGAATTTTCACTGTGAATTCTTCCTAAGCTGTGATTTGAGGTAATATTTTGGGTCATCTAAGTCACGTGAGCTATTTTTGCTCCTATTGCTGCTACTACTACCATAGTTACACATTTCTCAGTTAATTTCCCAGTTATACATTTCTCAATAAGTCAACTTGGAAACTTAAGGAAGTTGGATATTCGCTACCCCTTTGCAAATGTTTTCCATCCCCAGGTTTGTTAGCAGATGTTAGACCCAACTAGCGCTGTTTGATAGCAGACCGGGACGCCGTGGCGGAGGGGAGCTGATGGTGGAGCCGTGCTGGAGGTCCTGCCTGACGAAGGACGTCCCGGTCGGGGCGAATGAAGCCCAGCTCTAAAGTGATTATCACACTCACTGCTACTGAAGTGTTTTTGTTCTTAAATCTGTTACTTATGGTGGCTGATTTAGAGAAAACAGTCCCTGGGTTAATACGTTTTATCTAGACTCTCTAACCCCTAAATGTGAAGGCTACAGAGTCTGTGCTACTGCTGCACAAGTTCTACAAGTTGTATGGTTTATTTGAACAAATGATAGTGAGTCTGTCGGCTGAGGTGGGAGACGTTTTTTATTTGTATACTGATTTAAAGTGGATTGTGAATAGATGAAGCTGATGACCAGGAACAACACGAGGCCTACGATGTGACTGCTTAAGTCTTTGGAAGGTTAATACCAACCTCAACCTTTTTTCTACGTCATTTGACAACCTGTTGAATTCACACAATGTTTGACTGTTTTCCTGAATAACAAGAGTGTGCATGTTTCTTAGTGCAAGTTTAAAATATCAAATGAATCTTCCATTCCTCTTTTACACTCAAGCCAGCACTTTGGTTCAGAATGATTTAAACGTCCAAAGAATAAATGGCTCAACTACTACCACTGTGTTTGTTAGCGGACCAGGAATCCTTGGCTGAGGAGAGCTGATGCTGGAGCTGTGCATCTGGAGGAAGTATTACTGGGAAGTTTGCATAAACTGCATTGCTTCCATTCAGACATGACTGGAAACGACCAACGTTACCACACCATTCAAACCACTGCTTGTGTTACCAGACAAACTACCGCTATTGGTTACCAGACTAAATAATGCTGTAGTTACCAGACAAACTACCACTGTTGGTTACCAGACCAGATAATGCTGTAGTTACCAGACAAACTACCACTGTTGGTTACCAGACCAGATAATGCTGTAGTTACCAGACAAACTACCACTGTTGGTTACCAGACCAGATAATGCTGTAGTTACCAGACGTTGAGACTAAACCACTGCTGTTTGTTGCCAGACCAGGACTCGGTGGCGGAGGGGAGCTGATGGCTGGAGGACCTGCCTGGTGAAGGACTTCCCTCGTGGGGGTAAGGACACCCGTCTCTAAAGTGATTATCACTTCCACCTCAATGGAATAGAGTACTACTGCTACTACTAAACTAGCCACTGATGAAGAAAAACTTATTTATAGACACTTCTTGACAGCAAAATATTTGATTGAATTTTGGAGCATGATCATGGGAAGATGCAGGCAGCAAAGCTACCAAGCATCCATTCAATGAGACAATGGGTGCACATGATTCTTATATCACATGGTGGGCAGGAAGTACAAAGGTGAGGGGGAGTGACCATGGTGGAGACTTTAGGACTGGCCATGGCTGAAGTCAGTCATGGTGGGAGAGACACTATGGGTGAAGTGGACATGTCCACAAGGCTGCAGGACAGTTAAAGGAATCTACACAACAAAGAAGTAGATTGGCATGGCCTCAGTATCAGACTTCATGGCTACAGTGGCAATGCAAATGTAAACTAGCTTAACACCTTTCAATTAGAGAAAGGAAGGGAGGGATCTCTAGGTCCAAGGAGAATGTATACACATTCATTTTCAATTGACTAGTAATTATATAAACAAGGTTTATATAATTAGTATATAGTTGTATATTATAGTTAGGATTTAATATTTCCACAACAGTTACTCAACTAGTCCTAAAGCTGTCACTGCAGCCATCCCTTCTAATCCAAATGATTTTGAGAAAGCATTCCCTGGGTTAATGGCGCTATGAGATAACAGGATTTATTTCGACTCAGTTTTGTTCTAAATGTGACTGCTGTAGGGTCTGCTGTACTTTCTGACATAAGCTCTAAAAGTTGTATTTTTTAATTTAATAAATGATAAATGAGGTTGGAGACGGCTTTTGTTCATATCCTGATTGAGTTGTGACTAGATGACCCAGATGACCCACCAGGATCAGCGTGGAGGACTGCCATGTGACTGCTGAGGACTTTGGAAGGTAAACAGTGTGTTCTGCATGTCATGTGACCAGAGGTATGCTCTTGAATTAAACTAATTGAACTTGACTTTGTCACCATATGTTGCGCACTAGGATCCCTCCTAGTGTGTTCCATCAAGGTTTCCTTCCCACAGTGGGAGGCTCCTTGTCCTTCAAGGAGTTAGGGTTCAGTGTTAGGGAAAGAGTTATGGTGAGATGGTTGAATACATGGGCTGCTTTCACAATATACCGCTCTAATTGGTTTCAAAATTGGACTGGACAATGGACAAGGCTTCCCCAAAATGTTTCAATGTGTGCAAAAATTTTCAAATGTATACTAATGGAGTTTTCTAATAGAAACTTCTCCTACCTTGTTGTGTTGCTTTTTCAGCATGTTGTGAGGTAAGTTAAATGTCCATAATGAGTTGACTAATACACGTATATATTAGCATTATACAATATTATCTAACCTTAACCCTAACCTCTTCCTTAATCTTAATCTACCCTCTCCCCCCACCCTCACCTTAACCTCCCCTCTCCCCCCTACCCCCGGGGACATACAGGCAGACAGCTTCCCCGGGGACATACAGGCAGACAGCTTCCCCGGGGACATACAGGCAGACAGCTTCCCCGGGGACATACAGGCAGACAGCTTCCCCGGGGACATACAGGCAGACAGCTTCCCCGGGGACATACAGGCAGACAGCTTCCCCGGGGCCACACTTAGACACTTGGCCGTGATCCTGTTGAAATGTACGTCCCCCAGACCAGACATTAAACTGGTGGTCTTCTCTATTGGCATAAACAAGTGCCTCAGGGAACAAACAACTATCACCATCACTAAGGACACCCGCCGGCTAATTAGAATAGCCAGAGATCAATTCCCACAGGTTTGCCATCCCACTCCTCACAGTATCCATTACTGTCCACCCGCCAACTCCTCTGTGGTAAAGCTTTCAACACCTTGGTCAGGGATAGCATTGAGGTTGTTGATCCCCGCTGTAACTTCTTAAAACAGTTATCTTTATCCCACTTCCAGACGGCTTGTGACAACATCCACTGGACTCCAGGGACAGCGAGGGCGATGCTGCAGGCCTGGCTGAAGCAGCTGGGTTTATGGGTGGCTCACCAGGCGCAACGCAGTCCGTCAGATCCAACGTCACTAACCTTTCCTCCCTCTGTTTATCCCCACAGGAACGGGGGTCCTTAAAGGGCCTCACCTTTATCCCTACACCTCTTAGATCGCGTTTTGTTGAGGAAAGATCTACACATTTATCACCGTCGCCTTAAGCTCCTCGATTATTTTAAATACAACACCAACTTCACCTACTTACCTTTCACCACGCCGTCCACTTGGGAACCGGCAGTAGAGGCCATCTCGGCACCCATACGGGTGCTTATAGGGCACGACATCCGGTCCTTCCATGACCTCCGACCTCGACCAGTGTCAGGAGGGAACATTACATTAGAGCAACAACAGGCCCTTAAAACATTAAAAGCCCACCACCAGGTCATTATCAAAGCGGCTGACGGCCGGCGGTCAGATTGTTCTTCAGGACCGCACCAACTATATATTGGAAGCTAGCCAACTCCGTGACACGGCGTATTAGCGCCCGCTCACGCAGCCTATCTATCCAGAAACGCAGGCCATTGCCAGGGTTTAATTCACCAGATGAAGGCAAAACACCTGATAACTGTGGAACAGGCACACTGTCTGTATGGGCCCGACCTCCCTAGAGCTAGACTCTTTTATTTCCTCCCCAGAATACACAAACCACCAGAGAGTTGGACTGTCCCACTGCTTGTCCCTCCGGGTCGACCCATTGTGAGCATGTGATGAATCCCTTGTCTCACCTCCACCCCGGCTACATTAAGGACACGTACTCCTTCGTCAATACATGAAAAGATTTGACGGTCCCTGAGAACACCTTTATCTTGTCCATTGACGTGAACTCACTGTACACAAACATAGCAACCCCCCTCGGTCTAGAGGCTATTAGGAAAGCCCTTTGTGCGTCACCGGATCACTCACGACCGGATGATTTCATTTAGAAATTTCTGGAAATCACCCTGACACGTAATGACTTTAATTTGATGACGCTGTCTTCCTACAGACATGCGGCTGTGCAATGGGGAGGAAACACTCTCCAGCGTATGCAGACATTTATTTGGCTCTGCGCGTGCCCTGTTGTATTACCGCTATCTAGACGACATATTTGGTCTTTGGGACCAATCGGAAGCGGCGTTGAATGAATTGTTCAGTATCCTGAACTCACACCATCCGCGCATTAAACTGTCTCTCACTCTCCATCTCCAGCAGGTTCCTTTCCTGGACACGGTGGTCTTCTTCACGGAGGCGGTGTTGGGACAGAAGACCCTGGCGACCAAGGTTTATTTCAAGGACACCGACAGGCGTTCCTTATTATTTAATAGCAGCTATCATCCCAAACACACTTTCAGCTCCATCATCAAGTCACAGCTCATCCGTTTTCACCGAATCTGTTCCCTCCCCCACCATGTGGAGGAGGCCACCAAGATTGTGTTTAGCGCCCTTAGACCCCGGGGAGACTCCAGACGCTTCCTCCGCACTATTAAAAGTGAGGTCGCCACTCTCCTCACCTCAGGCCAGCCACCCCTAAACAGGAACACCACAGAGCACAAATGAATCCCATTCATCACTATGTTTTCACGCCAATTAGGTCCCTTTAACAAGGCGATCAAGCAGAGATTTAACTCCACCCAACTGCAGATCCCCTCACTCGCACCATTCAAGGTCATTATGGCCTACCGCCGCAACAAGAATCTTAAAGATATGTTGGTGCACACGGCACTTAACAAGGCAGCACGCACGGCCCATGACCCCTACTTTACCAACGTGAAGTATGTATCCGGTTGCAGAGGTGGGACTGGCGCCCCCATCCTGCAGACCTTCTCACTCCTCCTCCAATGTAGTTTATGCCATCCGCTGCCAGCTATGCAGTGCCATCTATGTGGGGGAAACAGGGGCCACGATTAAACAGAGGTTATACCAACACCTTTATCATATCAAGAAGGGAACCTACAGAAAGCTTTTATACGTCCACTTTATTCAACATCACATCTCAAACCTGTCTCTCAATTGGTCTCTGGGTCAGAGGAGGGCAGCAGAGAGAAGGTGGATTGCTAAGCTCTCCTCTGACCCAGAGACCAACACCAATTGGTCTCTGGGTCAGAGGAGAGCAGCAGAGAGAAGGTGGATTGCTAAGCTCTCCTCTGACCCAGAGACCAACACCAATTGGTCTCTGGGTCAGAGGAGAGCAGCAGAGAGAAGGTGGATTGCTAAGCTCTCCTCTGACCCAGAGACCAACACCAATTGGTCTCTGGGTCAGAGGAGAGCAGCAGAGAGAAGGTGGATTGCTAAGCTCTCCTCTGACCCAGAGACCAACACCAATTGGTCTCTGGGTCAGAGGAGAGCAGCAGAGAGAAGGTGGATTGCTAAGCTCTCCTCTGACCCAGAGACCAACACCAATAGGTCTCTGGGTCAGAGGAGAGCAGCAGAGAGAAGGTGGATTGCTAAGCTCTCCTCTGACCCAGAGACCAACACCAATTGGTCTCTGGGTCAGAGGAGAGCAGCAGAGAGAAGGTGGATTGCTAAGCTCTCCTCTGCGGCACCCTTGGGCCTCAACGATATCACACCTCGACCCTCCACACCTACTAACCCTCACCCCCTAGTTACAGTTACCACTCAGCCCCAGAGGAATCTCTCCCACACCCTAACCATAACCACTCCCTCCCCTTCGCCTAACCATAACCACCCCCTCCCCTCCGCCTAACCATAATCACTCCCTCCCCTTCGCCTAACCATAACCCTCCCTGTTTAGCAAGTTTCAGGGTTATGTTACTTTTTATTTAATTTTTTGATTTGTCCATTATGTATTTCTCTTATTGCATTTCATCTATTTTAATGCTGGCGTTAAGGGTCTACACCTACCCCTAACCTAACCATAACCCTCTACCTTAACCTCCCCCCTCCCATCTACCCTAACCGTAACCACCTCTACCTTAATCCTCTCCTCTCCCCCCACCCTCACCTTAACCTCCCCCTTCCCCCCTCTACCTTAACCTCCCCTCCCCCCTCCCATCTACCCTAACCATAACCACCTCTACCTTAATCTCAACCTCCCCTCTACCCTCACCTCCCCTCTTCCTCCTACCCTCAGCTTAACATCCCCTCTCCCCCCTCCCATCTACCCTAACCGTAACCTCCCCCTCCCCTCTCCCCCTTCCCCCCTCTACCTTAACCTCCCCTCCCCCCTCCCATCTACCCTAACCGTAACCTCCTCTACCTTAATCTTAAACTCCCCTCTACCCTCACCTTTACCTCCCCGGTTGTGAGCGGACATTGAGTCCCAACTAGCACTGTTTGTTACCACCAGGAAGGCGTGGCAGAGGGAAGCTGATGGCAGAGCCGTGCTGGAGGACCTGCCTGGTGAAGGACGTCCTTGTGGGGCGAGTGACACCCGACTCTAAAGGGAAAACCACTGAGGAGAGAGAGCTGAATGTGGTACTGGTGGTCCTCGTACAGGGCAGGATGGGGTCACATGGTACAACCCACACTGATTGGTGATTTAGTGTCGCTAATGAGGCTTTTGTAAATGTAAAAGCGTCTTAAGCCAAATGTCTTAATAGTGGGTAGGGATTGGGTCTCTGCTCAAAAGATACATAAAGGGATACTTACAGGGCTGAGAGTAGAAATCCCTCACCCCCACACACTTACCAAATCCCATTGTGCTGTTTTGTAAGCTGAAAATCTAATAAAAACCAAATGACTCTTTGTAACACTTGATAACCGTTTGGGACATCAGTGGAGATTAGGGTGAATACAACTGACGGATATTAATTATTAATAGACTATGTATTCATTCAGTCAATCATTGGTTCCGGTGCATTAATACATTCCTTAGTGAAGTCCAATGATAATATTCAGATGGCTATGCAATAACAAGGTGATAGACTAGTAGTCTGCTAAAGCTGCTGCATGTCCTTTTAATCTTGTAATTAATAAGTGACTCTTTATAACACTTGCTAAATGTTTCTGACATCAGTGGAGTTTAGCGTGAATAAAAGTGACTGAATGAATACGTAGTCTATCAGTAATTAATGTCAGTCAATCATTCGTTATGGTTCATTCATTTATTACTGAATTCAAATGAGTGTGGTGTCTGTGTGTGTATTGTTCTGCTACAGCTGTGTGTGTGTATTCTTCTACTGCAGCTGTGTGTGTGTATTGTTCTGCTACAGCTGTGTGTGTGTATTGTTCTGCTACAGCTGTGTGTGTGTATTCTTCTACTACAGCTGTGTGTGTGTATTCTTCTACTACAGCTGTGTGTGTGTGTGTGTGTTCCCAGCCCTCCCCGTGCCTCAAGGTCCCCATCCTGTGCAGCCTCCTCCTCCTCTGCCAAGAGGCCAGCCTGCCAAAGACCAGCCCCCCCACTGTGAGGCAGGACCACCAGGACCCTCCTTGGTTTGTGGCCCACGTCCCCTCGCTGAGGAAGATGTCATTGAATAATGGATTACAGCCATTCAACTGTCATTTATTAGTGCCATTGTGGTGGATAAGCACTTTAACAAAATAAGAGCGGTACAGAAGACTTTATTGTCACTTGGAACGAGTAACAACAAAAGCTGAGTTAGTTTGTAAAAGAACTAACTGGCCTCTCCCCAGACTTTGGCCTATATGCTCCATTCTGCACATCCATACGTCACTACCTCATCCTATGTTGAAATCCACTGCTCCCTTATTGTCCTCTTGGCCCTTGTCTGATACTATGTATGGAAATATACTAGCTGTATACATACAACATAGCAGACACACACATTCACCTCTTAGTATCAAGAGTGGTACCATGATACTTTGTTTTTTCTCCACACTTATTTGAGAAGAATTCTACATTTCTCCCATACCATTCAAGATGTTAACAATATTGTTGTGTTCCACAGACCGGCTCACCAGACCTACCGGTGACACCCGGAGCGTCCGGACCCCAGGGCCCAGGAGCCGGACGACGTCTCGATGCACCACCTCCGGCCCCCGCCACGCTCACCGTGTAAGAGGACGAGTCCCTCGCCCACGAAGGACATCAAGGACATCATAAATAATCAGTGTGTTTTAGTGTAGTTGTAGAGTCATCTATGTTGTGTAGACATGGATCTATGTTGTGTGTTAGTTAGTAAAACTAACCAGAAGAAATATTAACCCAGCAAGTGATTTATGTACTTTATGTGTGTGTGTGTGTGTGTTCCCACATCGGACCCCACGGACCAGAAGGGACGATCTGTCATGAATGAAGAGTGTTTTTATTGATTAGTTTAGAGACGAGTGTAGTTGTAGGGTTTAGTTTAGAGTCAGCTTATGTAGACATGTATCTATGCTGGGTTATATTTCATCAAACTAATCACAACAAGTGATGAATACATTACAGATAATGTGTACATGTATCACCCTGAACACACAGGTGTTACTTTGGTGCATGTTGCTGAATTTGTGCTTACAGGAAAGGAGGCCTCCACCACGTGTAACATTATGAATGTTGTGGCTCTAGCCCAACACCAAGTGAGTTAAATGGGTAGGTCAGAGGTCATCACAAGATCAATTAATTAACAGGAGCACAGAATGACTGGAATAAGGGGGGGTATTTAATATGACTGGCTATTCAAATATGTATCTAGACATTTGGAAGGTTGGAGAACCATCGTACATTAGAGTAACAGACCCCAACTGTCTGATAAAATGTACTACATCAAATGTACTACCTATAATGGCAAAACATTAAAGAAGTTAGAGCTTGTTCTCACAACCCTGACTTTAGAAGTCAGAACGAATGTCATTTAGGTCAGTTGCATAGTTGATATGTTGCATGAGATCGTTTTTCGTTGTTAAAATAAGAACTTGTTTTGTGTTGCTTTATCCCAATATTGGCATTATCTGATAATACAGCACATGCTGCACTGTACTATAATGAGACTACAACGACTGTGTGTAGAACTTTATAGTGTCATGCCTTTACTCCTATAAAAGCAACGTCTCTGTGTTATGGCAAAGTCATTGTACGGGTTAGTTATGGCTGCGTTGTGTCGAGGCCTGTGATGACCTCTGACCTGGTCGTTTGAATGACTTCCATTTGGGCTAGAGCCACCAGATCTATAGTGTATGATGTTGTTTAAGCCCTCTTTAATTTAAAACAGACTGGATGTTTCTAGCTTACTCCTAAAAGCCACAATTAATAAGTTTATGTTGCGCCCTCCATTTGTGTAGTACCCTTTTCGGCCAGATGAGGGCAGGGTTTGACAAATGTACGATGGTTGTAGCACCTTCCAAACGGATAAATATATAACATTTAAATAGCCAGAGTGATATAAAAGACCCCCCTTATTCCAAAGTCATTCTGTTTATTAATTTATCTTGTGATGACCTCTGATGTACCCCTTTGAATCACTTGCTGTTGGGCTACAGCCACAAGATTGATATTAGTATTGTATGTAGTGGAGTAATTGTTTGATATAAGCATACATTCAGAAACAAACACCTACCTGTGTGTTGAGGGTGATGAATAGATGACACATTCACACATTCACAGCTTTTGCAGATTACAAAATAATAACTGTCACGCTGTTAATGAATATTGAACAAATAGGTGTTATTTCCTGTTATTGAGCATTTAACACATACATGTTATTTTCAGTTGAATTCTGTGGTTTATATTACTTATTCAATTTTGTATATTTAGGGTCCTACAAATGATAATAATTCATAATAGCAGGTACGGGCCATATGTGTGTGTGTGTGTGCGCCTTGAGGACGCAGGCACACACAGTTTGTGCCTTAATAATCTCTTACCTTGTCAATAGCGTAACCAGGCTTAATGATCATCACAAATATTGCATAGCATTTTCAATATTACCATTTGAATTCAGTAATAAAGGAATGACAGACAGTAATATTACCTTTTAATTAGGCTTATATAGTTATAGGAACCAACGAATAATAAAGAATAAAGCTGTTGAGAACTCTTCTATTAAACCTTCATTACCCTTTATAATTAGGCTTATATAGTTATAGGAACCAACGAATAATAAAGAATAAAGCTGTTGAGAACTCTTCTATTAAACCTTCATTACCCTTTATAATTAGGCTTATATAGTTATAGGAACCAACGAATAATAAAGAATAAAGAATCTGCGCGCGTCGGTGTGTGTGTGGCTGTCTGCGCGCGTCGGTGTGTGTGGCTGTGTGCGCGCGTCCGTATGAGTGTTTGTGCGCATGTCTGAAGGCTTTTCCGGAAAACAGGTGACCATTGACGACAGCCTCAAACGGGGCAGCCCCCGATTGGCTATCACAGAGAGGGGGCGGTTCCTGTGAGGTAGCCGAGGCTGTGATTGGCTGTCTGGACTTCCTGTGCTTCCCCAAACTTCAGTCTTCCGCAGTGAGGATCCCTGAAGCTCAAACTCTCTCTAGATCCACTTTTAATCTCTTTTACCTGATTTACTTGATTTAGGAACACTTTAACCTCCTTTTATTCCCTTACATTTATATTTTTATAACTTTATACTGTATGGGAACGCATTTTAATCACGGAATAGATAAGGTAAGCCTACAGTTTACTACAGTTTATATTGTCTTTAGGTTATTGGTATATTAAATGATTTAATCTTGGAAAACGGTTCCGTGTAACGCTTATCAGTTACATTTTACATACTAATTTATAATAGAGAAATACAACGTTAGTTAAATGTTTAATATATTGTTCCTTTCTGATCCATTTGGTAAATTGAACATTGCGTTCAATATTTAAGTGATTCATTTGTCTTGATGCTACTCAAAATGAAAAGAAGGACGTGACAGAAGTCCTTTGAATGTCCTTATATTTAAATGTATTCATCCAGCCCCGATCCAACATTCAACAAAAGAAGAAGAGAGAACGTGTGTGTGTGTGTGTGTGTGTGTGTGTGTGTGTGTGTGTGTGTGTGTGTGTGTGTGTGTGTGTGTGTGTGTGTGTGTGTGTGTGTGTGTGTGTGTGTGTGTGTGTGTGTGTGTGTGTGTGTGTTACGTGGTAAAGGCAAGGAGGGAACTGGGATTGGGCCTAAGTCTCTTGACCTCAGGGTTCAGAGGATAGCCTAGCATCATAGAGCCAGAGTCTAGGGTCATGGGGTCAAGGTCCCTCTGTCATGGGGGAGGTTGTTAGAGTCATCCAACATTAGCTCACATCCAACAGTTCACCTCCCTGCTCAAGCTTTGACACACTCTGTTTTAAGATGCCTCGACCAAATGCAAATATATAAATGTATTTACCTGTCTCTCTCTCTCTCTCTCTCCCATTCTGTAGCATGCATGCATCTGGGTGGCGTAGTCCAGAGCGCTGTGGGTTGTCCGTTTGGGAGAACATGTGTTAAGGGCTGCCAAGAGTCAAAATGATGTCATGTCAATCATAATGTAAATCAAAGCATCAAACCTTATCAATGCCAGTCACTCACTGCATCAGAGAGAGCTGTTTGTTATCGTCTCTGGAGACGTTGGTTCAATTCCTGCAGGAAAGTTTGTATATGGAAATGTTATTTGAGATATGTAATGATGTCATGGTGATGTCAATTAAAACCTCAGGACATGTCTCACCAGACATCCGGGTGGTGCAGTCCATAGAGCTGTTCATTTGGAGTTCAGGGGACATGGGTTCATGTCTCGCCAAACATGCCGTCAATGGAAACAGAATATCATTTTAGAAAAAATGTCATGTGAATAGTTATATAAATTATTAAGTGAGAGCAGCTAATAGTCAATGACTCAGTGGTTCAGTTGTGAGAGCAGTTCTTTATCTTTTCTGGAAATATGGGTTTAAGTCCCTCCAACCACACACTCATCTGAAACATAATTACATTTTACAAGTAATGTCAGATATGAACTTCAACCATATCCTAGCAAGTCTCTCAGTGGCGCAGGGGATAGAGCTGTTGTGTATCAGTTCTGGAGACCTGGGTTCAAATCCACCCAATGACAATCTCCTCTGAATGCATTATACATTATGTGACATTATGTGTAATGTCATATATAAACTTCGACCAATTCATAGCAAGCGTCTCAGTGGCGCAAGGGATAGAGCTGTTGGATATCAGTTCTGGAGTCATGGGTTCAAATCCACCCAATGACAATCTCCTCTGAATGCTTATGGAATTTTGAAACAACGTCATTATAAGTAATGTCAAATGTAAACTTCGACCAAAGCATAGCAAGTGTCTCAGTGGCGCAACGGATAGAGCTGTTGTATATCAGTTCTGGAGTCATGGGTTCAAATCCACCCAATGACAATCTCCTCTGAATGCATTTACATTATGTGACATTATGTGTAATGTCATATATAAACTTCGACCAATTCATAGCAAGCGTCTCAGTGGCGCAAGGGATAGAGCTGTTGGATATCAGTTCTGGAGACCTGGGTTCAAATCCACCCAATGTCATTCTTCTCTGAATGCGAAATATGTTTAAATTTACATACATTATCGTTAAATCTAAAGTCAAACTTTTACCAAAACCGGGTGCCTCCAGGTGATTTAGCTGTTCTGTATCTGTTCTGGGGACTTGTGCTCAATTCCTGCCATGGGCAGTTCGTGGGAACAACTATCTAGTGAAGGGATCCATTCTCTCACACATTCATTTCGAATGACTGTCTGGGAGAATGAATGGCTGTGAATGAGTGCACTCATTCACAGCCATTCACTCTCCCAGACAGTCATTCCCACTCGCCCATTCATTCCGAATGACTGTCTGGGTGAATGGATTACTGTGAATTAAGTCATTCACCGCAATCCATCCTCACAGACGGCCATTCGCACTCATCCATTCACCATACAGCCATTCTCACAAGCATGCACACAGCAGGAATCGAACCCGTGTCTCCAGAACAGATACTTGACAGCTTTATCACCTGCGCCACAGAGGCACCAACTAGATTTGGTGAGAAGTTATAATTGACTTTACAATTCACATGACATTGTTTGTTTTAAAATGTTTTGATTCAAGGGAGAGTGTCTTTGGTGGGAGTTGAACCCCTGTCTCCAGAACAGATCACTAACCGCTCTATCCACTGCGCCACTGAGACACTGTGTGTGTTCCAGTCAGAGTTTATAATTGACTTTACAATTCACATGACATTGTTAAAAAAAAAAAGACTAACAGACAAACTCTTTTGGGGAAAACATCTGGTGAAATTTGTGCGAGTGGCGATTTGTATTTTTGTATTTAAAGTTGAGCACAACAAATGACTTGCGTGCCATATTTTCACTAGCTCATGGGGTCCATCGATTGGCACAAATTGCTGTGAGGTGCGTGCGTAACATCTGCTTGGCACATCTAAAAGACCATGACCAGGCCAGCCACGGTGAGGTCACGGTCTAACCAGGTGTTCCAGATGCCGTAGCACTCCACCCCCACCTGGAGACATCCCTGGGAGGTCTTCTTAGAGCGTGGCTTCACCTGGAGGAGGGAGGGAGAGAGACAGACAGACAAAGAGACAGAGAGAAAGAGAGAGACAGAGAGAAAGGGAGAGACAGAAAGAGAGAGACAGACAGACAGACAGACAGACGAGATTGTGAAGCATGATCCTGGACCATCAAAGATTATTCCACCCAAGTTTGAATGAAAATATAACATGAACAACTTTTCAGTTGAAACAATGATTCAACCGGCACTATTTAACTTTTCTACTGCAGCCATTTACTCCATCAAATAATATGTGAACTAGAAAGTTGATCAAGAATAAAGTGGATATAAAGGAAATCTTTTTCAGCCATTTCTTCATTGGGCAGTGACAGCAGCAGACACTCATTTTCTAAGTTTTAATGGGAACTGTGGCAGAGGACTCTGATGAGCTTTATCTTTCAGTGTACTCCAAAATGAATGCATTGCATCGCATAGTACTTGCACATGGAGGTAAGCAAACATGAAGACCGAGGTCTAGCAGAGTCTTACCGTGGTATGGGGAGACCCCTTTGTTGACAACCTGCAGGAAGTCTTTGGCAGCTTTCTGCACAGCGTCCTTGGAAGTCATGATCAGGGACTAGACAAGGAGGACGGAGAAAAGCACAGGTTGGTATTTTAAAAAGGTCGGCTACTGGGCACTTACCCTGCAATTAAAAAGCATGAATCCTAAATCCTAACTAAAGAAGCGCCCGTTAGTTCCAGTAGCTAATGCGTTAGCTTATGGAGCTACAATGCACAACAGACGAATCAACCAGATCTCAGTACCAAAGTGACGGCGCTTTACTGTGCATGAGGAACAAATCCAGACATCAAGGTCCAAACAACAAGCGTGCTGTTTTATGGCTCTTACCTGCATTAAATGGACTTTGAAAGTAGGACGAGAAGAGAGCTTCTGTCTCAGCACCAGTGACAGCGTGAGCCAATCAGCTGTCACAACAGCGTGAGCCAATCAGCTGTCACCACTCAGAAGAAGAAGTGATGAAATCTTAATCACACTGCCCTCTATCGGATGGAAGTGCAACTGATAAGGAGCAAGAAATAATATAATATCAACTAGAAAAAGAATTATAATGACAATAGGTATCCACAGATACACTGAATACCTAATAATAATAATAAAAATAATAACGTTTCTTCCATATTTAGGAGGCAAAGACGGCACTATGTGCTTTGATTTGTTTAACACACATCTTGAATTGTAGTCAAGCAAAATAATGTCACATATCCCCTCATTTGTGAACATTTGAATGCCTTTCTAAAAGAAAATGTGCTCTATTAATTTCTTTAACTTTGTTTCAGCTTACTGGAGGATAGTCAAGGTAACTGGCATTGTTTCTCAATGTCTGCCTGTCGAATAAGGGTTGCTATGAAAACCTGCCACAGCAACTAATTACTAAATTGACCCATTTCCATGGTAAAGAAGCCATTAAGTAACTTCATTCATTGTAAAAAATGGTTTGCAGAAAACGTCCCTGCTTTATTTAAAAGCTTTAAATAACTTCTAAACGTAAAGCTTTCCCCACGTTGGGTTCTGCGGTAGGAGTCAATAGGTTGTCGTTACCTAGTTCCGCCACCAGAGGGCAGAGCTTGCGACGAAGTTGTCTTTAGCTGTTTCCACCACAAGGGAGAAGAAGTGGCGAGGTGCCCCAAAGGATCCTGGGAGGGTTGGGGTTATTGCCTGTTGGACTCATAGCGCCTTCCTGGCTCCGTTTTACCACTGACATTATGTGGAAGATTAATAAACAATGAATGGGGAAATGACCTCGGTGAGTTGGGTGGAGTCGTATATCACTCTGGCTGTTTAAATGTTCTATATTTATCCGTTTGGAAGGTGCTACAACCATCCTACATTTGTCAAACCCTGCCCTCATCTGGCCGAAAAGGGTACTACACAAATGAGGGCGCAACATAAACTTATTAATTGTGGCTTTTAGGAGTAAGCTAGAAACATCCAGTCTGTTTTAAATTAAAGAGGGCTTAAACAACACCATACACTATAGATCTGGTGGCTCTAGCCCAAATGGAAGTCATTCAAACGACCAGGTCAGAGGTCATCACAGGCCTCGACACAACGCAGCCATAACTAACCCGTACAATGACTTTGCCATAACACAGAGACGTTGCTTTTATAGGAGTAAAGGTATGACTCTATAAAGTTCTACACACAGTCGTTGTAGTCTCATTATAGTACAGTGCAGCATGTGCTGTATTATCAGATAATGCCAATATTGGGATAAAGCAACACAAAACAAGTTCTTATTTTAACAACGAAAAACGATCTCATGCAACATATCAACTATGCAACTGACCTAAATGACATTCGTTCTGACTTCTAAAGTCAGGGTTGTGAGAACAAGCTCTAACTTCTTTAATGTTTTGCCATTATAGGTAGTACATTTGATGTAGTACATTTTATCAGACAGTTGGGGTCTGTTACTCTAATGTACGATGGTTCTCCAACCTTCCAAATGTCTAGATACATATTTGAATAGCCAGTCATATTAAATATCCCCCCTTATTCCAGTCATTCTGGGCTCCTGTTCATGGTGTTTATCTTGTGATGACCTCTGACCTACACATTTTAAATCACTTGGTGTTGGGCTAGAGCCACAAGATTGATATTACATGTGGTGGAGGCCTCCTTTCCTGTAAGCACAAATTCACCAACCTGTACCGAAAGCAACACCTGTGTGTTCAGGGTGATGAATACATTACAGATAATGTGTACATATATCACTTGATGGGATATTTGTTCTTATTAGTTTTAATAACTGTATACATAACAGACTATACTCTCTAAACTAAACCCTACAACTACGCTGGTCTCTAAATGAAACCGTAACACTAAAAACACAACATAGATACTAAAGTCATGCATTTAAAACAGACTCCAGGTTTCTAGCTTACTCCTAAAAGACACAATACATTGTTCATATTGCAGACGCCATTTTACGTAGTACATTTTATGTGGTACATTCTATCGCCCAGTTAGGGTCAGTATTATTCGAATGCACGATCGTTCTAGAAGCTTCCAAATGGATAAATATTACATTTGAATACCCAGAGTCATATAACATCCCCCCGCCCCCCACCTTATTCAAAAGTCATTCTGTGCTCCTGTTTATTAATTGATCTTGTGATGACCTCTGACCTACACATTTAACTCACTTGGTGTTGGGCTAGAGCCACAACATTCATAATGTTACACGTGGTGGAGGCCTCCTTTCCTGTAAGCACAAATTCAGCAACATGCACCAAAGTAACACCTGTGTGTTCAGGGTGATACATGTACACATTATCTGTAATGTATTCATCACTTGTTGTGATTAGTTTGATGAAATATAACCCAGCATAGATACATGTCTACATAAGCTGACTCTAAACTAAACCCTACAACTACACTCGTCTCTAAACTAATCAATAAAAACACTCTTCATTCATGACAGATCGTCCCTTCTGGTCCGTGGGGTCCGATGTGGGAACACACATGCACACACACACACATAAAGTACATAAATCACTTGCTGGGTTAATATTTCTTCTGGTTAGTTTTACTAACTAACACACAACATAGATCCATGTCTACACAACATAGATGACTCTACAACTACACTAAAACACACTGATTATTTATGATGTCCTTGATGTCCTTCGTGGGCGAGGGACTCGTCCTCTTACACGGTGAGCGTGGCGGGGGCCGGAGGTGGTGCATCGAGACGTCGTCCGGCTCCTGGGCCCTGGGGTCCGGACGCTCCGGGTGTCACCGGTAGGTCTGCGTGAGCCGGTCTGTGGAACACAACAATATTGTTAACATCTTGAATGGTATGGGAGAAATGTAGAATTCTTCTCAAATAAGTGTGGAGAAAAAACAAAGTATCATGGTACCACTCTTGATACTAAGAGGTGAATGTGTGTGTCTGCTATGTTGTATGTATACAGCTAGTATATTTCCATACATAGTATCAGACAAGGGCCAAGAGGACAATAAGGGAGCAGTGGATTTCAACATAGGATGAGGTAGTGACGTATGGATGTGCAGAATGGAGCATATAGGCCAAAGTCTGGGGAGAGGCCAGTTAGTTCTTTTACAAACTAACTCAGCTTTTGTTGTTACTCGTTCCAAGTGACAATAAAGTCTTCTGTACCGCTCTTATTTTGTTAAAGTGCTTATCCACCACAATGGCACTAATAAATGACAGTTGAATGGCTGTAATCCATTATTCAATGACATCTTCCTCAGCGAGGGGACGTGGGCCACAAACCAAGGAGGGTCCTGGTGGTCCTGCCTCACAGTGGGGGGGCTGGTCTTTGGCAGGCTGGCCTCTTGGCAGAGGAGGAGGAGGCTGCACAGGATGGGGACCTTGAGGTACGGGGAGGGCTGGGAACACACACACACACACAGCTGTAGTAGAACAATACACACACACAGCTGTAGCAGAACAATACACACACACAGCTGTAGTAGAACAATACACACACACCTGTAGTAGAACAATACACACACACAGCTGTAGTAGAAGAACACACACACAGCTGTAGTAGAACAACACACACACACAGCTGTAGCAGAACAATACACACACACAGACACTACACTCATTTGAATTCAGTAATAAATGAATGAACCATAATGAATGATTGACTGACATTAATTACTGATAGACTACGTATTCATTCAGTCACTTTTATTCACGCTAAACTCCACTGACGTCAGAAACATTTACCAAGTGTTATAAAGAGTCACTTATTAATTACAAGATTAAAAGGACATGCAGCAGCTTTAGCAGACTACTAGTCTATCACCTTGTTATTGCATAGCCATCTGAATATTATCATTGGACTTCACTAAGGAATGTATTAATGCACCGGAACCAATGATTGACTGAATGAATACGTAGTCTATTAATAATTAATATCCGTCAGTTGTATTCACCCTAATCTCCACTGATGTCCCAAACGGTTATCAAGTGTTACAAAGAGTCATTTGGTTTTTATTAGATTTTCAGCTTACAAAACAGCACAATGGGATTTGGTAAGTGTGTGGGGGTGAGGGATTTCTACTCTCAGCCCTGTAAGTATCCCTTTATGTATCTTTTGAGCAGAGACCCAATCCCTACCCACTATTAAGACATTTGGCTTAAGACGCTTTTACATTTACAAAAGCCTCATTAGCGACACTAAATCACCAATCAGTGTGGGTTGTACCATGTGACCCCATCCTGCCCTGTACGAGGACCACCAGTACCACATTCAGCTCTCTCTCCTCAGTGGTTTTCCCTTTAGAGTCGGGTGTCACTCGCCCCACAAGGACGTCCTTCACCAGGCAGGTCCTCCAGCACGGCTCTGCCATCAGCTTCCCTCTGCCACGCCTTCCTGGTGGTAACAAACAGTGCTAGTTGGGACTCAATGTCCGCTCACAACCGGGGAGGTAAAGGTGAGGGTAGAGGGGACTTTAAGATTAAGGTAGAGGAGGTTACGGTTAGGGTAGATGGGAGGGGGGAGGGGAGGTTAAGGTAGAGGGGGGAAGGGGGAGAGGGGAGGGGGAGGTTACGGTTAGGGTAGATGGGAGGGGGGAGAGGGGATGTTAAGCTGAGGGTAGGAGGAAGAGGGGAGGTGAGGGTAGAGGGGAGGTTGAGATTAAGGTAGAGGTGGTTATGGTTAGGGTAGATGGGAGGGGGGAGGGGAGGTTAAGGTAGAGGGGGGAAGGGGGAGGTTAAGGTGAGGGTGGGGGGAGAGGAGAGGATTAAGGTAGAGGTGGTTACGGTTAGGGTAGATGGGAGGGGGGAGGTTAAGGTAGAGGGTTATGGTTAGGTTAGGGGTAGGTGTAGACCCTTAACGCCAGCATTAAAATAGATGAAATGCAATAAGAGAAATACATAATGGACAAATCAAAAAATTAAATAAAAAGTAACATAACCCTGAAACTTGCTAAACAGGGAGGGTTATGGTTAGGCGAAGGGGAGGGAGTGATTATGGTTAGGCGGAGAGGGGGTGGTTATGGTTAGGCGAAGGTGAGGGAGTGGTTATGGTTAGGGTGTGGGAGAGATTCCTCTGGGGCTGAGTGGTAACTGTAACTAGGGGGTGAGGGTTAGTAGGTGTGGAGGGTCGAGGTGTGATATCGTTGAGGCCCAAGGGTGCCGCAGAGGAGAGCTTAGCAATCCACCTTCTCTCTGCTGCTCTCCTCTGACCCAGAGACCAATTGGTGTTGGTCTCTGGGTCAGAGGAGAGCTTAGCAATCCACCTTCTCTCTGCTGCTCTCCTCTGACCCAGAGACCAATTGGTGTTGGTCTCTGGGTCAGAGGAGAGCTTAGCAATCCACCTTCTCTCTGCTGCTCTCCTCTGACCCAGAGACCAATTGGTGTTGGTCTCTGGGTCAGAGGAGAGCTTAGCAATCCACCTTCTCTCTGCTGCACTCTGGGTCAGAGGAGAGCTTAGCAATCCACCGTCTCTCTGCTGCTCTCCTCTGACCCAGAGACCAATTGAGAGACAGGTTTGAGATGTGATGTTGAATAAAGTGGACATATAAAAGCTTTCTGTAGGTTCCCTTCTTGATATGATAAAGGTGTTGGTATAACCTCTGTTTAATCGTGGCCCCTGTTTCCCCCACATAGATGGCACTGCATTGCTGGCAGCGGATGGCATAAACTACATTGGAGGAGGAGTGAGAAGGTCTGCAGGATGGGGGCGCCAGTCCCACCTCTGCAACCGGATACATACTTCACGTTGGTAAAGTAGGGCTCATGGGCCGTGCGTGCTGCCTTGTTAAGTGCCGTGTGCACCAACATATCTTTAAGATTCTTGTTGTGGCGGTAGGCCATAATGACCCTGAATGGTGCGAGTGAGGGGATCTGCAGTTGGGTGGAGTTAAATCTCTGCTTGATCGCCTTGTTAAAGGGGCCTAATTGGTGTGAAAACATAGTGATGAATGGGATTCATTTGTGCTCTGTGGTGTTCCTGTTTAGGGGTGGCTGGTCTGAGGTGAGGAGAGTGGCGACCTCACTTTTAATAGTGCGGAGGAAGCGTCTGGAGTCTCCCCGTGGTCTAAGGGCGCTAAACACAATCTTGGTGGCCTCCTCCACATGGTGGGGGAGGGAACAGATTCGGTGAAAACGGATGAGCTGTGACTTGATGATGGAGCTGAAAGTGTGTTTGGGATGATAGCTGCTATTAAATAATAAGGAACGCCTGTCGGTGTCCTTGAAATAAACCTTGGTCGCCAGGGTCTTCTGTCCCAACACCGCCTCCGTGAAGAAGACCACCGTGTCCAGGAAAGGAACCTGCTGGAGATGGAGAGTGAGAGACAGTTTAATGCGCGGATGGTGTGACTTCAGGATACTGAACAATCCATTAAACGCCGCTTCCGATTGGTCCCAAAGACCAAATATGTCGTCTAGATAGCGGTAATACAATAGGGCACGCGCAGAGCCAAATAAATGTCTGCATACGCTGGAGAGTGTTTCCTCCCCATTGCACAGCCGCATGTCTGTAGGAAGACAGCGTCATCAAATTAAAGTCATTACGTGTCAGGGTGATTTCCAGAAATTTCTAAATGAAATCATCCGGTCGTGAGTGATCCGGTGACGCACAAAGGGCTTTCCTAATAGCCTCTAGACCGAGGGGGGTTGCTATGTTTGTGTACAGTGAGTTCACGTCAATGGACAAGATAAAGGTGTTCTCAGGGACCGTCAAATCTTTTCATGTATTGACGAAGGAGTACGTGTCCTTAATGTAGCCGGGGTGGAGGTGAGACAAGGGATTCATCACATGCTCACAATGGGTCGACCCGGAGGGACAAGCAGTGGGACAGTCCAACTCTCTGGTGGTTTGTGTATTCTGGGGAGGAAATAAAAGAGTCTAGCTCTAGGGAGGTCGGGCCCATACAGACAGTGTGCCTGTTTCACAGTTATCAGGTGTTTTGCCTTCATCTGGTGAATTAAACCCTGGCAATGGCCTGCGTTTCTGGATAGATAGGCTGCGTGAGCGGGCGCTAATACGCCGTGTCATGGAGTTGGCTAGCTTCCAATATATAGTTGGTGCGGTCCTGAAGAACAATCTGACCGCCGGCCGTCAGCCGCTTTGATAATGACCTCGTGGAGGGCTTTTAATGTTTTAAGGGCCTGTTGTTGCTCTAATGTAATGTTCCCTCCTGACACTGGTCGAGGTCGGAGGTCACGGAAGGACCGGATGTCGTGTTCTATGAGCACCCGTATGGGTGCCGAGATGGCCTCTACTGCCGGTTCCCAAGTGGACGGCGTGGTGAAAGGTAAGTAGGTGAAGTTGGTGTTGTATTTAAAATAATCGAGGAGCTTAAGGCGACGGTGATAAATGTGTAGATCTTTCCTCAACAAAACGCCATCCAAGAGGTGTAGGGATAAAGGTGAGGCCCTTTAAGGACCCCCCGTTCCTGTGGGGATAAACAGAGGGAGGAAAGGTTAGTGACGTTGGATCTGACGGACTGCGTTGCGCCTGGTGAGCCACCCATAAACCCAGCTGCTTCAGCCAGGCCTGCAGCATCGCCCTCGCTGTCCCTGGAGTCCAGTGGATGTTGTCACGAGCCGTCTGGAAGTGGGATAAAGATAACTGTTTTAAGAAGTTACAGCGGGGATCAACAACCTCAATGCTATCCCTGACCAAGGTGCTGAAAGCTTTACCACAGAGGAGTTGGCGGGTGGACAGTAATGGATACTGGAGGAGTGGGATGGCAAACCTGTGGGAATTTATCTCTGGCTATTCTAATTAGCCGGCGGGTGTTTATGCCAATAGAGAAGACCACCAGTTTAATGTCTGGTCTGGGGGACGTACTTTTCAACAGGATTGCAGTCAAGTGTGTAAGTGTGGCCCCGGGGAAGCTGTCTGCCTGTATGTCCCCGGGGAAGCTGTCTGCCTGTATGTCCCCGGGGAAGCTGTCTGCCTGTATGTCCCCGGGGAAGCTGTCTGCCTGTATGTCCCCGGGGAAGCTGTCTGCCTGTATGTCCCCGGGGAAGCTGTCTGCCTGTATGTCCCCGGGGAAGCTGTCTGCCTGTATGTCCCCGGGGAAGCTGTCTGCCTGTATGTCCCCGGGGAAGCTGTCTGCCTGTATGTCCCCGGGGAAGCTGTCTGCCTGTATGTCCCCGGGGAAGCTGTCTGCCTGTATGTCCCCGGGGAAGCTGTCTGCCTGTATGTCCCCGGGGAAGCTGTCTGCCTGTATGTCCCCGGGGGTAGGGGGGAGGGGGGAGGTTAAGGTAGAGAGAAGGGGGGGTTAAGGTAGAGGGGAGGGGAGGTTAAGGTAAGGGTAGAGGTTAAGTTTAGGGTAGAGGTTAAGGTTAGAGAATATTGTATAATGCTAATATATACGTGTATTAGTCAACTCATTATGGACATTTAACTTACCTCACAACATGCTGAAAAAGCAACACAACAAGGTAGGAGAAGTTTCTATTAGAAAACTCCATTAGTATACATTTGAACATTTTTGCACACATTGAAACATTTTGGGGAAGCCTTGTCCATTGTCCAGTCCAATTTTGAAACCAATTAGAGCGGTATATTGTGAAAGCAGCCCATGTATTCAACCATCTCACCCTAACTCTTTCCCTAACACTGAACCCTAACTCCTTGAAGGACAATGAGCCTCCCACTGTGGGAAGGAAACCTTGATGGAACGCAACATATGGTGACAAAGTCAAGTTCAATTAGTTTAATTCAAGAGCATACCTCTGGTCACATGACATGCAGAACACACTGTTGACCCACAGCTGGCTTTACCTTCCAAAGTCCTCAGCAGTCACATGGCAGTCCTCCACGCTGATCCTGGTGGGTCATCTGGGTCATCTAGTCACAACTCAATCAGGATATGAACAAAAGCCGTCTCCAACCTCATTTATCATTTATTAAATTAAAAAATATAACTTTTAGAGCTTTGTGAGAAAGAAGAGCAGACCCTACAGCAGTCACATTTAGAACAAAACTGAGTCGAAATAAATCCTGTTATCTCATAGCGCCATTAACCCAGGGAATGCTTTCTCAAAATCATTTGGATTAGAAGGGATGGCTGCAGTGACAGCTTTAGGACTAGTTGAGTAACTGTTGTGGAAATACTAAATCCTAACTATAATATACAACTATATACTAATTATATAAACCTTGTTTATATAACTACTAGTCAATTGAAAATGAATTTGTATACATTCTCCTTGGACCTAGAGATACCTCCCTTCCTTTCTCTAATTGAAAGGTGTTAAGCTAGTTTCCATTTGCATTGCCACTGTAGCCATGAAGTCTGATACTGAGGCCATGCCAATCTACTTCTTTGTTGTGTAGATTCCTTTAACTGTCCTGCAGCCTTGTGGACATGTCCACTTCACCCATAGTGTCTCTCCCACCATGACTGACTTCAGCCATGGCCAGTCCTAAAGTCTCCACCATGGTCACTCCCCCTCACCTTTGTACTTCCTGCCCACCATGTGATATAAGAATCATGTGCACCCATTGTCTCATTGAATGGATGCTTGGTAGCTTTGCTGCCTGCATCTTCCCATGATCATGCTCCAAAATTTAATCAAATATTTTGCTGTCAACAAGTGTCTATAAAGAAGTTTTTCTTCATCAGTGGCTAGTTTAGTAGTAGCTGTAGTACTCTATTCCATTGAGGTGGAAGTGATAATCACTTTAGAGACGGGTGTCCTTACCCCCACGAGGGAAGTCCTTCACCAGGCAGGTCCTCCAGCCATCAGCTCCCCTCCGCCACCGAGTCCTGGTCTGGCAACAAACAGCAGTGGTTTAGTCTCAACGTCTGGTAACTACAGCATTATCTGGTCTGGTAACCAACAGTGGTAGTTTGTCTGGTAACTACAGCATTATCTGGTCTGGTAACCAACAGTGGTAGTTTGTCTGGTAACTACAGCATTATTTAGTCTGGTAACCAACAGTGGTAGTTTGTCTGGTAACTACAGCATTATTTAGTCTGGTAACCAACAGTGGTAGTTTGTCTGGTAACTACAGCATTATCTGGTCTGGTAACCAACAGTGGTAGTTTGTCTGGTAACTACAGCATTATCTGGTCTGGTAACCAACAGTGGTAGTTTGTCTGGTAACTACAGCATTATCTGGTCTGGTAACCAACAGTGGTAGTTTGTCTGGTAACTACAGCATTATTTAGTCTGGTAACCAACAGTGGTAGTTTGTCTGGTAACTACAGCATTATCTGGTCTGGTAACCAACAGTGGTAGTTTGTCTGGTAACAAATAGCGGTAGTTTGTCTGGTAACAAACACAGCAGTAGTTTGCTCTGGTAACACAAGCAGTGGTTTGAAGGGTGTGGTAACGTTGGTCGTTTACAGTCATGTCTGAATGGAAGCAATGCAGTTTATGCAAACTTCCCAGTAATACTTCCTCCAGATGCACAGCTCCAGCATCAGCTCTCCTCAGCCAAGGATTCCTGGTCCGCTAACAAACACAGTGGTAGTAGTTGAGCCATTTATTCTTTGGACGCCTCGTTTAAATCATGCTGAACCAAAGTGCTGGCTTGAGTGTAAAAGAGGAATGGAAGATTCATTTGATATTTTAAACTTGCACTAAGAAACATGCACACTCTTGTTATTCAGGAAAACAGTCAAACATTGTGTGAATTCAACAGGTTGTCAAATGACGTAGAAAAAAGTTTGAGGTTGGTATTAACCTTCCAAAGACTTAAGCAGTCACATCGTAGGCTTCGTGTTGTTCCTGGTCATCAGCTTCATCTATTCACAATCCACTTTAAATCAGTATACAAATAAAAACCGTCTCCCACCTCAGCCGACAGACTCACTATAATTTGTTCAAATAAACCATACAACTTGTAGAACTTGTGCAGCAGTAGCACAGACTCTGTAGCCTTCACATTTAGGGGTTAGAGAGTCTAAATAAAACGTATTAACCCAGGGACTGTTTTCTCTAAATCAGCCACCATAAGTAACAGATTTAAGAACAAAAACACTTCAGTAGCAGTGAGTGTGATAATCACTTTAGAGCTGGGCTTCATTCGCCCCGACCGGGACGTCCTTCGTCAGGCAGGACCTCCAGCACGGCTCCACCATCAGCTCCCCTCCGCCACGGCGTCCCGGTCTGCTATCAAACAGCGCTAGTTGGGTCTAACATCTGGTAACAAACCTGGGGATGGAAACATTTGCAAAGGGGTAGCGAATATCCAACTTCCTTAAGTTTCCAAGTTGACTTATTGAGAAATGTATAACTGTGAAATTAACTGAGAAATGTGTAACTATGGTAGTAGTAGTAGCAGCAATAGGAGCAGAAATAGCTCACGTGACTTAGATGACCCAAAATATTACCTCAAATCACAGCTTAGGAAGAATTCACAGTGAAAATTCACAAACTAAAAACTAATAAATCTCCCTCTACAATCGTTTACAAAAACTAAAAAGAACCTCCGGGCATTTAGCGTTTCAGAACAGCTTGGTGATGGTTACCCTCTGGTCCTCAGCCTCCGGTCCACCCTGGTGCCTCATGCCTGGTCCTCAGCCTCCGGACCACCCTGGTGCCTCATGCCTGGTCCTCAGCCTCCGGACCACCCTGGTGACTTATGCCTGGTCCAGGGGATCTGGTTACCCTCTGGTCCACCCTGGTGCCTCATGCCTGGTCCAGGGGATCTGGTTACCCTCTGGTCCACCCTGGTGCCCCATGCCTGGTCCAGGGGATCTGGTTACCCTCTGGTCCACGCTGGTGCCCCATGCCTGGTCCAGGGGATCTGGTTACCCTCTGGTCCACCCTGGTGCCTCATGCCTGGTCCAGGGGATCTGGTTACCCTCTGGTCCACCCTGGTGCCCCATGCCTGGTCCAGGGGATCTGGGTACCCTCCGGTCCACCCTGGTGCCCCATGCCTGGTCCAGGGGATCTGGTTACCCTCCGGTCCACCCTGGTGCCCCATGCCTGGTCCAGGGGATCTGGTTACCCTCTGGTCCACCCTGGTGCCCCATGCCTGGTCCAGGGGATCTGGTTACCCTCTGGTCCACCCTGGTGCCCCATGCCTGGTCCAGGGGATCTGGTTACCCTCTGGTCCACCCTGGTGCCCCATGCCTGGTCCAGGGGATCTGGTTACCCTCTGGTCCACCCTGGTCCAGGGGATCCTGTAAAGTCAGACAGCATCTTTGTAAACACGTTTAAACAGAGGTCTTGTTTTGTACAATATGTACATGTAATTAAATCTCGGAAGACGACGTGCTATAACATATTAGCTGTGCTATAACTTATTAGCTTTATTTATTAACTAGAGACATACAGGTTGGCCGTCTTCAGGAAGGCAAACTTCCACACACCGAGTCAAGGTACTGAACCAATCACAATCAAGCATATTCACATCCAATAGAAATCATTGTAACTCCATAATCATTAACAGTGATGTCAACACACGGTAACAAATATATTCTATGAATATCACAACAGCAAGTTCAATTACACTATGGAATGCCACTAACACTAGTGAGCCTGGTTCAACGCTTCCTCGACCACATCTACCTCCCGACCACTCTGCATAGATCACTTTGAGAAGGTCATATAACGTTACAGAAAAGAATGGGTAAATACGGTAGGTATCAATGTGAAACCGTCCATATCAAACGCTCACCTGCGTGGTTGGATTGACATCTTGTGCGTCATACAGGTTCAGGATAGCAAGGACTGGAGCTGCCCCCACTGTTAACACAAAACAATCATCCATTTAATACAAGACATCACACGCTGGAATCACATGGGAACAACAATTACCAAACACAGGAAGTGATGCAGCAATTTTTAAATCCTTTCCTATAAAAACCTGTCCTGCCTCATTTTCCAAGTCAATGACTGTACGCAAAAGATGTAGTATGTCTGAATGTGTCACTACTCTTCAATGAGCTTTACATCATGGCCTCACCAAGAATAAACTGAAAACCAATACAACAGTCAGGGTGCTTAAGAGGAACAACTGTTCTTAGTTTGCTTATGTTATGTGGGATTTAATCTACAGCCGCAGTTTTATGGTAGCATTTGCGCAACAATTAAACTTATTTGACTCTTCTGAACAGCTATTCCATTTGTTTTTACACAAAAAAGCACGTTTACATTGAACCCTTCCTTTTCATTTCTGAAGTCTAGTAGAGACAACACAGAGAAGACAGAATTTATTCAGCCCAAGCACTGAAACTGAAAGTGCATTGACCTCACCGTTATGGAGTCCTTTTTAGCCCAGTGGGGAGACGGCAGCGAGGGATGGAGCTGGGTGTGGAGGCAGACACCTTGTGACACAAACTACAGTTACAATTTCAGCTCTGTAGGGTTAGGGTGAGGGTTTAACTGGGCCAATCACAGCCCAGATATTTAAAACACTAGCAGTATCAATAGTAATATAATAGTAAAATGATACTTAGCCATATTCAGCTGCTGGCTTGTTGTAGATCAAAGGAGCCGCACTATGGAAATGCCAAATTGTAATTAAAATGTTGCAGCCTTAAACTATCTCTGCATCAAATACGCGACTCGAAAATGTTTACGCAAGAACACAGTGTCAGTTGTAGAGAGCAAGTATCAAAGTAGTTTTGCGGGATTTTATAAAAATGTTACGTTTCATTATGAGTGCACTACCTAAAGCACAAAAAAAGTGATCAAATATTGCAGATGGTTACTGATAGAAATAGGGAACCGCCAGATGACCTAATTAGGTACGCTTGTTAGTGATGAGGTTACGCAAATGTCAATCCTAATCATACTGCCAGATGCCCTACCAGGTGAATCAACATCCACAACTCATACAGTACTGCAGCATTAGAGGTTCACAAACTGCATATTTCTAACTACTAACCTTGGCAGAAAGCCCAAAATAGTCATACTGGAATCCTAACATTCCAGTACAAGCCAGCGATACATAACCAGCACCTCACCTTGAGCTGAACGATGATGAAGATCTTCTGGTCCTTTGATCATCTTTGCATTTCAAAATACAGCACATACTAAATAATACAATAATAATAATAATACAATAATACAAATAATTTTGACTAAACAGTTCCCCCATCTAACTAATTAACTACTACCAATAAACAAGGTTCACCAGCGTACAAAAAAACAAACTGATCTGATGCTTTTTGTCCACTTCCTTGCTACTCTCAAAAACATTGCATTCAAATTGCATGAGTGTTGCCTTATTGATCTGGGTGTGGTCTGAGTGGCCCGAGATGCATGCTAGGACACTGTGCTATCTTAAGTCTACAGTTCTGTAGATGTTCCCCCTCAGAAATAACCAAGTGTTCATAAGGCTGTCGTCACATCAGTTACATGAACAGGAACATCCGTCAGGACCGTGACAGGGACTGCCCAAGGAGAAATGCCAAGGGTAGGATGTGAGGGCTCGAACACTTAGCGACTAGAATACAACCTAACTCTTACAGTAGAGAACCATTGAGCACATTTCAATGTTCCTCTTCATAGATCTTGAAGCCCCAGTTAGGGTTTCTTTAAGTCCACATCTGAAGAACAACACACCTGCAGCTTGAAGAGGACCCTAGTTGGGATGTTTCCAAGATGGTTTCTGATTCAAAAGGACCCATCTCCCAGGTCCAGCTAGCCTCGTCCAATACATTACAATTCAGCCAGCGAAAGACTTGCGTCTCAGCACAGGAGTTCAGAAGATCCACGGGTCATGGCAGCCATCGATCATGTCGGGGGTAGGAAGGGCAGCCACGTCGCAGACTGGCAAGCTTGAATAACCATTTACAGAAAATGTTCTGGTACATTTTCATCTTCTCAGTTGGTTTCCTGTCCATTCTGTCCATTCAGAATGCCATTAGTCCATCCTCCATTGTTCCTAGTATCCATTGTTTGCATAATTCAGTCACACTGCAATCCAATCTGCATGACACTCAAGTCATCCTATCCAGTGTGTAGGAGGTGGAATAGAAAGCCAGATGCTGGATCGCTCCAGGCTCTTGATGTATACTGGATTGCAAAGGCAAATCGTTGATTTGGGCCACAGACTTAAGTCATCCAGAAACGTCGTCCCAAAAGATACTCAAGGATGTTTTAAATGGAGTAGCGTCGTACTGTAGCTGAAAATTCTAAAGATAAAAATGTAGCGATAAAATACACCACCACATTAAACCAACCTGTTAAAATCTTCAGGGGTCAGCCCACATCCCATGTCAAGACGCTCACACATAGTATGCTATGTCAGGTCGATCCCTGGCCATCCTTACATGTAATACCCCATGCCAGGTACAACACTGGCCATGCTCACATGAAGAACCCTATGCCAGGTTGAAAGCTGGCCACGCTCACATGAAGTACCTATGCCAGGTCAAACGCTGGCCACGCTCACATGAAGTACCTATGCCAGGTTAAAAGCTGGCCACACTCACATGAAGTACCTATGCCAGGTCAAACACTGGCCACGCTCACATGCAGTACCCTATGCCAGGTTAAAAGCTGGCCACGCTCACATGAAGTACCTGTGCCAGGTTGAAAGCTGGCCACGCTCACATGAAGTACCTATGCCAGGTTGAAAGCTGGCCACGCTCACATGAAGTACCTATGCCAGGTCGACAGCTGGCCACACTCACACATTAAGTATCCCATGCCAAGTTAAACCATGGCCACGCTCACACCGTTTATTCTATGCTAGGTTGAAGCCCGGCCACACTTTCATGTAGTAAGAACCCCATGCCAGGTCAGCCTCTGGCCCGGCTCACACATGTATGAAAAAATACAAATTAAAGAATTAAACAAACAATTACCATACTTACCAAACCAGGTAACAAAGTAAGATAAGCGGAAGCAGAAGGAGAACCCAGTGGTGGGTTGGTAGGTCTTGAGCAGAAGGAGAACCCAGTGGTAGGTTGGTAGGTCTTGAGCAGAAGGAGAACCCAGTGGTGGGGTAGTAGGTCTTGAACAGCAGGATCCTCATCATCCCATCTTGGGAGCAGGCCGATGAGCCCCCTACTGGCTCAGACACGAGCCTTTCTCAGGCTAAACTGCAGAGTAATGGGCGAGGCCAGCTGGCCCTGGAAGATGGGTCTCCTCAAATCAGCAACCATCCTGGAAAGATCCCAACAGGATCCCTTTCCGAACTGCAGTTGTGCTCTCCTCCAGCTGGGGAGGTAGAGAAACCATCACCACGGCTTCAAGATGTATGGAAGAGAACGTTGCAATGTGCTCAATGGTTCTCTCCTGTAAGATCTAGGTTGTGTTCTAGTTGCTAAGGGGACGAGCCCTCACACCTTGCCCCTGGCGTTTCTCCTCAGGGGAGACCCTGTCAGTATCTTGGAGGACATTCTAATTCACGTAACTGACGTTACGAGGGCCCCTTAAACACTTGGCTTCTCCCGAGGGGGCACATCTACAGAGCTGTAGATGTCAGACAGCACATTACCCTAGCATGCATCTCTGATCACTCAAACCACATACCCCCATCATTAAGACAAAACACATGTGATGTGATGCAATGTTCAGCAAAGTAGTGGGAAAGTGGGCAGAAACATATCAGAGCAGGCCAGGGGGCCTGAGAGTGAGGGGACAGAGAGAGAGGGGACAGAGAGAGAGGGGACAGAGAGAGAGGGGGCAGAGAGAGAGGGGACAGAGAGAGAGGGGACAGAGAGAGAGGGGGCAGAGAGAGAGGGGCCTGAGAGAGAGGGGGGGCCTGAGGGAGAGGGGGGGACTGATAGAGAGGGGACAGAGAGAGGGGGACTGAGAGAGAGGGGACAGAGAGAGAGGGGACAGAGAGAGAGGGGCCTGAGAGAGAGGGGACTGAGAGAGAGAGGACTGAGAGAGAGGGGACTGGGAGAGAGGGGGACGAGAGAGACAGCGGGCCTGAGAGAGGGGGCCTGAGAGAGAGAAGGGGGACTGAGAGAGAGAGGGGGGACTGAGAGAGAGAGGGCGTGGGGGGGGGGGGGGGGGGCATGGGGGATGCATGAGGGGGGGGGGGGGGGGGGTGGGCGGGGCTTGAGAGCCTCAACCAACCAGGAGGCCAAAATGAGGCCTCAGCATAAAAAGGAAAAATCAGGACTTACAGTTTGCAGTTTCTTCTTCATGATTCAGTTGTGATACTCACAGAATCTCCATTTCTTGTTCTTGACCTGTGAAGGAGTGCAACGAGCAGATTAGTTTTAGAGCTCAAATGAACCACTGAACACAGTGGCAAAGTTGCTTCCTGTTGTATTAATTATTCATGCGTTCCTTTCCCCAATCTTGGGCACTTGTCTACTTCCATATTTGTAGAGCGACCAATGTATTACAAGTTTTAAAACCCAGTTCTTTATTATTAACCTTTTGATCTTTTTAATAATTTGTAGGATAAATTCACTTTTTTATATAGTGGAAGTCAGTGGGCTTCAATCTAACAACTCAAAGTACTTTCACCTGTAGAAACTTTATTAAAATTAATACATTTTTTACTTTATTGCATAAAGGTGCAGTTGGAACAGACTTAGCAGATATAGCTTTATCTATATCTCTATCCAAGTGATTTCATTAGTGAATAATCCAATTAAAAAAGCAAGTTGCTTAAGAAGAAGCAACTAATAGTGATAGATATCTATCCATCTATATCTATATATTTAAATATCTATACATCTATATATCTAGACCTCTATCGCTATCTATCCATCTCTATAGCTATAGATATCTATATATCTATCTCTATATCTATACCTCTATCTTTCCATCTCTTTATAGCTATATATATATATAACTATATATATATATATATAACTATATATATATATATATAACTATCTATCCATCTCTCTATAGCTATATATATATATCTATATACCTCTATCGCTATATATCCATCTCTCTATAGCTATATCTATAGATAACTATCTATACCTCTATCGCTATCTATCCATCTCTCTATAGCTATATATAGATATCGATCTCTATATATCTACCTCTATATCTATACATCTTTGCTATCTATCCATCTCTCTATAGCTACATATATAGATATCTATCTATCTATCTATCTACCTCTATCTATCCATCTCTCTACAGCTATATCTATAAATATCTATATCTCTATATCTATTGACGTTTGGATGAAGAAACGTCAGCCCGTCATCGTCATCGTGCCACCACAGAGACAAATCAACCGCTTAGCTTCAGCCACTCAACGGGCTATGGCCCGGTGGAACAAAACCAATGAACCCATCCCGACACACTGTTTATTAGTCCTTTACTCAGTCAACGCAGAAAAGAGGAAACAGCGCCCCCCGGTGTCACACATTACAATGGCTAACAGAACAGGGCCAAACACCGCCATTGTGTGACGTCATTTCCCCGCCTACTACTTGTGATGGCGGCCAATTGAAAGTGAATGAGGTCTCGAGCTTCTAGAAGCGCTAGGCTAACCATGACAGTCACGTTTATTTCAATATAGCAATAGGCCTATGACTTGTAACAATACTCATTTAAAACACTTTACGTCCCGTTACATCCACAACTAACATTATTTAACATATCAAGTAGGCCTAGTAGAAAAACAAATGTTCCTCACAGCAGGTCCAGCTACAGCAGTCGCTTTTACTTCGAAAAGTCTTCGTTTCCTTGCGGTTAACCCGGAAAACAGAGGACCACATTTGTCCTTAGTCACACATAGAAGTTGAACCGGAAATTTCCAACCGTGTTGTGGTTTAATTTGTAACAATTATTTAGGAAATGACCGTGTATTGGAGACAAAAGACGGCTACTACCAAACTAGCTGCTTTACTGAACGGAAGTAAACAGCGCCACCTGCAACAAGCCCCGCGAACTCATTACCATGGCAACCTAATTAGTACACATGCAGGTGTGCAGGGAAGTAAATCATAACGTTTTGAAGTTTTAAAAGCCATTTAATTTAGTATATGGAAATGTAAAACATCATTGAATTCATAACATTGACATATTATACTTTGAAGCCAAAATCATGTGAATTCATTCGTTTTGAATTCACCTCGGCAATCGAGACTGAACGTGATGGAACAGACTGCTGTCATGGTGGTTATGTTGTGTTACGAGCTTTTTTGAAGCCCTGAAACCTACTGTGCTTATTGAGGCCCGACTTTGATTATACATAACTGACATAAACCGTACAATTTACCTGAGCTCCGTCCTTCTCCCTGTTGGCCATCGTTGGCTTTAATTCTCCAGCAGTTTTCTTTGATCACATGACTGACGGATGGCGCTCTGATAGGCCGGCAGTAGATTCGATTGCATTCTCTCTCTATTGCTTTGGCCTTGGAAGGCCCTGCTACTGCAGTTTGAATTTTTATGGCTTTAATTTTCTGGTCCATATTTTGACCACTTGAATATGAGTAATCAATATCGTATGTATGTATATACATATATATATATATATATATATATATATATATATATATATATATATAGATATATAGATAGATAGATAGATAGATAGATAGATAGATAGATAGATAGATAGATAAATATCTCGAATATATCAAATATCTGCAAATTGAATCTTTTGTATCATAAATAGTGAATGCATAATTATTTTATTGTGTTTTTAAATGGTACAACTTGAAATGCCATATTTGAATTTCAAAGCGGTGATTTCAAAACGAATAAATTCAGATGACCTTGTTTTTAAAGTATAAGATTTAAACGTTATGAATTCAATTGTGTTTACGTCTCGATATATAAAGTATCATGTTACTACTTAGCCTGCTGACTTTTATATGAATTATGATGAGGAAACGGCTTAGTGATTAAGGATCCTCAAGTCCTTAACCGAGTGATTAAGTGATTAAGGAGCATGTTATGTTCCTTAATCCTTATGTGCGTGCGTTATGTCCTAATGTGTGTGCGTGTGTGTGCGCGTCTGTTTGTGTGTGTATCTGTGTGCATGTGTCTGTGTGCGTGTGTCTGTGTGCTTGTGTCTGTGTGTGTGTGTGTGCGTCCGCGTGCGTGCATGTCTGTGTGTGCGTGTGTCTGTGTGTGCATGTGTCCGTGTGCATGTGTCTGTGTGCGTGTGTCTGTGTGCGTGTGTCTGTGTGCGTTCACGTGCGTGCATGTCTGTGTGTGCGTATGTCTGTGTGCGCGTCTGTGTGCGTGTGCGCGTGTGTGTGCATGTCTGTGTGTGCGTGTATCTGTGTGCGTGTGTCTGTGTGCGTGTGTCTGTGTGCGTGTGTCTGTGTGCGTGCACGTGCATGCATGTATGTGTGTACGTGTGTCTGTGTGCATGTGTCTGTGTGTGCATGTGTCTGTGCGTGTGTCTGTGCGTGTGTGTGTGTGTGTGTGTGTGCGTGCGTGTGCGTGTAGGTTCTCTGAGGTTCTCAGAGATGTTCCACTGAGGCGTGGATGCGTCCCTCATTCTCCCCGGTACGGGATGCACTACATGTGAACATGAACCTTTAAGAGCATTTCAAACCTGTGTCTGGAGCCTTGTGGATGCACTACATGTGAACATGAACCTTTAAGAGCATTTCAAACCTGTGTCTGGAGCCTTGTGGATGCACTACATGTGAACATGAACCTTTAAGAGCATTTCAAACCTGTGTCTGGAGCCTTGTGGATGCACTACATGTGAACATGAACCTTTAAGAGCATTTCAAACCTGTGTCTGGAGCCTTGTGGATGCACTACATGTGAACATGAACCTTTAAGAGCATTTCAAACCTGTGTCTGTAGCCTTGTGGGTGGATTTGCATGTGCGCATGTGTGGAAGACTGTGTCTTCATTGTGTGCATCCAAATACAAGCACCACATAGAACAAGGACTCCACAACAAAGGAAGACAAAATATAGCGTTTGCGTTTGAACACACACACTAACACACACACACACACCACACGCATACACACACACATAGACACACACACACACACACTAACACACACACACACACACCACACGCATACACACACACATAGACACACACATAGACACACACACACTAATATACACACACACACCACACGCATATACACACACCCAAAGACACATACACACACACTAATACACACACTCAGAAACAAACACTAATATACACACGCACACACACACCACACACATATACACACACACACACCACACGCATATACACACACACACACATAGACACACACACACACTAATACACACTCAGAAACACACACACACACCACACACATATACACACACACCACACACATACACACACATATACACACACACAGAAACACACACTAACACACACACACACACACAGAAACACACACTAACACACACACACATCTGTAATCTTTGTGGGACACTTTTCAGTTTGCTCTATCCACCGTGGGGCCTTGTGAGGACCTGTCACTTTTCCCAGCGTGTTCCACCCACTCCTGCTGTTGCCTGGTAACGCGCTCAGCAGGTGCTAGCGGGGAGGGACCAGAGACGCTGTAGCTTCCCCGGCGCGAGGCAGGCCATCATTCAGTCAGACGGCCCTCAGCGGCTCCACGGCCAGCACCACCCGGCCTTCCCCAGAGGTGGAGGCTGTACCTATGTATACGTATGTATACGTACTTATGTGTATGTACGTATGTATACTTTGTATGCATACTTATGTATATGTATGTGTATGTATGTGTATGTATGAGTACATGTATATGTATATATAGTATGTATGTGTATGTATGAGTACATGTCTATGTATATATAGTATGTACGTCTATGTATGAGTACATGTCTATGTATATATAGTATGTACGTGTATGTATGAGTACATGTCTATGTATATATAGTATGTACGTGTATGTATGAGTACATGTCTATGTATATATAGTATGTACGTGTATGTATGAGTACATGTCTATGTATATATAGTATGTATGAGTATGTATGAGTACATGTCTATGTATATATAGTATGTACGTGTATGTATGAGTACATGTCTATGTATATATAGTATGTATGTGTATGTATGAGTACATGTCTATGTATATATAGTATGTACCTGTATGTATGAGTACATGTCTATGTATATATAGTATGTACGTCTATGTATGAGTACATGTCTATGTATATATAGTATGTACATGTATGTATGAGTACATGTCTATGTCTATATAGTATGTATGAGTACATGTCTATGTCTATATAGTATGTATGAGTACATGTCTATGTCTATATAGTATGTATGAGTACATTTCTATGTATATATAGTATGTACATGTATGTATGAGTACATGTCTATGTATATATAGTATGTATGAGTACATGTCTATGTATATATAGTATGTATGTATGAGTACATGTCTATGTATATATAGTATGTATGAGTACATGTCTATGTCTATATAGTATGTATGAGTACATGTCTATGTATGCATAGCATGTATATGTTGTAGCAACGTCCATTTACTACACGCCACCTAGCTGGCTTTTCCCCCTCCACCTAGGTGACTTTCCTCGGGCTCCTCCAAACCAATGGACACAGGGTGGTGCTGTTAAACCGGTTTATTGTAAAGGTTGCATGGAATGAGGCATGCATATGGTGCTCCATAATGCCATGCCGGAGAGCTCTCCCTGAGTGTGTGTGGTGATGGCTGGTTTAACCTGTGCACACTGATTGCTTACTGTGCAACAGGTGTGCAGCCTCACCCAGCCCCAGAGTCCAATCAGTCTGACTCTGGCCAGGTGAGGCTGCCTAAACCAGCCATCATCCACACACACTCCCACAGCCTGTTTTTAAAATGAAGCTGTACCGTTGAGAACTCTTCTATTAAACCTTCATTACCCTTTATAATTAGGTTTATATAGTTATAGGAACCAACGAATAATAAATAATAAAGCTGTTGAGAACTCTTCTATTAAACCTTCATTACCCTTTATAATTAGGCTTATATAGTTATAGGAACCAACGAATAATAAAGAATAAAGCTGTTGAGAACTCTTCTATTAAACCTTCATTACCCTTTATAATTAGGCTTATATAGTTATAGGAACCAACGAATAATAAAGAATAAAGCTGTTGAGAACTCTTCTATTAAACCTTCATTACCCTTTATAATTAGGCTTATATAGTTATAGGAACCAACGAATAATAAAGAATAAAGCTGTTGAGAACTCTTCTATTAAACCTTCATTACCCTTTATAATTAGGCTTATATAGTTATAGGAACCAACGAATAATAAAGAATAAAGCTGTTGAGAACTCTTCTATTAAACCTTCATTACCCTTTATAATTAGGCTTATATAGTTATAGGAACCAACGAATAATAAAGAATAAAGCTGTTGAGAACTCTTCTATTAAACCTTCATTACCCTTTATAATTAGGCTTATATAGTTATAGGAACCAACGAATAATAAAGAATGAAGCTCCAGCCCTGATCCAACATTCAACAAAAGAAGAAGAAAAGAGAACAGATCTGTTTGTTGCCGCTACGCTCGCTGCAGGAACGCGCCCCGGCGTGCACGCGCACAGTGCACACACGAGCAGCAGAGCTATGAGAGCAGCAGACAGCGGATTCAGTCAGAGTAGGAAGTAGAGGAAGCAGCGCTCCGGGTTTGGTGTGTGTGTGTGTGTGTGTGTGTGTGTGTGTGTGTGTGTGTTCGGTAAAGTGACATTTGATGGTCATATTTTGTACAGCTGCATTTGTACATGCAACTGTACAGCTGCATTTTAAAAAGAGACTAACTATATGTTCTGTATTATGTATATAGTTCGTATGTATTTCATGTATTGTTTCTTATTTAAATTATTATATTTTCATATTTATTTTTCTTTGTTGTTATAGTTGACAAACTTTGCACTCAAAACACTTACAATTCTGCTGAGTGTGTGAGTGCACTATGAAAATATGTGTGTATATTACTCTGTGTGTGTGTGTGTCTATTAAATAAATAATGCTAATTAGTTAAATAAGTCACTTCTCTTCCAAGGCGCGGGCATCAACCAGTAGAAACAGAGTGAAGCATTTGAACCACTGCAGCAGTCAGAGTGGCCATGTTGAGTCAACACAATGTTAGACGCTGTGGAGACAATGTTGGTGGTTTGCTCTTGACAAGTTAACACCACAAACAGGTGTGTGTGTGTGTGTGTGTGTGTGTGTGTGTGTGTGTGTGTGTGTGTGTGTGTGTGTGTGTGTATGTGTGTGTGTGTGTGAGTGTGTTATAGGAACAATGAGTAAAAACCACTGCGCTAGCTAGCAGGGGAGGACAGGAAGTCTTGTTCAGGAAACGAAAGTTACGCTTTAAACTCAAACCAAAGTCACACAAAGTGGAGGCCCTTCTCTCTTTCTGGAGACAAAGAACACATTTTAAACTACATAGTCTGACAAACATTATAAGGCGAGTCCAAAGAATAAAACAAATAATGTGATAATATTTTTACTTACTTACAAAATGTTTTCTTGGAAAGGCCTCTGCTAACACTTCCTGGTCTGAAGTATGTTTGGGTGGTGTATCCAAATGACTATGTTTGGGTGGTGTCTCCAACTGACTATGTTTGGGTGTGGTCTCCAACTGACTGTATGTTTGGGTGGTGTCTCCAACTGACTATGTTTGGGTGGTGTCTCCAACTGACTGTATGTTTGGGTGGGGTCTCCAACTGACTATGTTTGGGTGGTGTCTCCAACTGACTATGTTTGGGTGGTGTCTCCAACTGACTGTATGTTTGGGTGGGGTCTCCAACTGACTATGTTTGGGTGGTGTATCGAACTGACTATGTTAGGGTGGTGTCACCAACCCATGTATGTTTGGGTGGTGTCACCAACCAATGTATGTTTGGGTGGTGTCTCCAACTGACTATGTTTGGGTGGTGTCTCCAACTGACTGTTTGTTTGGGTGGGGTCTCCAACTGACTGCTTGTTTGGGTGGTGTCTCCAACTGACTGTTTGTTTGGGTGGGGTCTCCAACTGACTATGTTTGGGTGGTGTATCCAACTGACTATGTTTGGGTGGTGTCTCCAACTGACTGTTTGTTTGGGTGGGGTCTCCAACTGACTGTGTTTGGGTGGTGTCTCCAATTGACTATGTTTGGGTGGGGTCTCCAACTGACTATGTTTGGGTGGTGTATCCAACTGACTATGTTTGGGTGGTGTCACCAACCCATGTATGTTTGGGTGGCGTATCCAACTGACTATGTTTGGGTGGTGTCTCCAACTGACTGTATGTTTGGGTGGTGTCTCCAACTGACTATGTTTGGGTGGGGTCTCCAACTGACTGCATGGTTGGGTAGTGTCTCCAACTGACTGCATGGTTGGGTAGTGTCTCCAACTGACTGCATGGTTGGGTAGTGTCTCAAACTGACAACGTTTGGGTGATGTATCCAACTGTGTGTGTGTGTGTGTGTTTGTATGTGCTTGTGTCAGTGTGTGCACATGCTTGTGTGTCTGAAGTCTTCAAAACCTTTCGCTGAAAACACGTGATGAGCGATGACTGTCAACATTGCTTCCTCTCTGAGACGTTAAAGTCTACCTCCTCATTTGAACTTCAGTCTTACGCAGTGAGCAGCCGTGAAGCTCAATCTTTCTCTAAATCCACTTTTAATCTAATAATAATTACTATATTTTATCATTTACATTTCCCTGATTTACTTGTTTAAGGAACACTTTAATCTCCTTTTCTTCCCTTGCATTTATACTTTTATAACTTTATACCGTATGGGGCAGAGCACATTTTGATCACGGAATAGATAAGGTAAGCCTACAGTTTACTACAGTTTATATTGTCTTTAGGTTATTGGTATATTCAATGATTTAATCTTGGGAAATGTGTGTGTAACGCTTATCAATTAAAGACAGATCACTTTAGAGAACTACAACGTTAGTTTAATGTTTCACTATTGTGCTTTTCAAATTACATAATATTGTTATATTATATATATTTTTACAAATATGTAAACGAACCAAAATCACTATAAAGCTGCACAACATAACTTTGGCGATAAACAAGGAGTATAGGAGAAAACGGTGAGAAAGAAAAGACAACTTTGTGCACTGTTCATTTGAATCTTCATTCAGATTATGTCCTGTTTGCAGAGAACATTAAGAACTTAGATTAGACTAAAGAAGCAACATTTTTCCTTGAAAAGGTTATGTGCAGGTTTGACCCAATTATTAACAAAGTCAGTAGTTAGAAGACAGAGAGAGACAGAGAGAGACAGACACACACACACAGACAGAGAGGGAGATAGACAGAGACACACAGAGACAGAGAGAGAGACATAGAGAGGGACAGAGAGAGAGAAACGCAAAGAGACAGAGAGACAGAGATGCAGAGAGAGAGAGTGTGTGTGTGTGTGTGTGTGCGTGCATGCGTGCGTGTGTGGAAACAAATAAACAGTGCTAATTAGTTAAATAAGTCACTTCTCTTCCAAGGCGCGGGCATCAACCAGTAGAAACAGAGTGAAGCATTTGAGCCACTGCAGCAGTCAGAGTGGCCATGTTGAGTCAAACAACACAATGTTAGACGCTGTGGAGACAATGTTGGTGGTTTCCTCTTGACAAGTTAACACCACAGACAGGTGTGTGTGTGTGTGTGTGTGTGTGTGTGTGTGTGTGTGTGTGTGTGTGTGTGTGTGTGTGTGTGTGTGTGTGTGTGTGTGTTTGTGTGTGTTACAGGAACCACGATGAGACAGAGAGAGAGAGAGAGACGCAGAGAGAGATAGAAGGGTAGGGCAAGAGAGAGAGAGAGATAAAGAGACAGAGAGGGGTACTGAGAGAAGAGGAGATACAGAGAGGGGTAGAGAGAGAGAGATTAAGAGGATGAGAGAGGGGTACTGAGAGAAGAGGAGATACAGAGAGGGGTAGAGAGAGAGAGATTAAGAGGATGAGAGAGGGGTACTGAGAGAGATGAAGATACAGAGAGGGGTAGAGAGAGAGGCAGAAAGAGGTCGTGAGATGGAGAAAAGGGTAGATGGAGTGAGGGGTAGATAGAGAGAGGTGTAGAGAGAGTGAGGGGTAGAGAGAGTGAGGGGTATATAGAGTGAGGGGTAGATAGAGAGAGGGGTAGATAGAGAGTGTGCGGTAGAGCTAGTGAGATGTGATACACTCCCAACATATACCAGTAGTGTGACAATATGTGGCTGCTGTTGGCTAAAGAGTGAATTGGGGTTTGAGGGGGGAGGTACAAGTGCACCTTGCCACGGCAGATGAAACATTGTGAGGAACAGAGGTGCAAAGCATATTTATTTACTTATTTATTTGTTCATCTTTTACCTCAAGGCAGAAAATGAGGAATGGCGCCCGGTGATTTTCTTTAAAAAACAACTGAAGTGTTCAGTAGTGTGTGAGCAGACAGAGCTCAGACAGCTAGAGGAGGATTCTACATGGAGGTGTTCAGTAGTGTGTGAGCAGACAGAGCTCAGACAGCTAGAGGAGGATTCTACATGGAGGTGTTCAGTAGTGTGTGAGCAGACAGAGCTCAGACAGCTAGAGGAGGTGTTCCTGTTCATTCCACTGTAAAGTAGGAGCTGCATCAGTGACATGTCTCTACATGCTGTTTGAACTATCAAGTGTCTCTTTGTTTTTTTCTGAGCTTGTAGATATCAGAGCTCTCTGCCTATCGTTCATATTTTAATAAAAGGATCATTCTTCATTACTGAGTGAAGTCATGGAACAGCAGCCTATAAGTGGTTAGTCTTCACCACTGAGTAGATCCCAACAAACCACGTTTGACAAACAGTTTGTTTGTGTGGGACAATGTGGGACACGTTACCAATGTGGGGAGGTAGTCTACAAATGTGTCTTTCTACCTTAAGAAATAAACATTCTCACATGTCGCTTCACATCGTATCCCCCCGTGGGACGTTGAAAAGGACTAACTGAGAATCACCTTGCCCCGGCTTTACCCAGTTCTAAGGAGTTTCACGGTGTTTGTTGAAAGTGCATTTCATTTTCTTTGTGGTAGTTTCCAACATATTCCGCCTAAATCTGCACAGCTTGTGACTTTGTGGTGACTCCATGTTCTGCGTTGGGCGGTATAATCTGGGAGGGGAACTGGTCCAACTGGTTGGTTCACAACATGATGTCCTTGTTATAAATCAGACAGTTTGGTGTGGCTCACTTTATTACAGCAGGAAGAAGAAGGTACTATAGTCAACTCTAATCCGTGGTAGATCATAAATATGCATAACTTTGAATCTTATCAATATGTTGATGGTTCGTTTTCTGTAAAAACACACGGTTGAAAGCATTAGTAAATATATGGATGCATTGATGTTTGTCAAAATTACTCTTGAATAGTTTCGCAGATTCTTTATCCAAAGTGACTGAGTTCAGATGCAGGTCATTAAGGAGCAGGTAGGGGTTAGACAGTACAGAGACAGGTCATTAAGGAGCAGGTAGGGGTTAGACAGTACAGAGACAGGTCATTAAGGAGCAGGTAGGGGTTAGACAGTACAGAGACAGGTCATTAAGGAGCAGGTAGGGGTTAGACAGTACAGAGACAGGTCATTAAGGAGCAAGTTAGACTATATATATAGACTGGTCAGTAAGGAGCAGGTAGGGGTTAGACAGTACAGAGACAGGTCATTAAGGAGCAGGTAGGGGTTAGACAGTACAGAGACAGGTCATTAAGGAGCAGGTAGGGGTTAGACAGTGCAGAGGTCATTAAGGAGCAGGTAGGGGTTAGACAGTACAGAGACAGGTCATTAAGGAGCAGGTAGGGGTTAAACAGTACAGAGACAGGTCATTAAGGAGCAGGTAGGGGTTAGACAGTACAGAGACAGGTCATTAAGGAGCAGGTAGGGGTTAGACAGTACAGAGACAGGTCATTAAGGAGCAGGTAGGGGTTAGACAGTACAGAGACAGGTCATTAAGGAGCAGGTAGGGGTTAGACAGTACAGAGACAGGTCATTAAGGAGCAGGTAGGGGTTAGACAGTACAGAGACAGGTCATTAAGGAGCAGGTAGGGGTTAGACAGTACAGAGACAGGTCATTAAGGAGCAGGTAGGGGTTAGACAGTACAGAGACAGGTATAGACAGTAGTATTACAACACAGACATCAACAGACATTAACAGTACAGAGACAAAAACATTAAACAGTTAAATAAACACAGACACCCATTAACACCCAATAAAAAACAATAAAACAACACAAAAAACAAATAAACAAACAGAACACAACACAAAAACACATAAACAATACATAAAACAACACAACACAACACAAAAAACACACAACACAAACAAAAACAAACAACAAAACAAACAACACCAAAAAAAACACAACAAACAAACACCAACACCAACAACACCAAACCAACACCAAAAAACAAACACCAACAACACCACACAAACAACAACAAACAAAACAACAAACAAACACAACAAAAACAACAACACCAAACACCACAACACAACAAACAACACAACAAACAAACAAACACCACAACAAACCACACCACAACAACAACACACACAACAACAAACACCACAAAAACCAACACCACCAAACACCACAAAACCAACCAACACAACACACAACAACACCAAACACACACCACCAACAAACCAACACCAAACACCACAACACAAACACCACACACACACACACCACCAACACCAACACCACCAACACACCAAACACCAACACACAACACAACACAACAACACCAAAAACAACACCAAACCAACACAACAAACAACAACAACACCACACCAAACAAAACAACCAAAACAAACACAAAAACAACAACAAATCACCAACAAACACCAAACACCAAACAAAACAAACCAACAAAACCAAAACAAACAAAACCAAACACCAAACACAACACCAAAACAAAACCAAAACAACCAACAAAAACAAAACAAACAAAACAAAACAACAAAACACAAACAAACACCAAACACCAACACAAAAACAAAAACAAACACAACAACACCACAAAAAACACACCACCAACACAAACACCATAACCAAAACCACAACACCAACCACCACAAACAACCAACACACCAAAACAAAAACCAACACAAACAAAACAAAACCAAAACAAAAACAAACAAACACAACAAAAAACCAAAAAACAAACAAACAACAAACACAACACCAAACACCAACACAAACAAACAAAACACACCCCAACACAAACACAACACCAACACCACTCAAACACATCCCCAACACCACCCCAACACCACCCTAACACTAACACCGCCCCAACACCACCCCAACACCAACACCACCCCAACGCCACCCCAACACAAACACAACCCCAAAACCACCCCAACACCAACACCACCCCAACACAAACACAACACCACCCCAACACCACCACCATCCCAACACCACCTCAACACCAATACAAACCCAACACCACCCAAACACCAACACAACACCAACACCAACCCAACACCTAACCAACACCATCCAAACACCAAAACCACCCCAACACCAACACCACCCCAACACCAACACCACCCTATCACCACCCCAACACCACCCCAACACAACACCAACACCACCCCAACACCACCCCGACACCAACATACACCAACACCACCCCAACACCACCCCGACACCAACATACACCAACACCACCGCAACAACAAATCAACCCCAAAGCCACCCCGACACCACCCCAACACAAACATCACCCAACACCAACATTAACACCACCTCAACACCACCCAAAACCAACACCACCCCAAAACCCCAACACCAAAACCACCCCAACACCACCCTAACATCAACACCATCCCGACACCAACACCACCCCAACCCCATCACCATCCCAACATAAACACCACCCCAACACCACCACAAAACTACCCCAACACCTCACCACCCCAACACTAACACCACCCAACACCACCCCAACAGAAACACCACTTAAACACCACCCACACCCACACCTCAACACCACCTCAACCCTAACACCAACACCACCCTAACTCCACCCAACACTACCCCAACACCACCCTCACCCCGAAACCAACACCACCCCAACACCACCCCAACACCAACACCACCCCAACACCAACACCACCCAAACACCACCCAACACTAACACAACCCCAACACCACCCCAATACCAACCCAAAACCAACACTACCCCAACACCACCCCAACTCCACCCCAACACCAACACCACCCCAACACCAACACCACCCCAACACAACCCCAACACCCCAACACAACCCCACCCCAACACCAACACAACACCAACACCACCCCAACACCAAAACCACTTCAACACCACCCTCACCCCAACAACAACACCACCCCAACACCACCCCATCCCAAACAGCACCCTAACACCACCCCAACACCAACACCACCCCATAACAACACCAACACCACCCCAACACCACCAGACACCAACACCACCTCAACTCCACCCCAACACCACCACAACACCAACCCTACCCCAACACCACCCCAAAACAACCCAAAACAACACCACCCCAACACCAACACCACCCCAACACCAACACTACCCTAACACCACCCCAACACCAACACCACCCCATAACAACCCCAACACCACCCAAACACCACCCCAACACCAACACCGACCCAACATCACCCCAACAACACCCAACACCACTCCAACACCATACCACCCCAACACCAACACCACCCAACACCAACACTACCCCAACACCACCCCAACACTAACACCACCCCAACACCAATACCAACACCAACACCAAACCAACACCACACCACCCCAACACTAACACCTACACCACCCCAACACCAACACCACCCCTACACCACACCACGCCAACACCATCACCACCCCTACACTACACCACACATACACCACCCCAACACCACCCCAACACCAACACCTCCACAACACCAACACCACCCCAACACCACCCTAACACCAACACCACCCCAACACCACCCCAACACCAACACCACCTTAACACCACCTCAACTCCACCCCAACACCACACCACCCCAACATGGGGGGGTATGTGTGTGTGTTCGGTAAAGTGACGTTCAATGGTCATATTTTGCACATTCCTGCGCAAATGTACAGCTGCATTTTAAAAAGAGACTAACTATATATTATGTATTCTTTATATAGTCCGTATGTATTTCATATTTTGTTTCTTATTTAAATGATTGTATTTTCATATTTAATTTTCTTTGCACTCAAAACATTTAAAATTCTGCTGAGAGTGTGAGTGCAGTATGAATATATGTGTGTATATTACTCTGTGTGTGTGTGTGTGTGTCTATTAAATAAACAATGCTAATTAGTTAAATAAGTCACTTCTCTTCCAAGGCGCGGGCATCAACCAGTAGAAACAGAGTGAAGCATTTGAGCCACTGCAGCAGTCAGAGTGGCCATGTTGAGTAAAAACACAATGTTAGACGCTGTGGAGACAATGTTGGTGGTTTCCTCTTGACAAGTTAACACCACAGACAGGTGTGTGTGTGTGTGTGTGTGTGTGTGTGTGTGTGTGTGTGTGTGTGTGTGTGTGTGTGTGTGTGTGTGTGTGTGTGTGTGTGTGTAAAATGATGGCATCTGATAAGAGTACAAGAAAAACATTTCCTGACAGTGATGGTTCAGATGACACGCTGATGATTGGTCAGAATTCAAACATGTGACGTTTTTCCATCTGATATAGCAGAGCTGAAGCCTGAGAGCAGAAGCAGTGGAAGCTGACAGAGAGGAACCATGCTAACATGTGGTAGGTGCGCTTTTTAGAGAATTTGAAAGAAATAATCCAGTAAAAAATGTTCTCATCTACATACATTTAAGATTTACATTCAGCAAACGTTTTTAGCCAAAGTGACCAACCTGATGAACCAGCGACCGCATAGACAGATTTATTCTCCTAAATAACAACATGTGTATGTTCTAGACAAACAACACACATAGACAGATTTATTCTCCTAAATAACAACATGTGTATGTTCTAGACAAACAACACACATAGACAGATAGATCAAACATACACATAGACAATATTTTCTGTGTGTGCCGGGGATGTGTGACTGTATATGTTACTGTATTACTGTATGTGTATGTATGTATGTATGTATTACTGTATGTATTACTGTATGTATTACTCTATAAGTGTGTATGTGTATAATACAGGAATAATAAATATGCAAGGCTAGTACCATTAATCAGTTTTTGAGGTGTTCTCAGTAGAGGTCATCAGATGTTTCTTGTAGATGGGGAGGGATTCTGCAGACCGTAGGGAGACTGTGAATGATAGCCATGGAGTACGAATATATCTGTGTATATTACAATGCGTGTGTGCATGTGTGTGTGTGTGTGTGTGTGTGTGTGTGTGTGTGTGTGTGTGTGTGTGTCTTACTCCTGAACAGGTCGAAGGTCGGTCAGCATTGTCATTCTGATCGTCATACTGCTGAGTATTCTCATAATCTCTATGTGCCTCTGTGAGTCTAAATCATATCATCCTGAATATAATTACAATAATAACAGTAGTGATTATAAGCTCTGATTATCACTCATCTCGTCCTGGTTTCTTCTGGTTCAGTGATGCCCGTGAAGGAGGAGGCCCCCAACATCACAGAGTTCTACTCCTCTACCAAGGCTTTGCCCGTGGGCCACACGGCCCAATTCTCCTGCGATGCCGGCGGCACGCCGGAGCCCACCGTCGAGTGGCTACACAACGGCAGGCCCCTGGAGAGGGACAGCACAGACAACCAATCAGAGCCTGCGTCCTGGGTGGAGAGGGGGTTCCTCTACGTCAGAGGTGTGAAGTATGGTGTGAACACGGTCTGCTGCATGGCGACCAACAGCGCTGGCTCGGCCAATCACACCGCAGAGCTACTTGTTGTTGGTAAGATCTGGATCCAATGAGAGATGTTTGTTGTTGATGTCTTCATAACATTGTTGATGATGTATTCATAACATTGTTGTTGATGTATTCATAACATTGTTGTTGATGTATTCATAACATTGTTGTTGATGTATTCATAACATTGTTGTTGATGTATTCATAACATTGTTGTTGATGTATTCATAACATTGTTGTTGATGTATTCATAACATTGTTGTTGATGTATTCATAACATTGTTGTTGATGTATTCATAACATTGTTGTTGATGTATTCATAACATTGTTGTTGATGTATTCATAACATTGTTGTTGATATATTCATAACATTGTTGTTGATATATTTATAACATTGTTGTTGATGTATTCATAACATTTTTGTTGATATATTCATAACATTGTTGTTGATATATTTATAACATTGTTGTTGATGTATTCATAACATTGTTGTTGATATATTCATAACATTGTTGTTGATATATTCATAACATTGTTGTTGATGTATTGTGGTAACCCAGCTCCACGTGTGGCCTGCCTTCCACAAGTCAAAGGTCTCTTGAAGCCTAAGTGGTCATTCTCTAAACAGAAACGTAACCAAACAGAACAAAGAAAAGGGTTTAGGCTCCGCCTCCACGGAGAAACCTCCAGTAAAGTTCCCGTACACCGGTCTCCTCCGGTGGTACGCAACATAAACACAAAAGTCACTCGGTGGTGAAGCTTCACTCCGTCTCTGAGGAGTTAATCCAACCCAACGTAGTGGGGGCTAGACAGCCAGTAGTCGATCCCCCCAGGGCAGCTCCCGTCTAGCGCAGGGGGGAAACGTCCTCAAGCAGCGTACACATCCTTCAAAGGCTTGTTCCGTGGTCGTCGGGGTGCGTCCTCTCTTCTGCAACACACACTCACGTTTTGCAAAAGCCTCTTGACACAACTCACTCCGAGTCCCGTGTCTGCTCGCGTTCCTCCTCCTCCTCCAGGTGTTTCAGCGCAATGGGGCCAGCGCTAATGCGGGCCCCAGCTGGGGCAGAGCGGTGGCCCCTGGGCCGCCTGGGGCGATGTGCTGGAGCCGGGTTACCACAGTGTGTGTGTACCTATGTATACGTATGTATATGTATACATATGTATATGTATACGTATGTATATGTATACGTATGTATATGTATACGTATGTATATGTATACGTATGTATATGTATACATATGCATACGTATGTATGTGTACCTATGTGTATATATATTATGTACGTGCATGTAAGAGTACATGTCTATGTATATATAGTATGAGTACATGTCTATGTATATATAGTATGTATGTGTATGTATGAATACATGTCTATGTATATATAGTATGTATGTGTATGTATAAGTACATGTCTATGTATATATAGTATGTACGTGTATGTATGAGTACATGTCTACGTATATATAGTATGTATGAGTACATGTCTATGTATATATAGTATGTACGTGTATGTATGAGTACATGTCTATGTATATATAGTATGTATGAGTACATGTATGTATGAGTACATGTCTATGTATATATAGTATGTATGAGTACATGTCTATGTATATATAGTATGTATGAACCAGTTCTATGGCTCCAACTGTTAATTTCCAGCCTGTATGTGAGCTCAGCTTGTTCAGTCTGTTGTTCACACAGGTGTCCTTTTGAAGGTTGAGTGCAATGTATGTGGATTGGGAAATCAGTTTAATATCTTGAAAGCTATTACAATTATTGCTTAGCTATTTCATATGAGTAATAAGCTCAGCATGCTGAGCATGTCAATGTATAATATGTCTATGTAGTGTAATTATTGAGGGAGTAAATGCAGTTTATACATTTTCCTTGGTTTCAATGTTTTGATGGGGACAGCCACTCACACACACATGAGATTAGCTATTAACTTTAATCTAAAACTCATAGCACACTATTCCACTGTAGTATTATCATGCATTTCTATGTTAGTTTGTAGAGTAGATGGCACGTGAAAAAGGACAGAAATAAGAAGTATGCAAGAGAACAGTACTAGTGATGATGATGATGATGATGATGAAGAATGGTTCAGCAGCTAATCATGTCTTGTTCTCCCATCAGATGCCTGTGAACTCACACTGGACCCAAACACAGCCAACAGACGACTCTCTCTGTCTGAGGACAACAGAAAGGTGACGCGGGTTAGAAAGCAGCAGTCGTATCCTGATCACCCAGAGAGATTTGACTCCTATCCCCAGGTGTTGTGTAGAGAGGCTCTGACTGGCCACTGTTACTGGGAGGTAGAGTGGAAAGGACCTGTTGTTATAGGAGTGACATACAGAGGAATCACAAGGAGAGGATGGGGTGATGACAGCGGGCTTGGAGTGAACAACAAGTCCTGGAGTCTTTATTGTGATCATGATGGTTACTCTGCCTGGTACAACAATAATGAAACATTCATACGTCTCCCCCCCCCTGACTCTAACAGAGTAGGAGTGTATCTGGACCGGCCTGCTGGCACTCTGTCCTTCTACAGAGTGTCCCCAGATGTAGGAGGGTCCTCAGACACACTGACACACATCCACACCTTCCAGTCCACCTTCACCCAGGAGGACCTCCTCCCTGGGTTTAGGTTATGGAGGGATGGTGCCTCAGTGTCTCTGTGTCAGTTGTAGAAAAAAAGAACATGCACGCGCTCCGGCGGTCAGGACCCTCACACACACACACACACACACACACACACACACACACACACACACACACACACAGACACACACACACACACACATATAAGACACACACATACACACATAGTACACACACACACATAGTACACACACACACACACACAGTACACACACAAACACATAGTACACACACAAACACACATAGTACACACACAAACACACATAGTACACACACACATAGCACACGCACATAGTACACACACATACCACACGCACATAGTACACACACACATAGCACACACACATAGCACACGCACATAGTACACACACATAGTACACACACATAATTACACAAATAAGTTATATTTTCTCTTTCATTTACTTCAATAATCTTTTACATTTTTTAATGTAACATACTGTTTGCTTTTACTCAAGTCTGTTTGTGAATTAAAAATGGAGGCGAGAGAGAGATTTATTTTGGCTGTATTTTCCTTATTTCCTTATTTTGTAAAGATTTAATGTGTTTTGTGTGTTGTTTTATTTGAAGGGATACATGCTATTTTATATGTTGTTAATGTCTATTAGACAAGCATATACAATGTAATATTTGTCTATTTACGTTAATCTTGCTCTGCTTATTACAACAATAAATCATTTAGTATGAAATAACTCAGTACTTGAGTAGTCTTTTCACTAGATACTTTCTTACTCTTCCTCAAGCTATTATCTGATGAATACTTTTACTTCTACTTGACTTATTATTACTTTAAATATATACTTGTTATATATAAAACTAGGATGTTATTAATAGGAGGTTATTGACACTGCTCATTATACTATATAATTATATTACCTACAATTCTTATCATTACCAATATAAACCCTTATCTTGTTCCGTCTTAGTATGTCTTCTATGATCTTAAACTTAGTAACCTATGCTCTTTAGTCAACGTTACTAGAATAATCACATAATGCAGAAAGAAACCCGTTCCACGCTGCTCTGAACTCCGGTCCGGTTCTTTCCGGGATGTCTACGGGCCCTTTCGGAGGCCCCGTGACGTCACAACGTCAGCTCCATCTGGGGAGCGGTTATTGTTGGGGTCCGAGAAGGTTCATGAAGCTTCTCGGACACTTGTAGGATAAGGCCACGGTGTGTGGTGCGTTTCATATCCAACATCGCTCATGATGACGCTCCCACTCAGCGACTGTAAAAAAGAGCATCACAAAGTGGCCGTGGGTCGTAACCATGGGGATGAAGCTGATGAATACTGAATAGCATGTTACAAGTGTGACATGTGTGTCACAAAATGTGTGTGTGTGTGTGTGTGTGTGTGTGTGTATTGCATCAATATATACAAAAAACGACAACCACCAACACAGCAGTCCTATACAAATATGCTTCATAACTGTAGGCCTTTAATAGTGCTGACTAAATATATGAACATAGTTGTTTCCAGGCCTACAGTTTGTTAAATGCCAACACTGCTGTGTTATGCAGTTATGTCTGTTTCATTCAGCATTAGCTAGTTAGTAAGGAGAATGAAGCTATAGGCCTACATGAATAATTTAAACATCTTGAGAATATTAAACCAATTGATTTGATGTAAGGTCCGTTTTGAAACAGTAGATAAAGGTGCACCGTAGCACCATCTGTTGGTTAGATGACGTCCTATATGGCCCCCGTTTGCCACAACTGTCAATCACAAATGATGGTTCTGCTACTTGTATGTAGGCCTACCAGGGCAGCTCATCTTCATTAGTTGATAGTGAAGATGGGTCTGCTACTTGTATGTAGGCCTACCAGGGCAGCTCATCTTCATTAGTTGATAGTGAAGATGGGTCTGCTACTTGTATGTAGGCCTACCAGGGCAGCTCATCTTCATTAGTTGATAGTGAAGATGGGTCTGCTACTTGTATGTAGGCCTACCAGGGCAGCAGGCTCATCTTCATTAGTTGATAGTGAAGATGGGTCTGCTACTTGTAGGTAGGCCTACCAGGGCAGCTCATCTTCATTAGTTGATAGTGAAGATGGGTCTGCTACTTGTATGTAGGCCTACCAGGGCAGCAGGCTCATCTTCATTAGTTGATAGTGAAGATGGGTCTGCTACTTGTAGGTAGGCCTACCAGGGCAGCTCATCTTCATTAGTTGATAGTGAAGATGACCTGTTGGTCTGAGGGGGATCCGTTGCTGGGTTGTGAGCTCAAACTGAGGTTCAGAGAAAGGGATCTGGCAGGGAGGGGCGTGAGGGCAGGGAATAGGTGTCATCATCTAACAGTGGGGGCCATAGACAGGGTTCTGGCAGGGAGGGGAGAAACAGTATGAGGCAAAACCAAATGTAACTGTTTAAAGACTAACACTTTCCTCAACAGCGTGTAAAGACAGCTGGTCTGTGGACAAGTTTATCATTTATGGGGTCAAAAGGTCAAAGGGGGCCCGCGCCACGCCCCTTATGAGATCTAAAAAAGTACCTGTGCATTTCGCTCATAACTTTCTTTCCGATGAGATAAAGGTCTGATTCTCAGAAATGCGTGTTGGATCGGTGGGGTGTCGGTCTGGGAAGAATTTTTGTGAAAATCTCAGAAGTGGGCCGCGGGGGGAGAGGTCACGAGGTGGAGCATTATCCGAGGCTCTTTTAGTTACTTGCTGTAGGGCTACAGGCCCTAAATGTATTATCTTACTTGTCCTTGCGGCCCTCTTTCATATGAAAGAAACCCCAGGTCTCTTGCTCACTCCCAAGTGTCCTTGACCCCTAGGTCACCTACTAATTACATAACTTCCTGTAGGGCTGGATATACAGTATATTAACTACTACGTCGCTATCTTACTCCCAAGTCATTCTGTGCACACACCATTGACGGGGTTAATGGTGTGTTTGCATCACTTCCTGTAGGTCTAGGACCCTCATGTTGATAATTGTAGTAATCTTTTGAAAGTCTTTTTAGTCTTCCTTTTACTTTATTGACGGATTAACACTTTAAAGTGGGATTAATTGGTCATGATTATCTTGTGCAACAACATGTTTTTATAAAATTAACCGTTGTAATGGATGTCAACTCCCTGTTTCCCCACGAAAACATGTCAGCCTTGCCCGTACCAGAGAAGAAATATGTAATCCGTGGGTCACACGAAAATCTATGTTTTTATTGAAAGAACATCATCAGTTACATAAAATAACATATCAAGACTTTCATATAACACACATAACATAGCAGCCCAGATGACTAATGTTACACAACGCAAAACAACAATTCAAACAACATGCAAGCTGCGTGGTTTCAGGGTTAGCAGCATCTATATGAATCACCATGGCAACGATAGAAAAAGTTGCATTAACTAAAAAAGTAAACATCCTCTACGTTCACTGACTGAAGATTACAACATTAAAATTAATATTTATCACTAGAAATGTTATCAAAGCACAATTTAATGCCATAACTATCTTAAAATGTTGCTTTTTCCACTGAGAATATAATGATTGTCATCCATTTTGTTTAGGCAGAACCTTGACATACGTGACGTATTGCTGTTTCTTCAAACAGTCGACAGGGGGCTAAAACGGTCAAATGGGTCGTTTTCAAAGACCTTTACAAACAACCTATTCTGACGTTTAGGTTGGAGATCACGTTTCATCGTTGATATTGTCAAAAGATACGTGGCTTGGATGATGGTCATTGAACAGCTTATCCAAGAGAGCCATGAATCAGAACGTTTTGTTACTCTGTTAACTAATGCTAGCCTGCTAACATTTCTGATAACTACAGCGGGGCAAACTATGTCATCTATTTATACATTCAGATTATTGGTCTTCTGGTCAGTGATATTAGGATGACACTTGCAAACAAACATTAAATATGTTACATTTATATGCAAAATAAAGACAAACCAGCACATTCACATCAGGAAAAAGTGAATCGTCAATATCAATACATAAATATAACCCCCACTTCAATTCCATTAAAACAACCTACTCAATCAGAGTTTAAGATAAAACCTTACTGTGTGGATATAATTTGTAAATCAGCTAAGCCAGACAGAGATATAAAAGCCAACAGATACTTGATTTAGTCTTTTGAAACCATCTTGAACTCACAATCTCCACATTTCAGATCAAAGGATTGATACATGCACAACTACATCTGCTCAAGAAGAAATTCACTGATTATAAACTAAAGTAAATGTATTCTATATGCTGTTCTAGCACAAAATGTGGCCTGTCACAATGCCCATAATGACGGAATGCAGAACTAGCTAGCTACCTCAGACACACTCTGAGCTACAGCATTCAGAAACTTCACTACTCAGGTCTTCTTCAGAATCAGCAGCTATGTTCCCCAGTGAGGCCAATTAGGTGCAGCGAATTTGATTCTCTCTTGTGGAAGTATAGAAGCGCAACTTGTTCACTCCTTCTGTCTGACCTGCGGAAATACAAATATAAGAAGGTTAATGAAAGTGGCTTAAAAGACCTAGAGTTTTTGTCCCTCATTCACACTCCTAGGTTGAGCGTAGTACATTCTAACATACTAAATGACTAACTAAATTACATAATAACGAGGATCGTTATTTTCCCAAACAGGAAGCTTGTACCTCTTACTGTTTCAAGCTGTTTGTAAAAAGTAAAAAGTTGACTGAAAGAGGAGATTCTTCATGAAGATCTTATCTGAGACTCCCTTGTGCAGGTAGTACATGCAAGCTGGTTCATGCCTTTGCAGAAGGTTAAGCATCTTTGGCATTATGAGGACCTGGTAATGGCTCTAGAGGCTGGACACCAACCTGTAAAGCAGATGAAGTTAAGATGTTCTTCACAAGAGCGTGGCCTCCATGTGGAAGGTTCCACACTGGACACGCCCCCACAGGGGCTGGAATGTTGTGAGCCTTCGTCCCATTGGTTGAAGTCCATCGGGTCACCGGACATCCAAAACCAGGAGCTTCCTGAAAGAGACCTACCAACATTGAAAGAGATGAAAGAGTTACATGAGCGGAAGGAAGAATAATGTGGCCAAATATTTAGCTTTTGTTATTTTCATGGTATTTCTGATAAGACAAAGTGATGGACAGACAGATGATCATAAGGACAGACTTGATTGCCTGATAGACACCAAGGTCTGGCCAGTACCTGCGCAGGCCCACCCAGAGGTGGCTGGTTAGTGGGAAGGGGGTGCGAGCCACCAGCTCATCAATCATCTCCTGGTCTTCTGGGCCCATGAGGCTCAGCAGGTCCCAGTGAGAGTCTCTGCAGTAGAGCAGGGCGTCTGACCAGCACAACCGTGTCCCCACCAGTGTGATGTTCCTCCCCATCTCCTGAATGCTCATGGAGGGTGCAGCGAGCTCTGGGGAAACAAATGAAAGTGTGGTGTTGAGGGAGTTCTACTCTCAGCACTGTAAATCTACCTCTAAGTATCAGAGTAACACACCTAATCCCTACCCACTATTTAGACACTCAGCAGACACTTTTCAATTTCAGAAAGCATTATAAGCGGCATGTAATTAATCGCATATCAGTGTGGGATGTTTTTAAACACATCCATTTTAAGGGCAAAGAAACAATTTAAGACACTTGGCAGTTCTTTATCTCAAAAAAGGAACTGCCACAGTCTAATCTCAGCACATTTGACTTAAACTGATGTGAAGGGCTATGAGGTGTCTTGGACCATATAGAAAACAATTTACTTTGATAATTTACTCTGAAATATCACAATACAGAACAGTCATGTAGATCAGTGGTGCCCAACCTTTGACTTTAGGTGGACCACTAAATTGTCATCAAGACCTTTCGCGGACCACCTCAGATGCAAACGGTAGAAAATAGATAAATACAAATGCAGTGGCTGACCAAAGAGTGCCAGCAAACCCTTTATACACAAGTATTACTGCAAGAAGGCCATGGCCAGTGGGAGACAGTGGAAAGAAGAAGTCAGCAATGCTGCTTATGCTCCCTTTGTGTTTATTCAGCAAACACAAAGCAACACAAAACACCAATGGAAAACCTTACAATGCAAAAAAGTGACTGCACAAAGCGACTCCTTTTTTAAAATAATAACAAACCATATACTTTATTTACTGAATAAATATATATATATATATATATATATATATATATATTCATTTTTCTATTGTACATTTTTCTATTTAAAAAATAAATCCCACAGACCACCTGCAGTACCCTCATGTACCACAAGTGGTACGCGTACCCCCTGCAGTTTAAAAACATTACATGCAGATTGTCCTTTGGTGGATGCTTTTATCCAAAGTGTCTTACAATGCTGTTGGTGGATACATTGTTATAAAAGGTAGCCCCGAGTGGGAATCAAACCCCTAACCCTGGCAGTGTTAATGCCATGCTCTACCAGTTGAGCTATAAGGAACAGCAGCATTTGACTTTTGACCAATGATGGTTGACCAACAGTGGTACTGGTACACCCATCCCCCTTTGATGATCATGTAATGATGGACTGGGTTCCTACCTCCGTACACTTTGACCTCACAAAACTGCACAAAGCCTGCTTGAGCAGAGGATCTGTAGAAGTTGATGAACCTTCCTTCCATTCCCCAACACTTGACAGTCTGAGTCAAGCAGCTTGGGTCATCGTTGATGATGGCACACCTGAGGAAAAGAGACAGAGAGAAGATACAGTAGTCTGGTGAAGGTATCAGAGACCAGATTCCAGTAGCTGGTGTGTGTCCAGGTGTACTTGAGCAGAGCACTGGTTGTGTTCCCTTATTTTCTGGGAGTATAATATTCTATGCTATTTAGTAATTTACACTTAAAAGCAGGTTGAGGTCATTAGGGATCAAACCCAGAACGTTTTGGCTGGGAGTCTAACAGTATTGAGTGGAAGTAGGGTAGGTGACACCAGTGATTCACCTTGGATTGTCGTTGCCGTTGTTCACCAGTGAATTCCCGATGAGTATTTCCACGCTGTTGAGCAACTCCCTCCAGGCATTCCTATTAGTGACCTGGATCTCTGACACCCTGTACACACCAGGCAGCTCCAGCCTCCACCAGGGTTTGGCCTGTAACTGGGTAAGACTGCAGCTGTTGTGCTCCCACTGAGGGTCGGTGTTCCCATCGATGGCGCGTTCAGCCAGCCCGCCAAAACCGGTTGAAGACTGAATAGCCGTGCCGCTCAACGCCAGGTTAATGCGGGATGCAGCTTAATGGAGAGTGGAACCACAGAATAGTTAGTCAAGATGCATTATACTAATACTTGCATGTTTGGATAACTTTTCATCGGCCCCTAAATGGGTTCACATAGAAATACCTGAAGATCCAGGTGACTTCCACAGGAGGACCACAACACCTGGTGATGAGGAAATACTATTTACTTAATAAAATTATATTTAAGCTATTATCAGCTAATATTTACAATTATATATCCTGCAACTATTGTATCTATGAAATATTCCAATTATTTGTGGTAGGAATCTTACACACGCCCACGATCACAAAAATATAGGAGGAGGTCAACTGTTAAAAGTTATTAGCAGGTACATTCTTATAAATTAAATATAATGAACTGGATAATGATAAATACTGTAGTGCTGTGTGGAATACCTACCAATGAAACTGCAGATGAGACGACTGGACCCCATGGTTCTGGAGAAACAACATGCCCAGACAATAGATAATACTAGCTACTAGGTATACATTCCTTCATATTAACATTCTATTAAGAGTGAAAACGAATAGATCCTTTGAGATTGAGCCATAAGTAATTTACATATTACATTAATCTTAGGAGTCCAAAGATGAGGAGTCTACAAATCAATAAAAAAAATCCTTAAATAGTTTTGTCTGTCTGACTTGAAGATGGTACTCACCGGCAGAGTCTGTAGGTCCTTCTGTATGAATGAAGCGTCTGAATCTAGGATCAGCACAAGATAAACTTGAAAAGACTTAAGTAATCCAAAGGCTCTTCTTTGCAAACATTAGGGTTCTTACAAGGCATTGACGAGTCTCACAGAAAGTGTGAGAAACAAAGTGTGAGGCAGACGCGTCCGGGGCTCAGACACTAAAATGAGCAATGCCACGGTCCGGTCGCCAGTATAATTTCTACCATACCTAATAGTCTAGTCAAATAGTGTTTGCAAATATCCACTGGTGCAGGCGGGGCACCAAAACAGCCTCATGATTATCGTTAACTGATTTAATTAAATGTAAGATTAAGCACAACTCCCAAAGGTACCATATGGTGAAGTGTCAGACATAACAATGGCTTCGCCCTGTCCATGTGAAACTCAATTTAAGGGTATATAACACGTAGACATCCCTTCATCCTTTGTGCAACGTGTTGACGTGTCTCACACAAAGTGTGAGGCATTTCATTTGGCTAATGGCTCGCTGCATACGCGTTAAGGAGGGTTGGACAGTAAAATGAGCAACGCCACGGTCAGGTCGTCAGTATACTTGGTGCCATACCTAATAGTCTATTCAAATAATGTTAGCAAATATCCATTGCTCTTCACATGCCCCTGTTCAAGCCGGTGCAAAGTGATCTGTAGAGACAGACGTCAGGGCAAGGTACGTAGCAGTGGGACCATAATCATTTTTAAGTAAGATACACATGTGATATCTCTTTTACTCATGAGGACAAGTGTATTCAGCCTGAACATGTTAATCAAAACTGAAGTTTGAAAAATAAATGTTTTACTTAGAATTACACCTAATTTGAAAAATAAAATGGTACTCATTAGCAATTTATAATGAATACATGGAGGAAGAAATACCACCATGTATTTCTCTCCCATTGAATATCTTTGCATACAAATTGGAGAGGAAGGTACAGAGGCAGACAGAGAAGGACAAGGCCCTAGCTAGTAATTAAAACAACTCATTGACATCTCAACAAATCAAAGGGAAGTCTGTTTATTATATTATCACCACCCTAGACAATGTGTTTTTTAATGTCCAAAGATGTCTAATATGTTCAGAATAGTCGCTTATTTAAAACGAGTGCCGGTAACAAAACAACAAGATGCAGTTTTCAAGCATTTCTAGGATTAGTAGCACTAGTGTGATTAGCTACAAGCTACTTTGGCTTTCTAAATTACATTTGATAAATTGCTTATTTTAGCAGGTTAGATGGTTAAGTGTAGGTAATTAAGTTAGGCATGGTTAAAGGTATAATGTAACATTTCAACATTCAATTTTCTAAAAACAACGAGAAATATGTTATATATTTTATACATCTGTAAGAATATCTCCTCTGGTTGACTGATAGATAGAATGGAAACATTGCTAGCAGCTGCACCCATTTAACAGGGAAATTGGAAGGAGGTTGAATACTTAGAAACATTATTTGTATAGACTATTAAGTATGAGTATGCATATTTCCGAGGTGGTGATCTGAATCACTCACAAGGGCACATTCTCCGCCCAACACATTGTTGGAGGGCCCACTGTGTCTATGGGCCCCCCACCCCACGGGCCCCAGTGCACCCCCACTGCCTGCACCGTCTTTATTAAGCCATTGGGTAGGTAATGAAGTGCAGGAGGGGCACCAAAACAGCCTCATGATAATCGTTATAAGAATCAATTAAATGTAATATTAAGCACAACTCCCAAAGGTACCTTATCGTTCCATAAGGTATACCTTATTTTGGTTAAATCACGAGGTGTCAGACATAACAAGAGGTTCATTCTGTCCATGTGAAACTCAATTTAAGGATACAACAAGAGAATAGAGTGGAGACACGTGCGTGTCTGTTTTCCCTTCATCACACAACAAAATAACAAATAGATGTCCCCTCAATGAAAAATGATTATGGTCCCACTGCTACGTACCTCGCCCTGACGTCAGTCTCTACAGATCACTTTGCACCGGCTTGAACAGGGGCATGTGAAGGGCAATGGATATTTGCAAACATTATTTGAATAGACTATTAGGTATGGCACCAAGTATACTGACGACCAGACCGTGGCATTGCTCATTTTACTGTCCACCCTCCTTGATGCGTATGCAGCGAGCCATTAGCCAAATGAAATGCCTCACACTTTGTGTGAGACACGTCAACGCATTGCACAAAGGATGAAGGGATATCTATGTGTTATATTGTTGTGTGATGAAGGGAAAACAGACACGCAAGTGTCTCCACTCTATTCTCTTGTTGTACCCTTAAATTGAGTTTCACATGGACAGAATGAACCTCTTGTTATGTCTGACACCTCGTGATTTAACCAAAATAAGGTATACCTTATGGAACCATATGGTACCTTTGGGAGTTGTGCTTAATCTTAAATTTAATTTATTCTTATAACGATTATCATGAGGCTGTTTTGGTGCCCCTCCTGCACTTCATTACCTACCCAATGGCTTAATAAAGACGGTGCAGGCAGTGGGGCTCCACTGGGGCCAGTGGGGTGGGGGGCCCGTAGACACAGTGGGCCCTCCAACAATGTGCTGGGCGGAGAATGGGCCCTTGTGAGTGATTCAGATCACCACCTCGGAAATATGCATACTTATACTTAATAGTCTATACAAATAATGTTTCCAAATATTCAACCTCCTTCCAATTTCCCTGTTAAATGGGTGCAGCTGCTAGCAATGTTTCCATTCTATCTATCAGTCAACCAGAGGAGATATTCTTACAGATGTATAAAATATATAACATATTTCTCGTTGTTTTTAGAAAATTGAATGTTGAAATGTTACATTATACCTTTAACCATGCCTAACTTAATTACCTACACTTAACCATCTAACCTGCTAAAATAAGCAATTTATCAAATGTAATTTAGAAAGCCAAAGTAGCTTGTAGCTACTCACACTAGTGCTACTAATCCTAGAAATGCTTGAAAACTGCATCTTGTTGTTTTGTTACCGGCACTCGTTTTAAATAAGCGACTATTCTGAACATATTAGACATCTTTGGACATTAAAAAACACATTGTCTAGGGTGGTGATAATATAATAAACAGACTTCCCTTTGATTTGTTGAGATGTCAATGAGTTGTTTTAATTACTAGCTAGGGCCTTGTCCTTCTCTGTCTGCCTCTGTACCTTCCTCTCCAATTTGTATGCAAAGATATTCAATGGGAGAGAAATACATGGTGGTATTTCTTCCTCCATGTATTCATTATAAATTGCTAATGAGTACCATTTTATTTTTCAAATTAGGTGTAATTCTAAGTAAAACATTTATTTTTCAAACTTCAGTTTTGATTAACATGTTCAGGCTGAATACACTTGTCCTCATGAGTAAAAGAGATATCACATGTGTATCTTACTTAAAAATGATTATGGTCCCACTGCTACGTACCTTGCCCTGACGTCTGTCTCTACAGATCACTTTGCACCGGCTTGAACAGGGGCATGTGAAGAGCAATGGATATTTGCTAACATTATTTGAATAGACTATTAGGTATGGCACCAAGTATACTGACGACCTGACCGTGGCGTTGCTCATTTTACTGTCCAACCCTCCTTAATGCGTATGCAGCGAGCCATTAGCCAAATGAAATGCCTCACACTTTGTGTGAGACACGTCATCACGTTGCACAAAGGATGAAGGGATGTCTACGTGTTATATACCCTTAAATTGAGTTTCACATGGACAGGGCGAAGCCATTGTTATGTCTGACACTTCACCATATGGTACCTTTGGGAGTTGTGCTTAATCTTAAATTTAATTAATTCAGTTAACGATAATCATGAGGCTGTTTTGGTGCCCCGCCTGCACCAGTGGATATTTGCAAACATTATTTGAATAGACTATTAGGTATGGCACTAAGTATACTGGCGACCGGACCGTGGCATTGCTCATTTCAGTGTCAGAGCCCCGGACGCGTCTGCCTCACACTTTGTGTCTCACACTTTCTGTGAGACTCGTCAATGCCTTGTAAGAACCCTAATGTTTGCAAAGAAGAGCCTTTGGATTACTTAAGTCTTTTCAAGTTTATCTTGTGCTGATCCTAGATTCAGACGCTTCATTCATACAGAAGGACCTACTGACTCTGCCGGTGAGTACCATCTTCAAGTCAGACAGACAAAACTATTTAAGGATTTTATTTTTATTGATTTGTAGACTCCTCATCTTTGGACTCCTAAGATTAATGTAATATGTAAATTACTTATGGCTCAATCTCAAAGGATCTATTCGTTTTCACTCTTAATAGGATGTTAATATGAAGGAATGTATACCTAGTAGCTAGTATAAGCTATTGTCTGGGCATGTTGTTTCTCCAGAACCATGGGGTCCAGTCGTCTCATCTGCAGTTTCATTGGTAGGTATTCCACACAGCACTACAGTATTTATCATTATCCAGTTCATTATATTTAATTTATAAGAATGTACCTGCTAATAACTTTTAACAGTTGACCTCCTCCTATATTTTTGTGATCGTGGGCGTGTGTAAGATTCCTACCACAAATAATTGGAATATTTCATAGATACAATAGTTGCAGGATATATAATTGTAAATATTAGCTGATAATAGCTTAAATATAATTTTATTAAGTAAATAGTATTTCCTCATCACCAGGTGTTGTGGTCCTCCTGTGGAAGTCACCTGGATCTTCAGGTATTTCTATGTGAACCCATTTAGGGGCCGATGAAAAGTTATCCAAACATGCAAGTATTAGTATAATGCATCTTGACTAACTATTCTGTGGTTCCACTCTCCATTAAGCTGCATCCCGCATTAACCTGGCGTTGAGCGGCACGGCTATTCAGTCTTCAACCGGTTTTGGTGGGCTGGCTGAACGCGCCATCGATGGGAACACCGACCCTCAGTGGGAGCACAACAGCTGCAGTCTTACCCAGTTACAGGCCAAACCCTGGTGGAGGCTGGAGCTGCCTGATGTGTACAGGGTGTCAGAGATCCAGGTCACTAATAGGAATGCCTGGAGGGAGTTGCTCAACGGCGTGGAAATACTCATCGGGAATTCACTGGTGAACAACGGCAACGACAATCCAAGGTGAATCACTGGTGTCACCTACCCTACTTCCACTCAATACTGTTAGACTCCCAGTCAAAACGTTCTGGGTTTGATCCCTATTGACCTCGAACTGCTTTTAAGTGTTGTTGTTAAATTAAAAGGCAAGACGATGTTGAACTTGGAAACACGGTAAAAAGAAGCAAAGATGCAAGTCGAATTAATAATGCGGTATGGAGTTTTATTCCAATACTAATATAGAACACACAAATGTCAAATCTCGATACATGCTACAATCTCTACAGCGCGCTGTATTCTTGTCGATGGGTCCACGCCTTAAAGATGTGCACCCGCGAGAGAACACCGGAGAAGAGGCCGAGCTCCCTGCGACAATGGGTTATATGTTCCCCTCTCCTCAGCTGGGGGTCTTCGTAGAGGGGGGGTTAGTGTTCCATGGGCACTATTCCGTTGGGGGAATGCAACAGTATCTTGGCCGCATACTGTAGAAGATTTACATAAGGCCGCACTTCACAGGGTGTCGTTCGCCTCGGTAGAAGTGTCAGGTTACATCTCGGCAGACATATCAAGTTGCGCGTTTTTCTACAACAGTATCTTTGGATAAAAGTGTAAATTATTAAATAGCATAGAATATTATACTCCCATAAAATAAGGGAACACAACCAGTGCTCTGCTCAAGTACACCTGGACACACACCAGCTACTGGAATCTGGTCTCTGATACCTTCACCAGACTACTGTATCTTCTCTCTCTGTCTCTTTTCCTCAGGTGTGCCATCATCAACGATGACCCAGGCTGCTTGACTCAGACTGTCAAGTGTTGGGGAATGGAAGGACGGTTCATCAACTTCTACAGATCCTCTGTTCAAGCAGGCTATGTGCAGTTGTGTGAGGTCAAAGTGTACGGAGGTAGGAACCCAGTCCATCATTACATGATCATCAAAGGGGGATGGGTGTACCAGTACCACTGTTGGTCAACCATCATTGGTCAAAAGTCAAATGCTGCTGTTCCTTATAGCTCAACAGGTAGAGCATGGCATTAACACTGCCAGGGTTAGGGGTTTGATTCCCACTCGGGGCTACCTATTATAGCAATGTATGCACCGACAGTATTGTAAGACACTTTGGGTAAAAGCATCCACCAAATCACAATCTGCATACAGTGTTTTCAACCTGTGGTACGCGTACATGAGGGTACTGCAGGTGGTACACGTACCACTGGTGGTACATGAGGGTACTGCAGGTGGTACACGTACCACTGGTGGTACATGAGGGTACTGCAGGTGGTCTGCGTACCACTGGTGGTACATGAGGGTACTACAGCTGGTACACGTACCACTGGTGGTACATGAGGGTACTGCAGGTGGTCTGCGTACCACTGGTGGTACATGAGGGTACTGCAGGTGGTACATGAGGGTACTGCAGGTGGTCTGCGTACCACTGGTGGTACATGAGGGTACTACAGCTGGTACACGTACCACTGGTGGTACATGAGGGTACTGCGGGAACTTAGTCTTGAAATAGACAAATTTACAATAATAGAAAAAAGAACATTGATCATTTTAAATACTTATAAATAATCAGTAAATAAAGTATTATGGTTTGCTATTATTAAAAAAAGATTTGCTTTGTGCAGTAATTTAGTTTTGTGTTGCTTTGTGTTTGCTGCATAAACACAAAGGGAGCATAAACAGCATTGCTGACTTCTTATTTCCACTGTTTCCCACTGGCCATGGCCTTCTTGCAGTAATACTTGTGTATAAAGGGTTTGCTGGCACTCTTTGGTCAGCCACTGTATTTGTATTTATCTATTTTCTACCGTTTGCATCTGAGGTGGTCCGCGAAAGGTCTTGATGACAATTTAGTGGTCCACCTAAAGTCAAAGGTTGGCACCACTAATCTACAGGACTGTTCTGTATTGTGATATTTCAGAGTGAAGTATCAAAGTTTTCTGTATGCTCCATGACACCTCATAGCCCTTCACATCAGTTGAGTTTAAGTGTGCTGAGATTAGACTGTGGTGGTTCCTTATTTGAGAGAAATAACTGCCAAGTGTCTGAAGGTGTTGTTTTGCCCTTAAAATGGATGTGTTTAAAAACATCCCACACTGATTGGAAATTTCGTGTCGCTAATGAAGCTTTTGTAAATGTAAAAGCGTCTGCTAAATGTCTTAATAGTGGGTAGGGATTGGGTCTCTGCTCAAAGATACATTAAGGGATACTTACAGGGCTGAGAGTAGAAATCCCTCACCCCCACACTGTCTTTTGGTTCCCCAGAGTTAGGGCCTCCTCCACCCTCCGTCAGCATTCAGGAGATGGGGAGGAACATCACTCTGGTGGGGAGGCGGCTGTGCTGGTCAGACGCCCTGCTGTACTGCAGAGACTCTCACTGGGACCTGCTGAGCCTCAGGGACCCAGAAGAGCATGAGATGATTGATGAGCTGGTGGCTCGCGCCCCCTTCCCACTAACCAGCCACCTCTGGGTGGGCCTGCGCAGGTACTGGCCAGACCTTGGTGTCTATCAGGCAATCAAGTCTGTCCTTATGATCATCTGTCCGTCCATCACTTTGTCTTATCAAAAATACCATGAAAATAACAAAAGCTAAATATTTGGCCACATTATTCTTCCTTCCACTCATGTAACTCTTTAATCTCTTTCAATGTTGGTAGGTCACTTTTAGGAAGCTCCTGGTTTTGGATGTCTGGTGACCCGATGGACTTCAGCCAATGGGACGAAGGTTCACAACATTCCAGCCCCTGTGGGGGCGTGTCCAGTGTGGAAACTTCCACATGGAGGCCACGCTCTTGTGAAGAACATCTTAACTTCATCTGTTTTACAGGTTGGTTTTCAGCCTATAGAGCCATTACCAGGTCCTTATAAATCCAAATATGCTTAACCTTCTGTAAAGGCATGCACCAGCTTGCATGTACTACCTGCACAAGGATAGGATCTTCATGAAGAATGTCCTTTTTCAGTCAGCTTTTTAACATTTATAAACAACTTGAAACAGTAAGAGGTTTTAGCTTCCTTTTAGGGAAAATAAAAGTCCTTGTAAGGACTACGCTCAACCTAGGAGTGTGAATGAGGGAAAACAACTCTAGGTCTTTTACGCCACTTTCATTAACCTTCTTATATTTATATTTCCACAGGTCAGACAGAAGGAGTGAACAAGTTGCGCTTCTATACTTCCACAAGAGAGAATCAAATTCGCTGCACCTAATTGGCCTCACTGTGGAACATAACTGCTGATTCTGAAGAAGACCTAAGTAGAGAGGTTTCTGAATGCAGCTCAGAGTGTGTCTGAGGTAGCTAGCTAGTTCTGCATTCCGTCATTATGGCCATTGTGACAGGCCACATTTTGTGCTAGCATAGCAAATAGGATACATTTGTTTAGTACGTAATCAATTAACTACTTTATGAGCAGAAGTAGTTGTGGCATGCATCAATCCTTTGATTCCAAATGTGGAGATTGTGAGTTCAAGATGGTATCAAAAGACTAGATAAAGTATCTGTTGGCATTATCTCTCTGTCTGGCTAAGCTGGTTTGGAAATTATATCCACACTGTAAGATTTTATCTTAAATTCTGATAAGGTGTATTTATTGATTCGGATGTGCAAAGCAGTTCAAACACAGAGATACGCCATTTGAGACTGTGTGGAGTGTAACACGTGTTTTCCAGTCAATCTTTAGATACACACACATTTATATATATATATATATATATCATTAGTGTGTGTATAAATATAATTAGTGTGTGTATCTGTGTTTTAATAATGTTAAAACTCCTGTTCCAGATGAGAAAGTGCTAATTTGTCTTTTATTTTGCATATAAATGTAACATAGCTAATGTTTGTTTGCTAGTGTCATCCTAATATGACTGACCCGAAGACCAATCATTTGACTGTATAAATAAATGGGGGGAGGTGGGTTGGTGGGTCACACTGGGCAGGTGTGGGGACAATGGTTTTATTTTAATTTATTATTTTAGGTATGGTAAAGAGTGTGTTGTTTTAGTTGGGTATGGTAAGGCTGGTCAGTGTCAGGTTTATGTATTTTGTTTTATGGAGTGTGGGTTAGTGGTTGTTAGTGGGGGGAAAGTAGGCGTCGGCTGGGGATTCTCCCCAGCCTCAATTTGGTGTTGGGGGTTTGTGGAGTGGGTGTGGTCGATGGCTGGTTGAAGCAGCCTCACCTGGCCCGAGTCAGACTGATTGGACTCTGGGGCTGGGTGAGGCTGCACATCTGTTGTACATTGAGTAATCAGTGTGCACAGGTTAAGCCAGCCATCACCACACACACTCAGGGAGATGTCCTACATGGCAACATGGATCACTGTCTTCATGGCTCATTGTCTGCAAACTCTACAATAAACCGGCTTTCAACATTAGCACCCTGTGTCTTTGTGTCTGGAGAAGCCTAGAAAAGCCACCTAGGTGGTGTGTAGCCACTGACATTGCTACAGATACATTTATCAGATGGGATTCTAATGAAAACAGTTCTATGGTCTACCCATCCAAGGAATACATTTGAACCTTTACTACATTTACTAAATCCATTGTGCTATGTTTTGTTATCCGAAAATCGAATCAAAACCAAAAGAATGAATTCCTAGTTACAATGTATTTAATCAAGACAGAGCTATAGTAGAATAACAAGGTAATCTATTAAGATAACTATACTGCTTCTCTTTTATGGAAGATAGTATAATAGCCGTATACCTGTGGAGAGAGAATAAGATGTGGTCATAATGTGAGCACGACTACGTGTCATTACAATAACAGTAAAAGTGATGTGTGTAGTGAAGTCACACTATGGGATCTATGGGATCTGAATATGTGTTTGGGTAGTGGGACCGTGTCAGGTGACTAGTACTGATTAACCGTGATATGTTTTTTTGTTATGTCTGATAGGCACTTTTGTATGCTCTGACGATATAGTACTGAAACTGTAAGTCCTTTTGGCTGCATGTGTTATTGGACCTGATCTTATTGTGTTTTGATGTTCCTTTTAGTTGTATGTGTTTTAAGACCTAATCTTATTGTGTTTTGATGTTCCTTTTAGCTGAATGTGTTTTCAATCAAACTGCGTTTGTTTGTAATGAATTGTATTTTAAAATACTGTCATGGACAATGTAAAATGTATTATAGTATATATGTAGTATAGTATAGAATGATGAAGGCCCAGTGGTTAGACCCGGTTGATTTCTTAAGGTGTCAATCAAACTGCTCTAACCAAATTACTGCCATGTCCACTCAAAATTACCATATTAATTAGCATATTTTCTTCATCAATCTTTGATGGATGACTAATATCAACGTCAACGTTGAATTCATGAACACTTTTGCCTGTTTGGATTTTTGTAAACAGGGACTTTAATAATTCATGTGAAATTGTTTTGAACATTGTGGAGCCAATCCTAATATTGTGTTATGTAGTGTAGGCCTACTCTATATTTGAGAGGATCACTCGTATGAGAGGGACATGAAATCAGGTCAAATGTTTTTCAGGTCAGCCAGTTGCACTGACGTAATCTAACCAGTAGATGGTGATACAGTGCACCTTTTTCAAGTATTTCAAAACGGACCTCATATCAAATCAATTGGTTTAATATTCTCAAGACGTTTAAATGATTCATGTAGGTCTATAGCTTAATTCTCCACGTTACTAGCTAGAGTTGAATGAAACAGACATACAGTAACTGAATAATACAGCAGTGTTGGCATTTAACAAACTGTAGGCCTGGAAACAGCTATGTTCCTATATTTAGTCACCACTATTATAGGCCTACAGTTATGAAGTATATTTGTATAGGACTGCTGTGTTGATGGTTGCACTATTATTTTTTATATCGTGGTGATCATCGTTTTGATGTTCTAATACACACACACACACATGCATCTTAATCATGTCTATATTGATGCAACACACACACACACACACACACACACACACACAAACATGCATCTTAATCATGTCTATATTGATGCAAGACACACACACACACACACACACACACACACACACTCACACACGAGTCTGTATAGGCAGAAGAGCACTTCACCCAGAGTTTTTTTTTTACAATGCGGTCATAATCGTTTTGATCTTCGCGAATGCAGCTTAATAATCACGTCTATAATGATGCAATACACACACACACACACACACACACACACACACACACACACACACACACACACACACACACCAAACCCGGAGCACTGCTTCCTCTACTTCCTACTCTGACTGAATCCGCTGTCTGCTGCTCTCATAGCTCTGCTGCTCGTGTGTGCACTGTGCGCGTGCACGCCGGGGCGCGTTCCTGCAGCGAGCGTAGCGGCAATAAACAGATCTGTTTTCTCTTCTTCTTTTGTTGAATATTGGATCGGGGCTGGATGAATAGTATTCGGGGAAGCCCCGGAAACCAGGGTCGATCCACGCCGATGAATCCCAGTTCCAGTCGCAAATAACCACTAAATCTCACCATTTTAGAGAAGTTATTGTGCAACTATTCAATTGTTTTCCACTGTCAACCAACGGAGGGAGAGAGAGAGAGAGAGAGAGAGAGAGAGAGAGAGGGAGAGAGAGAGAGTGAGAGAGAGAGAGAGAGAGAGAGAGAGAGAGAGAAAGAGAGAGAGCTTTATTGTGACTGTGTTTGCCTTCATTCATGTTATTTTGTAAAGATGTAATGTGTCATTGTGTGTTGCTTTATTTAAAGGGATACACGCAGAACAGAGCGAGGGGCCCCAAACGCTCGACACAGGGAGGCGGAGAGGTACAAAGGGAGTTTACTGGGAGCGAGAAACAGGCAAGCCGGGGGGCTAAGCAGGCAGAGAGCGGTCAGACAGGCAGGGTCCGGCAACGGGCAGGAAATCAGGCGGACAGCGAGGCAAAGGGAGAGAACGGGTCACAAGGCAGGAACAGGGAAAGGACCAGTACTCTAGAGCCGGGAACCAAGACACTGACGGGAGCAGAGTGAACCACGAACCAGCGCCGGCTGCTCGGAGATCCAGGGGAGGAATAGGGGGCGGTGATTGGTGGTTGACGGCCGGTGTGGAGACAGGGGGAAAGAGGGAGCAGGTGGAGTAGTGGCTGCAGGCGCCCACTAGGTGGCGGAAGTGGACGGCGTGACACATATGCAATGTAAAATGTGTCTATTTATGTTCATCTTGCTCTGCTTATTACGACAATAAATCATTTGGTTTGAAGTACCTCAGTACTTGAGTAGTCTTTTCACTATATACTTTCTTATTCTTCCTCAAGTCATTATCTGATGACTACTTTTACTCATGTGATATTGTTTTGAATATTGTGGAGCCAATCTCAATATTGTGTTATTTAGTGTAGGCCTACTCTATATTTGAGAGGATCACTCGTATGAGAGGGACATGAAACGACCTTCAAGGTGATGACTGCCAGGACCGTCTCAACACATAAATCAATGGTGATGACGTAGGCTTCATGTTTTTCAGGTCAGCCAGTTGCACTGACGTCATCTAACCAGCAGATGGTGCTACGATGCACCTTTTTCTAGTGTTTACAAATGGACCTTATACCAAATCAATTGGTTTAATATTCTCAAGACGTTTAAATGATTAATGTAGGCCTATAGCTTCATTCTCCACGTTACTAGCTAGAGTTGAATGAAACAGACATAACTGCATAATACAGCAGTGTTGGCATTTAACAAAATGTCGTATATGAAGCTTAAAAATCATGTCTATATTGACACAATACACACACACACACACACACACAAAGTATGTTTTTGTGTGTGTGTTTGTGTGTCTGAATACCTGTGTGTAAAGGGTGTGGCAGGTGGAAGAAGGAAGAAACACAAGAAGAATCCAACCCAACAAGAGGAATCATTGAAGAGAAATGAAGGAAGAAAATAACCATGCCTATTTTAGAAATATAACCCATATTAAATTATTATATTAAATATACTGTACTGTTTTCACACCTTTTATAACCTTTAATGCTATTAAACCATCAACAGCTTTCCATTTTGATAACATAATAATCCATAGTCTATATTTCTTTAAGTTTATAATTCTGAATACTGAATGACATGTTACAATGTTTGTACAGTTTACTGATTTTAATAAAAGACAAAGTATTCTGTGTGTGTGTGTGTGTGTGTGTGGGGAGGGGGGGGGTGGAGAGATGGAGGGAGTAGCACACAGGAGGTCTCTCTCCTCCCAGGGATGCTAGGAGGCCAGGAGGTGCAGGGGGAGAACACTTGAATAATAATAACATGACAAGGAGGTCCAAACAGTCCCACATGAAGACTGAAGTCTACATCGAGGAGGTAATTATTGTCATCAGATTCATCAGAACATAAAACAATAAGATAAATAAACAAAACAATTTCCGCACAAAATACAACAAAGCATTAAAAACGGAATTAATTTATATTTGTAGTATTTTTAAACCCCATTGCATGAATTCTTGTATATTTGTAGGCTACTGCTCGTACTGATTAAAAACTGTGTGTGTGTGTGTGTGTGTGTGTGGTGTGTGTGTGCTTGTGTGTGTGCATGCCATCTTGCCTTGGTACCTTTCTGAATACCTGCCTGTAAAGGGTAAATACAAGATAAGAAGGAAAAAACACATTAAGAATGCAACCCAACAAGATGACTCATTGAAGAGTAATTGAACGGGAGAAAATAACCCTGCCTATTCAAACCCATGATAAATTATTACATTATAGATACTAAATGTTCATTGATTGTTTTCTCTTACTAGTTCGTATAACATTTAATGCTATAAAATCATTAAACAGTAGCAAGTCATGTTGAATCATTTTCCATTTGGGTAACATAATAAAACTATAACCGTCCATTTGTATGTATGCTGCTGATTCATGAATGGCAATTGCATTTGTACACTTCTTATGTTAACAAGTATTTAACATGACTTCCAACTGTATAAGGAGGAGGAGGTAGAGGAGGGGGGAGCAGGAGGAGGAGGAGCAGTGCAGGAGGAGGAGGAGCAGGAGGAGGTAGTGGAAGAGGAGGTAAAGGAGGAGGTAGAGGAGCAGGTAGAGGAGGAGGAGGAGGATAAGGTAGAGGAGGAGGAGGTAGAGGATAAGAAGGTAAAGGAGGAGGAGGTATTGTTGAAGCAGATAGAGAAGGAGGTAGAGGAGAAAGTGTAGAGGAGGAGCAGGTAGAGGAGAAGGTAGAGAGGAGATGGTAGAGGAGGAGGAGGTAGAGGAGGAGGTAAGAGATGGATAGTTGAGAAATCAGAGACGAGATGCAGACTGATTTCTTTTTACAAAGAATCCTACGAACAGATTTTTGTTTTTGCAGTCTGCTGAATTATTTAACAGTATAACTACTTAAAGATTTTCTTTATGTTACCAGTCAAGGAGTGGCTTATGAGACAATGGCTGATCAATAATCAACAGTCAATACTGACATCACATTCATGTGAACGTAACAATAATAGACTATAATGGTATTTAGTTTGAAAATACTATTTCTGCACAAAATCAGACGGTAGCAGGTGACCCTGTCACACACCACCCAGGTGGCTTTACTGGGCTCCTCCCACACCAGGACACTGGTAGTGGATGAAAACCAGTTCACTGCAGAGTTTGAAACCCCATCGCTGGATTCTTGTGTATTTGTAGGCTGTTTTTTGTTCTTCATACACATTAAAAAGAGTCTCTTATGTCGCTTGTATGAGTGTGAGTGTGAGTGTGTGTGTGTGTGTGTGTCTTGATGTATGTCGTATGTGTGTGATTGTGTGTCGTGTGTGTCCTTGTGTGTGTGATTGTGTGTGTGTATGTGAGTGTCGTGTGTGTGTCTTGGAGAAAGTGACTAGGTGTGTGTTTGTGTCTTGTGTGTGTGTGTGTGTGTATGTGTGTGAGCGTGCCTGTGTGTGTGTGTGTGTGCGTGTGCCTATGCGCCTGTGTGTGTGTGTGTGTGTGTGGGGGAAAACATGTACCCTTCACAGATAAATAGCATAATGCATCGACCGATATTCGATATTCAAAACAATATCACACACACATGGGGTGTGTGTGTACATTTGTAGTATTTCTAAACCCCATTGCATGAATTATTGTATATTTGTAGGCTACTGCTCATACAAATTAAAAAACGGTAATTGTGTGTGTGTATGTGTGTGTGTGTGTGTGTGTGTGTGTGTGTGTGTGTGTGTGTGTGTGTGTGTGTGTACCTAGGCACCTTTCTGAATACCTGTCTGTAAAGGGTGTAGCAAGATAAGAAGGAAGAAACTAAAGAAGAATCCAACCCAACCAGATGACTCATACACCAAATATACTGATCTGTATCAAATTCAATTACAACAACAAGTCATGACAGTTCACACACCTTGCTGTGCTGGGCTGAGTTAGAATTAGGTTTACCTAGCAAATTCACTATTTATATATGATATATTTACTGTTTTGTTTCTTGGCAACAGTCTTTATATTTCCTGTTATATTGCAGCCTATTGTGGGACTACTGCATGTTTTTTATACAAACTAAAAACATCTCTTATATCGCTTCAATAATGTGTGTGTTTGTGTGTGTGAGAGTGTGTGTGGTGTGTGTGTGTGTATTTGTGTGTGTGAGTGTGTATTGTGTGAGTGTGTGTGTGTGTGTGTGTGTGTGTGTGTGTGTGTGTGTGTGTGTGTGTGAGAGTGTGTGTGCCACCTTGCCTTGGCACCTTTCTGAATACCTGTAAAGGGTGTAACAAGATGAGGAATAAAAAAACACAAGAAGAATCCAACCCAACAAGATGACTCATTGAAGATAAATGAAGGAAGAAAATAACCCTGCTTATTATAGAGACATAACCTTTTATAACCTTTAATGCTACAATATCATCAACAGTTGCATTCAAGTAGAAATGTTTAAAGGATCCATTTGGATAACGTAATAATCCATAGTCTATATCTCTTTAAGTTTATGCTGCTGAATAATGAATGATATGTTACAATGTTTGTACACTTTTCAGATTTTAATAAAACTACAGTATTGACTTCCAACTCTGTCTGAAGACATGAAATCACTGAAACATAACAAGGAGTTCAAAACACAAACACATCGAAACACACTCACACTAACTCACATGCAGACTAATGTCTACATGAATAGGAGTCAAGGAGTGGCTTATGAGACAATGGCTGATCAATAATCAACAGTCAATACTGACATCACATTCATGTGAACGTAACAATAATAGACTATAATGGTATTTTGTTTAAAAATACTATTTCTGCACAAAATCAGACGGTAGCAGGTGACTCTGCCACACGCCACCCAGGTGGCTTTACTGGGCTCCTCCCACACCAGGACACTGGTAGTGGATGAAAACCAGTTTATTGCAGAGTTTGAAACCCCATCGCTGGATTCTTGTGTATTTGTAGGCTGCTCTTTGTTCTTCATACACATTAAAAATAGTCTCTTATGTCACTTGTTTTGTGTTTGTAGGAGTGTGAGTGTGTGTGTGTGTGTGTGTGTGTGCGTGTGTGTGTAAGTGTGTTTGTGTGTGTGTAAGTGTGTGTGTGTGTGTGTGTGTGTGTGTCATTGCCTTGGCACTGTTCTGAATACCTTCCTGTAAATGGTGTAACAAGATGAACCCAACCCAATCCAACCCAACAAGATGACTCGTTTAAGAGAAATGAAGGAAGAAAATAACCTTGCCTATTATAGAATCACATGCCATTACAAACATGCTTACCCTCATTCTGAGTACTCTGTACTAGGTTAGTCTGGGAGGAGTATAAACTGGGAGGGGAACTGGTCCAACTGGTTGGATCACAACATAATTTCCTCGTTATAAATCAGATGGTTTGGTGTGACTCACTTTATTACAGCAGGAAGAAGACTAAGGTACTGTACTCAACTCTGATCCGTGATATATCATAAAAATGTATAACTTATATATCATATCAATAGGAAGAGTGCTATTTTTCTGTAAACACGTACGGTTAAAAACGTTTTTAAATGTTATGTACATTTCTGAACCGTAGCATACTTGAAACATTTCACTGTGTCTCTTTGTCTTTCTCTGTCTGAGCTTCTAGACATCAGAGCTCTCTGTCTATCGTTCATATTTTAACAAAGTCTTCATCACTGAGTAGATCCCAACAAACCACATGTTTGACAAAGAGTATGTTTGTGTGGGACAATGTGGGACATGTTACCAATGTGGAGAGGTAGTCTACAAATGTGTCTTTCTACCTCAAGAAATAAACATTCTCACATGTCTCTTCACATTGTATTCCCCCCGTGGGACGTTGAAAAAGACTATCTGAGAATCGCCTTGCACCAGCTTTACCCAGTTCTAAGAAGTTTCACGGTCTTTGTTGTAAATGGATTTTATTTTCTTTGTGGTAGTTTCCAACATATTCCGCCTAAATCTGCACAGTTTGTGACTTTGTGGTGACTCCATGTTCTGCATTGGGCGGAGCGTAGCAGGCAGCAAAGACGGTGACAGGTGTTGTAGCAAATTTAGACAACTCATGGCTGGCTCGATGTAAAAGGCTAAGACAAATGGATATCCGTAGTTGGTTTATTTAATATTCTGCAGCATATCAAAGACGCCGTTTCAAAGGCCACTCCACACTGGGCAGAGTTCTCGAGAAAAGGCGCGCCGAGCAAAAGAGGGAAGCCCTTTTGTAGAGTGAAACAAACAACATTTAAAAGTAACACTAGATGGCGCCTTTTACCATCTATAACTGGTTCAATGCATAGATAAAACCAGACACCTGGTTGCAGCTCGAGATTTATGGCGCCACTATGTCGGGTGCAACCTACGGTCGCTCGGTCGCAGCCCAACAGTTACAGCGCCACCTATTATTTATGGCGGGTACAACGTATGGTCAAGATAAGATATGCAGTCAAGAACAGACCCAACGTTTTTAGAGAGGGGCTTGTTCAAGATGTTCTCACTTGATAACATAAGAGAGGATAACATGCAGCTGGGGGGAGGTAGGTAATTAAAAGAAAACAGATAGGCCACTATAGTGTGCACCCAACAACCTGAGCGCTTAAACCAACTAGTTTAAGCAAGCTAACTTTGGAATAGGGCCTGAGGTCATTTTTCCACCACACAGGTTCACCTGCACTTGACACACATGTGTGCTCAGTTTGATTGACATCAAACACCCCCCCCCCCCCCCCCCCCCCGTGATGACAGCCTTCCCTGCCTTCTTCACAGCCATTGGCTAAAATCCAGATTTTAGAAAAGTGTCTGTCCTGCAGTTAGTCTACTGGCTGAGTTAGAGGTTAGTCAGGGAAGAGTATAAACTGGGAGGGGAACTGGACCAACTGGTTGGTTCACAAGTCAGACGGTTTGGTGTGGCTCACTTTATTACAGCAGGAAGAAGATTAAGGTACAGTAGTACACATATGTTGATTGTTAGTTTTCCTCAAAGACACAAGGTTAAAAATGTTAGTAAATATATGGTTACATCTGAATTTAGATACAGGTCATTAAGGAGCAGGTAAGGGTTAGACAGTACAGAGACAGGTCATTAAGGAGCAGGTAGGGGGTAGACAGTACAGAGACAGGTCATTAAGGAGCAGGTAGGGGGTAGACAGTACAGCGACAGGTCATTAAGGAGCAGGTAGGGGTTAGACAGTACAGAGACAGGTCATTAAGGAGCAGGTAGGGGTTAGACAGTACAGAGACAGGTCATTAAGGAGCAGGTAGGGGTTAGACAGTACAGAGACAGGTCATTAAGGAGCAGCTAGGGGTTAGACAGTACAGAGACAGGTCATTAAGGAGCAGGTAGGGGTTAGACAGTACAGAGACAGGTCATTAAGGAGCAGGTAGGGGTTAGACAGTACAGAGACAGGTCATTAAGGAGCAGGTAGGGGTTAGACAGCGCAGAGACAGGTCATTAAGGAGCAGGTAGGGGTTAGACAGTACAGAGACAGGTCATTAAGGAGCAGGTAGGGGTTAGACAGTACAGATACAGGTCATTAAGGAGTGGGTAGGAGTTAGACAGTACCAAGATAGGTCATTAAGGAGCAGGTAGGGGTTAGGAAGCATCTTGCTGCCTACAGGTTGGACTGCGGACATTGGGGATCAAACCCAGAAACTTTCAGCTGGGAGTCAAGCACCCAGTTATTGTTGAAATAATGGTTTTTCATTCTTCTGTTTCAGGATTGGTCCTAAATCTGAAGTGTCCCTGGGTGACTTTAACGGTAGGCATCTTATTATTATTACTATACTATAGGCTACTATATTTCTATTATAATGATTAAATAATTCACCCTGTCATGACTATTTAAATAACTTCCCATGTTGTAGACAGTGTGGTTTTGTGTCATTAGGATAACGTTGTAATTGACGCTCTAGATAGTTTTCAGGGACTTACAGAATAAGTGCTTCCATGTTAACTCCTATCTCAGACCTCTGAAAGCGTTGTGACACTCAGCTGTTTCAGCTGGCAGGAGTCAGAGACTGCTCACCCTATGCTAATGTTGTTTTTGGACACATCGTTACCTTATTGTAGACAACAATTGATAGAAATGTGCTTTGACTATGAATTATTACTTTAATTTAAATGCAAAATGACCAAAGTCTCTCTATCTGGAGACAAAGAACAACACTTTATAAACTAAATAGTCTGACAGAAACATTATCAGGTGAGTCCAACATATTGACCATAATCCTCATGAAGCTGTCCTGTCTGCAGGGCTTCATGTTGTACCTCCTGTTGGATGAAGATTTCTGATTGAAACAACACCAATATAAAATACATAAAATCCACACATTAGAATACATTATGAAAACGAATGTAATGGTGACTTGATTTAACTTGATTAAATTGTTTTCTAGGAATGGCCTCTGCTACTTCCTGGTCTGAAGAGAACTTTTCATGTTCCATCTGTCAGGATGTGTTCAACAGCCCAGTTACCACTCCATGTGGACACAACTTCTGTAGAACCTGTATTACAACGTTCTGGGATGACCAAATCCGGTACAATTGTCCTGTTTGCAACGAGCTTTACCTCACAAGACCTGATTTACAGGTCAATACCTTCATATCAGGGATGGTTGATCGGTTTAGAAGTTCTGTAGGTGTCAAAGCGCAGCCTTGTGTTGAACCAGGAGAAGTTCCCTGTGACTTCTGTACTGGGACCCAGCTGAAGGCTGTGAAGTCCTGCCTAGTGTGTTTCACCTCCTACTGCCACACCCACCTGGAGCCTCATCAGAGAGTCACACGCCTGAAGAAACATCTGCTGGTCGAGCCTATCGACCGTCTGGAAGACAGGATGTGTAAGAAACACGACCGACTTCTGGAGCTCTTCTGCCAGACTGAACAGGTGTGTGTGTGTCTGTACTGCACAGTGACGGACCACAAGTCCCATCCTGTTGTACCTCTAAAGGAAGTGAAGAAGGTCCAGCTGAGGAAGATAGAGTCTAAAGTTCAGCAGTTGATCCAGGAGAGACAACAAAAGATCCAGGAGATCAAAGACACAGTAGATCGCAGTAAAGCAAACGCAGACAGAGAGATAGCTGATGGTGTGCAGGTCCTCACTGCTCTGAAGTGCTCGATTGAAAAGTGTCAAGATGATCTCAACCAAACGGTTAAAGAGAAACTGAAATCCACAGAGAAACAAGCTGAAGGCCTCATCAAACAGCTGGAGCAGGAAATTAAAGATCTGACCAATAGAAGCTCAGAGGTGAAGCAGCTCTCACACACTGAAGACCACCTCCACTTCCTCCAGACCTTCAGAAATCTGAAGAAACCTCCACCCACCAGGGACTGGACAACGGTGGAGGTCTGTCCTCTGTCATACGTAGGGACCTTGAGGAGATCCCTGATTCAGCTGAAGAAGACACTGAACATGGAGATGAAGAAGGTGCCTGACCTGAGATCAGCTCTAAAGAAGTGTAAATGTAAGTTTAGTTTGATTTAGGGCTGTCAAATGTACATCTTATATTCCAATATTCTTATAATATACTTTTTTTATTAGAATTGTGTACACAACAAAATGTATAATGTAATGTAAAAAATGCATTTCCTGAAGAAAATGTGACGAGTGCTGTATAAAGAAGAAAATATGTTTAATAAAGCTACATAGTTTAAGACATATGGAAAAGTTAAATAGCTGAACTCGTGAAAATATTTGAACAGTTCTAAATCTCATCAACTATAAATTATATAGAAAATCTGTTTAGATAAATATAAAGATCAAAAGGTGATGATTTTGTAAAATGTTTAAACGAACATTAAAGAAAACAAATTGGCCGAGTGGCGAAGTCTGAAGTAGTTGAAGTCTCAGAGAATGAGCGTTGACTTCTATTACAAAAATATATTTTTTAAGTTAAATATTATTTTAAAAGTATCAATATTAAAAAAAATAACAATGATAGCGAGTGATTCCAATCAAATACGAACGTTTTAAAATTGGAATGGAGTCGGTAGGTGAATTTATTTTAATGAGTAAGGTCCCAAAATTTGTTGAGAATAATAAAGAATAATAATAGCTTAATAATAAGAATAACATGTAGTAGGGCTGCACCACATATGGTTTCAGCATCGTCATTGCGATGTCAGGCAGGCGAGGTTCGGCAATGGTAGGCAGGCAGGCAGGCAGGGACTAGGCAACAGGAATGGGAGCGAATCACAGGAACAGGAACGGGAGTGGAACCCGAAACAGGAACAGGAACAGGAACAGGAACAGGAACGGGAACGGGAACGGGAACGGGAACGGGAACGGGAACGGGAACGGGAACAAGAGAGACTAAAAGGCGGGGACGAAGTTACCGTGAGAGGTGAACAAACGAACTAGCACTGGCTCTGTGGGGAGCCAGTGCTTTAGTACTTTGGAGGGTGATTGGTAATTGTTGGCAGGAGTGTAGACCGGAGTGCACGTGGTTAATTAGTAACGGGGAGTAAACAAAAGCACATGGTGTAGTGAGGCTGGGTGCCACTAGATGGTGGCAGCGGACGGAACGAGAGAGGGTCACGTTACAAAAGCAAATGAAAATAATATGTATAATATGTGTATTTAGTGTAAATATTGCGGGAGCAGATGCAGTTCATACTTTTTTTAGGTTTCAATGTTTTTACTGGGACTCACACCACTCACACACACATTGGATTTGCAATAAATTTTGATTATCTTAAAAATGATATGCACTATTGCTTCTAAAAAACATAGTAGTAGTTTGTTTATGGATGTTAACATATATGTACGTATGTATACATATGTGTACATGAGATTATGTATGTGTATTTATACGTATGTGTATATGTATACTATGTATGTGTACGTATGTATATGTATATGTATGTGTACTTATGTATATGTGTGTGTTCTTATGTCTGTGTACGTATGTATGTATGTATGTATGTATGTATGTATGTATGTATGTATGTATGTATGTATGTATGTATGTATGTATGTATGTATGTATGTATGTATGTGTACCTATTTATACGCATGTCTGAGTATGTATACGTATGTATACGTATTTATGTGTACCTTGTATGTGTACACATATACAGGTATGTATGAGTATTTATACATATGTACTATGATTACATATTTACGTATGTAAATGTAAATGTTCTGTATTTGTACATGTGAGTATGTATACGGATGTTTAGCTATGTGTACATATGTGCACTTATATGAAAGTATGTATGTATGAGTATGCATACGTATGTAAATTATGTATTTGTACGTATGTATACTTTATATGTGTACTTATGTATTTGTATGTATGTATGAGTACATGTCTATGTATATATAGTATGTATGTGTATTTATGAGTACATGTCTATGTATATATAGTATGTACGTGTATGTATGAGTACATGTCTATGTATATAGAGTATTTACGTGTATGTATGAGTACATGTCTATGTATATATAGTATGTACGTGTATGTATGAGTACATGTCTATGTAAATATAGTATGTACGTGTATGTATGAGTACATGTCTATGTATATATAGTATGTACGTGTATGTATGAGTACATGTCTATGTATATATAGTATATACGTGTATGTATGAGTACATGTCTATGTATATATAGTATGTATGAGTACATGTCTATATATATATAGTATGTATGAACCAGTTGTATGGCTCCAACAGTTAATTTCCAGCCTGTATGTGAGCTCAGCTTGTTCAGCCTGTTGTTCACACAGGTGTCCCTTTGAAGGTTGAGTGCAATGTATGTGTATTGGGAAATCCAAAAGTTTAATATCTTTAAAGGTATTACAAGTATTTCTTAGTATTTTCATGGTAGTAACCATGCTGAACATTTTGATGTATAATGTGTGTATGTAGTGTAAATATTGAGGAAGTAAATGCAGTTTATACATTTTCCTTGGTGTTAATGTTTTTATTGGGACAGCCACTCACACACACATGGGAATTCTAAATAACTAACTTTAATTATCTTAAAAATGATGTGAACTATTGCTTAGAAAATGTACAGTACATGATTCCACTATAGTATCAAATTTTATATATTTTTTGTCTTTCTATCTTAATGTATGAAGAGTAGATAGCAAACAATTAAAGTGTCAGAAAGATAATAAAAGAATGAAAGAGAACAGTACTAGTGATGATAACAATGATGATGATGATGATGATTATGATGATGATGATGATGATGATGTTGAAAAAATGGTTCAGCAGCTAATCATGTCTTGTTCTCCCATTAGATGCCTGTGAACTCACACTGGACCCAAACACAGCCTACAGACAACTCTCTCTGTCTGAGGACAACAGAAAGGTGACGCTGGTTAGAGAGGAGCAGTCGTATCCTGATCACCCAGAGAGATTTGACTTCCATCCCCAGGTGTTGTGTAGAGAGGGTCTGACTGGTCGCTGTTACTGGGAGGTAGAGTGGGAAGGAGGTGTTGAAATAGGAGTGACATACAGAGGAATCACAAGGAGAGGATGGGGTGATGACAGCTGGCTTGGAGGGAACAACAAGTCCTGGAGTCTTGATTGTGATGATGATGTTAGTTACTCTGCCCGGTACAACGGTAGTAGAACAGTCATACGTCTCCCCCCCGCTGGCTCTAACAGAGTAGGAGTGTATCTGGACCGGCCTGCTGGCACTCTGTCCTTCTACAGAGTGTCCCCAGATGTAGGAGGGTCCTCAGACACACTGACACACATCCACACCTTCCAGTCCACCTTCACCCAGGAGGACCTCCTCCCTGGGTTTTGGTTATGGAGGGATGGTGCCTCAGTGTCTCTGTGTCGGTTGTAGAAAAAAAGAACACGTGGGAGGGCGGGCGGACATGCACACACACACACAAACGCATAGTACACACACACACACACATAGTGCACACACATTGTACAGTTAAACATACACACACACAAACGCATAGCACACACACACAAACGCATAGTACACACACGCATAATTCATATACACGCAATGTGCGCACACACACACACACGCATAGTACACACAGTACACATACAGTACACGCACACAGTACACACACAGACAAAAACAAATTTGTTACAAACATATAAATACACGCAGAGGTTATATTTACTCTTTCATGTACTTCAGTAACTTTTTGAATAGATTACTTTTAAGAGTAGTTTTATTGTAACATACTTTTCACTCTTACTCAAGTCAGAGAGAGAGATTTGTTGTGTCTGTTTTTGCCTTCATTCATGTTATTTTGTAAAGATTGAATGTGTTATTGTGTGTTTCATTTGAAGGGATACATGCTATTTTTTGCTTTGTTAATGTCTATTAAACAAGCATATACAATGTAATATTTGTCTATTTACGTTCATCTTGCTCTGCTTATTACAACAATAAATCATTTGGTTTTAAATAACTCACTACTTGAGTAGTCTTTTCACTAGATACTTTCTTACTCTTCCTCAAGTCATTATCTGATGAATACTTTTACTCATGTGAAATTGTTTTGAATATTGTGGAGCAAATCTCAATATTGTGTTATGTAGTGTAGGCCTACTCTATATTTGAGAGGATCACTCGTATGAGAGGGACATGAAATGACCTTCAAGGTGATTTAAAACTGCCAGGACCGTCTCAACACATAAATCAATGGTGATGACGTAGGGTTCATGTTTTTCAGGTCAGCCAATTGCACTGACGTCATCTAACCAGCAGATGGTGCTACGGTGCAAAATTTATTTATTTAATGCCACAAAAAGGTGGCATTTTATAAAAACATGTGGCTTTATGAAATAAAAGTCCCCTGAAATAAATAAACGTGGCATTAAATAAATAAATGTAGCATTATGAAATAAAAGTCCCCTGAAATTAATAAATGTGGCATTAAATAAATAAATTTAGCATTTTGAAATAAGTCCTCTGACACTAAAGTGTGCGTGTGTGGGGGTGTGTTGCATCAATGATTATGATTATTAAGCTGCATTCGTGACACACGTATTAGAACAACAATAAATTGCAACCATCAACACAGCAGTCCTATACAAATAGGCTTCATAACTGTAGGCCTATATTAGTGCTGACTAAATATATGAACATAGTTGTTTCCAGGCCTACAGTTTGTTAAATGCCAACACTGCTGTATTATGCAGTTATGTCTGTTTCATTAAACTCTAGCTAGTAACGTGGAGAATGAAACTATAGGCCTACATGAATCATTTAAACGTCTTGAGAATATTAAACCAATTGATTTGATGAAAGGTCCGGTTTGAAACACTAGAAAAAGGTGCACTGTAGCACCATCTGCTGGTTAGATGACGTCAGTGCAACTGGCTGACATGAAAACCATGAACCCTACGTCATCCCCATGGATTTATGTGTTGAGATGATTGCAGCAGTTTTAAAACATCTGACATGAAGGTCATTTCATGTCCTTCTCATACGAGTGATCCTCTCAATTATAGAGTAGGCCTACACTACATAACACAATATTGGGACTGGCTGACAATATCCAAAACAATGTCACATGAATCATTATTTACCCAAATCCAAAATGGGAAAATATGTTCTCAAATTCAAAGTTGACATGGATATAAGATTGATAAAGAAAATATGCTATTTAATTTGATAAAATGTTGTTTAATAACAGCTTTATTGAGTAATTGAGTAATTTGGTTAGAGCAGTTTGATTGACAGCTACAGGAACCAACCAGGTCTAACCACTGGGCCTTCATCATTCTATATTGTCTCTGACAGTATTTTAAAATACAATTTATTACAAACAAACACAGTTTGCCACAGGTGTCGCTCACTAGTTACCGGTCTGCTACTTGTATGTAGGCCTACCAGTGCATGGGTAGAGTAGAGAAATCTTTATTATCCCTGCTGGGGCAATTCCTTTTACAGCAAAACGTTAAAAACAGTTAAAATAATTAAGATGGGGTCCTGAAACAGATACAGCTAAAAAGAACATAAAAACACCATAAGATTAGGTCCTAAAACACATACGGCTAAAAGGAACATAAAATCACAATAAGATTAGGTCCTCAAAAAAAAAACAGCTAAAAGTAGCATAAATACAATTACATAAGGTCCTAAAACACATGCAGCTAAAAGTACATACAGTTTTAGTACTATATGGTCAGAGCATACAAAAGCGCCTATCAGACATAACAAAAACCACATCATGGTTAATCAGTCCTAGTCACCTTCCGGTTACAAGTTTAAACTTTGGATAGCATCTGGGATAAAAGAGCGACCATATCTACTCCTACTACATCTAGGCATCCTACACCAACGCCCAGAGGGAAGGAGGGAAAACTCAGAATAAAGAGGGTGTAGAGGGTCCTGAAGAATATCCTGAGCTTTCCTAGTGACCCTCTGAGGTTAAACAAGACAGAGGTCATTCAGGTCACAGCAGTGATGTTAGAGCTCGTCCTCACAATCTTCCTTAACATATTCTTATTCGTCAGGTTTAGGTTCCCTAACCAACAAATAAAAGCAAGGGTAAGAAGTGACTCGGTACAAGATGAGTAAAACATTTTCAAAAGTTATAAGTCTACATTAAAACTGCTAAGCTTCCTTAAACAGAATAAGCACTGGTGACCTTTGTTTGAGACTGCCTTCACAATAGGCTCAAAGCTTAGTTTGACATCCACAATTGTATTGATACATATTATTTTGATATCCTATTGCTTATGATCGGTCTGCTTATGGTATAAAGTCCACAGATAGACCCCCCGCGTAGCGAGGCCGCGTCACAGCCTATCAGATAGACCCCAGACTAATTACCAACTGTCTAGAAATTAATATTCATGAGCAAGCTAGAACCTTTCAATCTATTCATATATCTTTAAAATCCTATTTTTAAACGGGGACTGTCCCTGGAAAACGGGGCCGTCTGGTCTTCAGTAGGCCGGTAGTATCGGCCTCCTACTGGAGCTGACCGCACTGAGTTCACACTTGACAGGCGCTAGGACCCTGGGGACCACGGCTTCCCCAGGGTCCTAGCGCCTGTCAAGTTGTCTGCCTGCACATTGGCTCCCCGACTCCCCTTATCACTACCTGACCCAAGCACTCCTCCACCACCACCCCCACCACCAGCACCACCACCGCCAGTACTAATCATCTCCATGACGTTCGACTCTGGCTCTATGATGCTAGGCTATCCTCTGAACCCTGAGGTCAAAAAACTAAATTAGTCGTATGTGTAAAAGTTCACATATATCCACAGCACGTTTCCAGTCCGATTCTTCCAAAAATACAGCAGAGTCAATACTTCACGTTTAATACTTTATTTGTGGGCTCACGCAGGATCCCCAAAACAACCCCCAGAGTCCTTCCGTGGTCACATAAAGCTCTGCTGGATTCTGTGTGTAAAATCCTGAGTGCTCTCTCATTATTCTTCTCCCATACTTCTCCCATTAAAGTATTTTCTTCATCACACAACACAGTATCTTAAAGCACATGACAAGGGCGGAGCTCTCAGTTACCTCCAATCATTATCTGTTATCATGCAAAAAGGTGTAACCCACAGTGTGCTATTGAGTTACCGTTATTCAATTTAAGCCAATGACAAACCGCCTACACCCTCTCTAGGCTAAACATTTGGGGGGGGGGGGGGGGGGGGGGTGTGATGGGCCCCTGACCTGTTGGTCTGAGGGGGATCCGTTGCTGGGTTGTGAGCTCAAACTGGGGTTCAGAGAAAGGGATCTGGCAGGGAGGGGCGTAAGGGCAGGGAAAAGGTGTCATCAACTAACAGTGGGGGCCATAGACAGGGCTCTGGCAGGGAGGGGGGAAACAGCATGAGGCAAAACCAAATGTAACTGTTTAAAGACTAACACTTTCCTCAACAGCGTGTAAAGACAGCTGGTCCGTGGACAAGTTTATCATACATGGGGTCAAAAGGTTAAAAGGGGCCCGCGCCACGCCCCTTATGAGATCTAAAAAAGTACCTGTGCATTTCTCTCATAACTTTCTTTCCGAAGAGATAAAGGTCTGATTATCAGAAATGCGTGGTGGATCGGTGGGGTGTCGGTCTGGGAAGAATTTTTGCTCAAAATCTCAGAAGTGGGCTGCGGGGTGAGAGGTCACGAGATGGAGCATTCTCCGAGGCTCTTTTAGTTACTTCCTGTATGGCTAGAGGCCCTAAATGTATTATCTTACTTGTCCTTGCGGCCCTCTTTCATATGAAAGAAACCCCAGGTCTCTTTCTCACTCCCAAGTGTCCTTGACCCCTAGGTCACCTACTTATTACATAACTTCCTGTAGGGCTGGGTGTACAGTATATTAGGTACTATTTTAGTAACCCTTGATGCCCTGATTCATATAAAAGAGACCAGATGTCGTTATCTTACTCCCAAGTCATTCTGTACACACACCATTAACGGGTTAATGGTGTGTTTGCATCACTTCCTGTAGGTTGTGGTGGGAAAATGACTCAAGGCCCATTCTGAGGTCAGTTTGCTAAAACGAATCAGCTTTGATGTGCACACTATAGTGACCTATCTGCCTTTTCGAATATCTACCTCCCCACAGCTGTCTGTTTCTCCTGTATTCCTGCATGGTGCTCTGTTCCCATATGAGAAACTCCTGAGCAAGCTCCTTTTTCCATAACAATGTATCTGTGCCTGGCCTTGACTGTATACTCTCTCCCCAAACCAGGTGTCCGGCTTTAATTGGGCATCGAATCTGTTATAGACATTCAAATGGCGCCATCTAGTGTCATTTCTGAGATGTCGCTTGCCCCACTTTATAAAAAGACTTCCCTCCTGTCTTCTGGGCGCTTTTTTCTCGAGAACTCTGCTCTGCGCGGAGTTTCCTTTGAAATTGTGTCTTTTATGTGCTGCAGCATATGAAATAAATCAACTACGGATATCCATTTTGTCTTAGCCTTTAATCGAGCCAGCCACCGGTCATCTAATTTGCTACAACAAGGTCTAGTACCCTCATGTTGATAATTGTAGTAATCTTTTGAAAGTCTTTTTAGTCTTCCTTTTACTTTATTGACGCATTAACACTTTAAAGCAGGATTAATTGGTCATGATTATCTTGTGCAACAACATGTTTTTATAAAATTAACCTTTGGAATAAACGTTTGGGCGGAAGAAAAGCGGACATAAACTCCCTGTTTTCCCACAAAAACATGTCGGCCTGGTCCGTCCCAAAGACGAAAAAAGTAATCCGTGGGTCACTCGAAAATCTATGTTTTTATTGAAAGAACATCATCAGTTACACAAAATAACATATCATGACTTTCATATAACACACATAACATAGCAGCCCAGATGACTAATGTTACACAACGCAAAACAACAATTCAAACAACATGCAAGCTGAAAGGTTTCAGGGTTAGCAGCATCTATATGAATCACCATGGCAATGATATAAAAAGTTGCATTAACTAACAAACTAAACATCCTCTACGTTCACTGACTGAAAATGACAACATTAAAATAAATATTCATCACTAGAAATGTTATCAAAGCACATTTTAATGCCGTAACTATCTTAAAATGTTGCTTTTTCCACTGAGAATATAATGATTGTCATCCATTTTGTTTTGGCAGAACCTTGACATACGTGACGTAATGCTGTTTCTTCAAACAGTCGATAGGGGGCTAAAACGGTCATATGGGTCGTTTTCAAAGACCTTTACAAACAACCTATTTCAACGTTTAGGTTGGAGATCACGTTTCATCGTTGATATTGTCAAAAAGGTTACATGGATAGGTTGATGGTCATTGAACAGCTTATCCAAGAGAGCCATGAATCAGAACTGTGTATGATACTCTGTTAACTAAAGCTAGCCTGCTAACATTTCTGATAACTACAGCGGGGCAAACTATGTCATCTATTTATACATTCAGATTATTGGTCTTCTGGTCAGTGATATTAGGATGACACTACCAAACAAACATTAAATATGTTACATTTATATGCAAAATAAAGACAAACCAGCACATTCACATCAGGAAAAAGTGAATCGTCAATATCAATACATAAATATAACCCCCACTTCAATTCCATTAAAACAACTTACTCAATCAGAGTTTAAGATAAAACCCTACTGTGTGGATATAATTTGTAAATCAGCTATGCCAGACACAGATATAAAAGCCAACAGATGCTTGATTTAGTCTTTTGAAACCATCTTGAACTCACAATCTCCACATTTTAGATCAAAGGATTGATGCATGACACAACTACATCTGCTCAAGAAGAAATTCACTGATTATAAACTAAAGTGAATGTATTCTATATGCTATTCTAGCACAAAATGTGGCCTGTCACAATGCCCATAATGACGGAATGCAGAACTAGCTAGCTACCTCAGACACACTCTGAGCTACAGCATTCAGAAACTTCACTACTCAGGTCTTCTTCAGAATCAGCAGCTATGTTCCCCAGTGAGGCCAATTAGGTGCAGCGAATTTGATTCTCTCTTGTGGAAGTATAGAAGCGCAACTTGTTCAGTCCTTCTGTCGGACCTGCGGAAATAGAAATATAAGAAGGTTAATGAAAGTGGCTTAAAAGACCTAGAGTTTCTTTCCCTCATTCACACTCCTAGGTTGAGCGTAGTACATACTAACATACTAAATGACATACTAAACTACATAATAACGAGGATCTTTATTTTCCCAAACAGGAAGCTTGTACGTCTTACTGTTTCAAGCTGTTTGTAAATTTTAAAAAGTTGACTGAAAGAGGAGATTCTTCATGAAGATCTTATCTGAGACTCCATTGTGCAGGTAGTACATGCAAGCTGGTTCATGCCTTTACAGAAGGTTAAGCATATTTGGATTTATAAGGACCTAGTAATGGCTCTATAGGTTGGACACCAACCTGTAAAGCAGATGAAGTTAAGATGTTCTTCACAAGAGCGTGGCCTCCATGTGGAAGGTTCCACGCTGGACACGCCCCCACAGGGGCTGGAATGGTGTGAGCCTTTGTCCCATTGGCTGAAGTCCATCGGCTCACCGGACATCCAAAACCAGGAGTTTCCTGAAAGAGACCTACCAACATTGAAAGAGATTAAAGAGTTACATGAGTGGAAGGAAGAATAATGTGGCCCAAATATTTAGCTTTTGTTATTTTCATGGTATTGTTGATAAGACAAAGTGATGGACGGACAGATGATCATAAGGACAGACTTGATTGCCTGATAGACACCAAGGTCTGGCCAGTACCTGCGCAGGCCCACCCAGAGGTGGCTGGTTAGTGGGAAGGGGGCGCGAGCCACCAGCTCATCAATCATCTCCTGGTCTTCTGGGCCCATGAGGCTCAGCAGGTCCCAGTGAGAGTCTCTGCAGTAGAGCAGGGCGTCTGACCAGCACAGCCGTGTCCCCACCAGAGTGATGTTCCTCCCCATCTCCTGAATGCTCATGGAGGGAGCAGCGAGCTCTGTGGTAATAATTGACAGTGTGTTCAGTAAGTTTTACTCCAGGCACTGTAAAACTACCTCTAAGTATCTAAGCAAAACACGTCATCCCTACCCACTACTTCACTATTAAGACACTCAGCAGACACTTTTCAATTGCAGAAAGTATCATTAGCGGCACTAAATAAATTGCCAATCAGTGTGTGATGTTTTTAAACACATACATTTTAAGGGCAAACCAACACCTGCTGACACTTGGCAGTTCTTTCTCTCAAAAAGGAACCACCACAATCTAATCTCAGCACACGTGAACTCAACTGATGTGAAAGGCTATGAGGTGTCTTGGACCATACAGAAAACAACTTACTTTGATACTTCACTCTGAAATATCACAATACAGAACAGTCATGTAGATCAGTGGTGCCAACCTTTGACTTTAGGTGGACCACTAAATTGTCATCAAGACCTTTCTTGGACCACCTCAGATGCAAACGGTAGAACATAGATAAATACAAATGCAGTGGCTGAGCAAAGAGTGCCAGCAAACCCTTTATACACAAGTATTACTGCAAGAAGGCCGTGGCCAGTGGGAAACAGTGGAAATAAGAAGTCAGTAACGCTGCTTATGCTCCCTTTGTGTTTATTCAAACACAAAGCAACACAAAAGATCAACGAAAAACCTTAAAATGCAAAGAAGTAACTGCATAAAGCATAACAAAAATAAAAACAAACCATAATCCTTTATTTAATGAATATTTATAATATTTTTTAAATGATCTATATTATTTTTTATATTATTGTACATTTGTCTATTAAAAAAATAAAGGTTAATGTACCACATGCAGTACCCTTGTGTACCACCAGTGGTACGCAGACCACAAGTTTAAAACACTGTATGCAGATTGTGCTTTGGTGGATGCTTTTACCCAAAGTGTCTTACAATACTGTCGTGCATACATTGTTATAATAGGTAGCCCCGAGTGGGAATCAAACCCCTAACCCTGGCAGTGTTAATGCCATGCTCTACCTGTTGAGCTATAAGGAACAGCAGCATTTTACTTTTGACCAATGATGGTTGACCAACAGTGGTACTGGTACACCCATCCCCCTTTGATGATCATGTAATGATGGACTGGGTTCCTACCTCCGTACACTTTGACCTCACATAACGTCAAAGGGTCTGTTGCAGCAGAGTTCTTGTAGAAGTTGATGAACCTTCCTTCCATTCCCCAACACTTGACAGTCTGAGTCAAGCAGCTTGGGTCATCGTTGATGATGGCACACCTGAGGAAAAGAGACAGAGAGAGAAGATACAGTAGTCTGGTGAAGGTATCAGAGAGTATAATATTTTATGCTATTTAGTAATTTGTACTTTTATCCAAATAATTCCAAATACTTAAAAGCAGGTCAAGGTCATTAGGGATCAAACCCAGAACGTTTTGGCTGGGAGTCGAACAGTATTCAGTGGAAGTAGGGGAGGTGACACCAGTGATTCACCTTGGATTGTTGTTGCCGTTGTTCGCCAGTGAATTCCCGATGTGTATTTCCACGCCATTGAGCCTGTCCCTAGCAACATTCCTATTAGTGACCTGGATCTCTGACACCATGTAAACACCAGGCAGCTCCAGCCTCCACCATTGTTTGGCCTGGTACAGGGTATGGGTGCAGCTGTTGTGCTCCAACTGAGGGTCGGTGTTCCCATCGATGGCGTGTTCAGCCACCCAGCCCCCGTACTGGTAGGTTGTAGACTGAATAGCCGTGCCGCTCAACGCCAGGTTAATGCGAGATGTAGCTTAATGGAGAAAGAAACCACAGAATAGTTTGTCAAGTTGCATTCTAGTTTTCAAAATATTGAAATATTCTTATAATAACTTTTAAATCAGCCCCTAAATGGGTCACATAGAAATACCTGAAAATCCAGGTGACTTCCACAGGAGGACCACAACACCTGGTGATGAGGAAATACTATTTACTTAATAAAATAAATATTTGAACTATTATCAGCTTATATTTACAAGCATATATTCTGCAACTATTGTATCAATGAAATGTTCAAACTATTCACAGTAGGAATCTTACACACGCCCACAATTACAATAACATAGGACATCAACTGTCAAAAGTTATGGCAGGTACATTTGTATTAATTCAATATAATGAACTGGGTAATGATAAATATTGTAGTACTGTGTGGAATACCTACCAATGAAACTGCAGATGAGACGACTGGACCCCATGGTTCTGGAGAAACAACATGCCCAGACAATAGCTTATACTAGCTACTAGGTATACATTCCTTCATTTGAAGGGGCATGGTGTTAAGTATAAGTGCATAAGCACTTATACTAATGTACTGTTCATACGTAAACAGTAAGTGCACATACACTACTACAGTAGTAGTAATACTACTAGTAGTAGTACTAGTAGTAATACTTAATACTACACTATTATGACACTTAGCACATAAGTAAAACTATACGTTTGTGGCAAGGTATACATTCATACGTACATGACACATACAACATTCTATAACAAGTGGGAACCAAGAGATCCTTTGAGATGGAGCTATAAGTAATTGACACATTACATTAATCTTAGGAGCCCAAAAATGAGGAGTCTACCATTACAGAGTAATACAATAAAATAGTTTTCTCTCTCTGACTTGAATATGGTACTCACCGGCAGAGTCTGTAGGTCCGTCTGCTACGAATGAGGCTTCTGCATCTAGGACCAGCACCTTATACACTTGGATTTGCAATAGTTAATCCAAAGGATCTTGTTTGCAAATACTGCTGTTCAAGCCCTTACTGTGGGAGTGATTAGGGGAGGTTCTAAGCAGCAAAGAAATAGTGAGAGACATGAGTGAATTTAACAAAAACATGGCTCTCTTTATTACAACAAACTTGTCTTGGTTTGAGGTACAGGGGGAAACCGGTAAGCAAGGCTGGATGAGCTCGATGGACTATCCAGTGCTACAGTAACCTTCACCAACTTGCATCTGATCAGTCTGGTTCTTATTCTGTGGCCCATTGGTGTTGGTTATTCTGATGTTTCTCAGCTGCTTTCCCCAGGTGGTGGAGCTAGCCTGAATGCTGCCAGGACGTCTGGATGTGTCCCAGTCGTCACAACCACCTTATCCAGGAGGCCTCAACACCTTGTCCATTAGGATCAGAAAGTCCTAAAGGGAAGAACCAAATGAATGTTTATGTGCAGGTTGACAGAAAACTAACATGTATTGTCATTTATTGTGCCATGGCATTCTCTTCTGTAGAAAGCCTCTTGCTCCTGCATTGCCATTTGCATAGAAAACCCTGACATGATTTGAGTATTTTTCATGTGCCAAGCACTTAGGGTGAATGTTTATGACCTTACAGGTCAAAAGATGCATAAACAGAAGCAGAAGGATAGACAACAATAAACTGCAGGGTCATATAAATCCCTGTAGGCAAACAGTCTGTGAATATACAAATAGGAAGGACTCTGATGGAGGAGGAACAGAGAGAGAGAGTGGGGGCTGAAGAGAGAGGAAAATATATGTGTATATTTGCATATAGTCTGTCACGGCTTGTGCAGGGAGGTAAACAAATGCAGTCATCAGACTCAGAAGGGTGGGAGCAAAAGGAAGCTTTACTTCATTTAAACAGGCAGACAGAAACAAACCTACAATGAACAATGAGCCAACAAATAATAAACCAATGAACCAACAAACTAGGGCAGACACTAGGGAACTTAAATACGTGGAACAGAGGTGAACCGAATGACTAAATAACACGGGTTACAAACATTACAGTGGAGACAAAGGAAAAACAGATAGTGAGTGGGGTGGGGCAGGATCGTTACAGTACCACCCCCCCCCCCCCCTCAAGAATGCCTCCTGGTGTTCCTCTAGGCTGTGGTGGAGGCCCTGCTGCACTGCTAGGCTGTGGTGGAGACCCATCAGGCTCAGGGCTAGCTCAGGCAAGGGAGCAGGGCTAGTCACCAAAGTCTCAGGGCTAGCTCAGGCTAGGGAGCAGGGCTAGGAAGGCCAGGAACAGGGCTAGCTCAGGCTAGGGGGCAGGGCTAGGCAGGCCAGGAACAGGGCTAGCTCAGGATAGGGAACAAGACTAGGTAGGTCAGGAGCAGGGCTAGCTAAGGCTAGGGAACAGGGCTAGGAAGGCTAGGGAACAGTGCTAACTCAGGCTAAGAAACAGGTCTAGGAAGGCTAGGGAACAGGGCTAGGAAGGCCAGGAACAGGGCTAGCTCAGGTTAGGGAACAGGGCTAGCTCAGGCTAGGGAACAGGGCTAGGAAGGCCAGGAACAGGGCTAGCTCAGGCTAGGGAACAGGACTAGGAAGGCCAGGAACAGGGCTAGGCAGGTCTGGAACAGGGCCTGTACGACCGCCAAGGTTTCTGGGTAGTGTAGTTATGTTTGTTAAGAATTCATACTGAACACATTGTGTGCACATTATGCATTTTGTATAAAATAAATGGCAACGTTTAGTTCCAACAATGCATTATATCCTTATTAAACTATAAATTCAGATATTGGGTAAATTAACTTCGGGCAACACATCTGAGAACACATCTGTAAAACAGACATGATGTGAGTATTCCTGAGAATTTGATATTCAACTGAAAAAGCAGAGCACTTAGGGTGGATGTTTAGCACTTTTCAGGTCAACAGATGCATGAACAAAAGCAGGAGGTTTGACAACCAAAAACTGCAGAGTATATATCCTGAGAATTTGATATTCAACTGAAAAAGCAGAGCACTTAGGGTGGATGTTTAGGACTTTTCAGGTCAACAGATGCATGAACAAAAGCAGGAGGTTTGACAACCAAAAACTGCAGGGTTATATAAATCCCTGTAGGCAAACAGTCTGTGAATATACAAATACAAAGGATAGAGGAGAGAGAGAGAGAGAGAGAGAGAGAGAGAGAGAGAGGGGGGGGGGATGAGAGAGAGAGGTAAATATATTAATATATTTGCTTTTGGTCAAGGCATCTTAAAACACTGAGTGTGTCATGGCTTGTGCAGGGAGGTGAACCCAAATGCAGACATGCAGAACCCCCCCCCCCCCCCCCCCCCCCAAGGCAGACTGGGGCAGAAACTAGGGAATTTAAAATATGTGTGTGTGTGTGTGTGTGTGTGTGTGTGTGTGTGTGTTTTAACGTGGGTAAATTACAGCTCAGACATTTGAATAATGACAGCATTACATTGTTGCATGGTTTCTTGGTGTTGATGTGTGTATGTGTGGGTGTATGTGTGTCCAGTGACGTGTGTGTGTGATGATTTGAAGATCACTGACAATAATCATTGGATAAAATCAGTAAAAGACAGTCAGTAAAAATGCATTTAATGTGAATATGGTAAAAAGTTAGTGCATATGATGATTTTGGTACAATAAATGTAGGCTACTGATAACAAAACAAACACACTGCATCCATTTGAACAAACAACACATATTTATGATATGATGTGGGCGTAATAAAAGTTAATATTACAATGGTTTGTCCTCGTTCTGAATGAAAGGTTGCTGTTTGCAAGTCCAAGTCAAGTCTCAAGACTCTTATGGTTAGAATGTTTTTTTTATTCATTACAGATACTGATTATGTAAATCCCTGTAGGCAAACATGTTGGGGAATATACAAATAGAATATACTCTGATGGAGGAGGAAGGGAGACGAGGTAGTGATAGCGAGAGGGGAGGGGTGTTAATATATGGATATATATTTTGCATTTGGTCGAGGCATCTTTAAAACACTGAGTGTGTCACGGCTTGGGGAGAGGTGAACCCAAATGCAGACATCAGACTCAGAGGGTGGGTGCAAAAGGAATGTGAAAAACAAAAGAAAACAAACCTACAGGTTGTCATGGGGCCAGGCTAGAGTTTTAATGGTGAACTAATTAACAAACAAACATGTCTTGTTGGGTTGACGGTCTCAAACCTAACAACCTAAACGTAGGGTGTGTGTGGTGTGTGTGTGTGTGTGTGTGTGTGTGTGTGTTGTGTGTGTTAATAATATTGGTGTTTGTGGGTGGGAGTGAGTTTCAACCTGTATGTTGGTGTTGACTAATTCTGGCTGTGATGTTGTGGATAAATTCAGGTGACACACACACACACACACACACACACACACACCACACACACACACACACACACACACACACACACACACACACACACACAAAACCCGAGCATTCCTCTTCTGTCCTACTCTGTTGGTGCTTGGTTGCTGGTGTGGTGGTTTTTTTGTGGTGCTGTTGTTTGTTGGTGTGGGTGTGTGTTGGTGTTGTGTTTGGTTTTGGGGTGGTGTTGGGAGGTGGTGTTTGGTGTTGTGGGTGGTGAGGTTGTGTGGTGTTGGGGGGTGGTGTTTTGGGTGGTTTTGTGTGGTGTTGGTGAGGTTGGTGTTGGGGTTTGGTGTTGTTGGTGGGTTGGTGGGCTGTGGGGGTGTTTGGTGGGTGGTTGTTGGTGTTGGGTGTGTGGTGATGTTGGTGTGTGTGGTTTTGGGGTGGTGTTGGGGGTGATGTTGTGTTGGTGGGTGTGTGTGGGGTGTGTGGTGTTGAGTTGTGGGGTGGTGTTTGGTGTTATGTTGGGGTGGTGTTGTTGTGGGGTGGTGTTGGGGTGATGTGGGTGGTGTTTGGTGGTGTTGTGTTGGGTTGGTGTTGGGGTGGTGTTGGTGGTTTTTGGTTTGGTGGGGGTGTTGGGGTGGTGTTGGTGTTTCTAGGGGTTTGGTGTTTGTTGGGGTGGAGTTTGGGGTGGTGGTTGGGGGTGTGTTGGTGTTGGGGTGTGTTTATGGTTTTGGGGGTGTTGGAGTGTTTGGGGGTGGTGGTGTTGGTGTTTTGGGGTGGCGTGTTGAGTATGGAGTTGGGGGTGGGTTGGTGTTGGGGTTTAGGGTGTGTGTTGTGTTAATGGGTTGGTGTTGGGGTGGTGGTGTTGGTGTTGGGTTTGTGTTTGGGTGGGTTGGTGTTGGTCGTTGGTTTTGGGGTGGGGATGTTAGGGGTGTTGGGGTTGTTGGTGGTGGGTGGTGTTGGTTTTGGGGGTGTGTTGGGTGGTGGTGTTGGGGTGGTGTTGGGGAGTGGTTTGGGTGGTGTGTGGGGTGGTGTTTGGGGTGTCTGGTTTTGGTGGGTGTGGGTATGGTGGTGGTGTTGGTTGTGGGGTGGTGTTGGGGGGTGTTGGGTGTGTTAGGGTGGGTCATTGTGGGTGGTGTTGGGGATGTGTTGGGTGTTGGTGTTGGTGGGGGGTGGTTTGTTGGGTGGTGTTGGGTGTTTGGGTGTGGTGGTGGGTTGGTGTTGGGGTTAGGGTTTTTGGTGGGAGTTCTGGTGGAACTGTTTGGTGGGAGTTGGTGTGTGTTGGTAACAAAGCCAAGCACTTTGGGT
>JACYXH010000303.1:0-158431 GCA_026745465.1 Lota lota | reverse complement strand
TATATAGTATGTACGTGTATGTATGAGTACATGTCGATGTATATTTAGTATGTACGTGTATGTATGAGTACATGTCTATGTATATATAGTATGTAGGTGTATGTATGAGTACATGTCTATGTATATAAAGTATGTGTGTGTATGCATGAGTACATGTCTATGTATGCATAGCATGTATATGTTGTAGCAACGTCCATTTACTACATGCCACCTAGGTGGCTCCCATACTCCACCCAGGTGACTTTCCTCGGACTCCTCCAAACCAATGGACACAGGGTGGTGATGTTAAACCGGTTTATTGTAAAGGTTGCATGGAATGAGGCATGCAGCTGGTGCTCCATGCTGCCATGCCGGAGAGCTCTCCCTGAGTGTGTGTGGTGGTGGCTGGTTTAACCTGTGCACATTGATTGCTTACTGTGCAACAGGTGTGCAGCCTCACCCAGCCCCAGAGTCCAATCAGTCTGACTCTGGCCAGGTGAGGCTGCTTAAACCAGTCACCATCAACACACACTCCCACAGCCTGTTTTTAAAATGCAGCTGTACCATTGATAACTCTTCTATTAAACCTTCATTACCCTTTATAATTAGGCTTATATAGTTATAGGAACCAACGAATAATAAAGAATAAAGCTGTTGAGAACTCTTCTATTAAACCTTCATTACCCTTTATAATTAGGCTTATATAGTTATAGGAACCAACGAATAATAAAGAATAAAGCTGTTGAGAACTCTTCTATTAAACCTTCATTACCCTTTATAATTAGGCTTATATAGTTATAGGAACCAACGAATAATAAAGAATAAAGCTGTTGAGAACTCTTCTATTAAACCTTCATTACCCTTTATAATTAGGCTTATATAGTTATAGGAACCAACGAATAATAAAGAATAAAGCTGTTGAGAACTCTTCTATTAAACCTTCATTACCCTTTATAATTAGGCTTATATAGTTATAGGAACCAATGAATAATAAAGAATAAAGCTGTTGAGAACTCTTCTATTAAACCTTCATTACCCTTTATAATTAGGCTTATATAGTTATAGGAACCAATGAATAATAAAGAATAAAGCTGTTGAGAACTCTTCTATTAAACCTTCATTACCCTTTATAATTAGGCTTATATAGTTATAGGAACCAACGAATAATAAAGAATAAAGCTGTTAAGAGCTCTAGCCATACTCTTGGTGCATGGCGATGCATCTCATACACAGAACGCACAGATTATTGTATTTTTATAGGTCTATATTCCTACAGTTTGAGACAACTTCTCGCTCTGAACCACAACCAGGGTTTTATTTCTGTATTATGCGATTATTCTAGTAACGTTGACTAAAGAGCATAGGTTACTAAGTTTAAGATCATAGAAGACATACTAAGACGGAACAAGATAAGTGTTTATATTGGTAATGATGAGAATTGTAGATAATATAATTATATAGAATAATGAGCACTGTCAATAACCTCCTGTTTATAACAGCCTACTTTTATATTTACCAAGTATATATTTAAAATAATAATAAATAGAAGTAAAAGTAGTCATCAGATAATGACTTGAGGAAGAGTAAGAAAGTATCTAGTGAAAAGACTACTCAAGTACTGAGTTATTTCATACTAAATTATTTATTGTTGTAATAAGCAGAGCAAGATGAACGTAAATAGACAAATATTACATTGTCTATGCTTGTCTAATAGACATTAACAACATATAAAACAGTATGTATCCCTTCAAATAAAACAACACACAATAACACATTAAATCTTTACAAAATAAGGAAATAAGGAAAATACAGCCACAATAAATCTCTCTCTGGCCTCCATTTTTAATTCACAAACAGACTTGAGTAAAAGCAAACAGTATGTTACATTAAAAAATGTAAAAGATTATTGAAGTAAATGAAAGAGAAAATATAACTTCTTCGTGTAATTATGTGTGTGTACTATGTGTGTGTACTATGTGCGTGTGCTATGTGCGTGTGCTATGTGTGTGTGTACTATGTGCGTGTGCTATGTGTGTGTGCACTATGTGCGTGTGCTATGTGTGTGTACTATGTGTGTTTGTGTGTGTACTATGTGTGTTTGTGTGTGTACTATGTGTTTGTGTGTGTACTGTGTGTGTGTGTACTATGTGTGTGTGTGTACTATGTGTGTGTGTGTGTACTATGTGTGTGTGTGTGTACTATGTGTGTGTGTGTACTATGTGTGTGTGTGTGTACTATGTGTGTGTGTGTGTACTATGTGTGTGAAAAAAAAGAAACACACACACGGCCCGCCCGCCGTGTTTCTTTTTTTTTCTACAACTGACACAGAGACACTGAGGCACCACGCCCTAACCAAAACCCAGGGAGGAGGTCCTCCTGGGTGAAGGTGGACTGGAAGGTGTGGATGTGTGTCAGTGTGTCTGAGGACCCTCCTACATCTGGGGACACTCTGTAGAAGGACAGAGTGCCAGCAGGGCGGTCCAGATACACTCCTACTCTGTTAGAGCCAGGGGGGGGGAGACGTATGTCTGTTATACTACCGTTGTACCGGGCAGAGTAACCATCATGATCACAATCAAGACTCCAGGACTTGTTGTTCCCTCCAAGCAAGCCAATACGACCCCCTCCTCTGTATGTCACTCCTATATCAACACCTCCTTTCCACTCTACCTCCCAGTAACAGCGGCCAGTCAGAACCTCTCTACACAACACCTGGTTAGAGGAGTCAAATCTCTCTGGGTGATCAGGATACGACTGATCCTCTCTAACCCACGTCACCTTTTTGTTGTCCTCAGACAGAGAGAAATGTCTGTAGGCTGTGTTTGGGTCCAGTGTGAGTTCACAGGCATCTGATGGGAGAACAAGACATGATTAGCTGCTGAACCATTCTTCATCACTTCAAAATACACGCATATACAATGCACTCAACCTTCAAAAGGGACACCTGTGTGAACAACAGACCGAACAAGCTGAGCTTACATAAAGGCTGGAAATTAACTGTTGGAGCCATAGAACTGGTTCATACATACTATATATACATACACATGTACTCATACATACTAGATATACATATAAGCTATTTATTTATACTTAAATAGTTATAGACGAAGAATATGACAAAATAGTGGTATGGACAGTGTGGCAGTAATGATGGCGGTGTGGACTTGAGCACCGTATCATACCAGTGACACCGGATATTGGACAAGCCTGAGATTAATCAAACTAAACACTTACACTTCTTTAGAGTATCAAATAGTATCATTTTATACCATGTTCTGAATATAAAATACAAAATTACAATTATTTGTCAAAGTTCGTATACTGATTATTATGATTGTCTAATAATAGTAACAATACTACCATAAATCATAATGAATAAATAAAATAACAATAATAATACCTATTGGATGTTATGCAAGTAGTTTTAATTGTGATGGTTAACAATATTAATATATGTAATATACATGATGTCAACCATCATCTTCATTCTCATTAGGAGCAATACAGTCAGTCATAGTTATATTATATTATAATATCAACAGTCAGTTAGATTGCATTATAATATCAAAACTTCTCAAAGCTAAACTCCCATTTACAATTGTGTTGTCACTCAAGACACAGTGTAGTGACAACAAGTGTGTCTCCAATTCTCTAACTTAGTCACTGTGGTGAAAGGATGAATGCAGTTTAACAAACCTACCTTGCATGAACCTTTCATTATGCCTTGTGTTTATTTAGCAGGTAGTAGTTAGACAGTGAATACAGATGCATGTGTGTAAGGAGCAGGTAGGGGTTAGACAGTGAATACAGATACATGTGATTAAGGAGCAGGTAGGGGTCTGGGGTCATATTGCTCTATAGGATGCTACAGGTTAGGCTGCAGAAATTGGGGATCGAACCCAGTACCTTTCAGCTGGGAGTTGAACTCTCGCCACACTACACCACACACTACTCTAAGCTGATGCTACAGATATCTAACATGAGCGCATACTGTTATCTCCATGACCATTAGATGATATAGGTGCTTTAATAATCATAATTATACATTCCATTGTTCACTATAATTGTGAATAATAATATCCTCCCTCCACACACTGATGAAGAGGTGAATGGAGACTCCACTGTTGTGTGTGTAGTAATATCCTCCCTCCACACACTGATGAAGAGGTGAATGGAGACTCCACTGTTGTGTGTGTGGTAATATCCTCCCTCCACACACTGATGAAGAGGTGAATGGAGACTCCACTGTTGTGTGTGTGGTAATATCCTCCCTCCACACACTGATGAAGAGGTGAATGGAGACTCCACTGTTGTGTGTGTGGTAATATCCTCCCTCCACACACTGATGAAGAGGTGAATGGAGACTCCACTGTTGTGTGTGTGGTAATATCCTCCCTCCACACACTGATGAAGAAGTGAATGGGTTAGGGTTAGGGTTAGGGTTGTGTGTGTGTTGTGACGTGTTGGAGGAAATGTCTCCAGAGGACTGAGCTCATGGTCCCCCAAGCCACCAGTGAGTTGAGGAAGAGCCAGTCTTCATCGGTTTAAGGTTCAAGTTGCTATTCTTAAGGTCTCCGTGAAAAGGCAGAGGAAAAGGAACAGAATGGAGACAGAAGCACATTTAGAGAAAACCAGCCGTAGAGCTTCACCCATGTTCTACTGGTGAACGTAAAGCCCTTTTCCTCTCTTCTCTCCTCAATACGGCCATGTTGTTTTCAAAAGGAACCTTTTCTGTTGACTAAGTTGTCCATAATCAACCGTCTTTCTGACCTTGATTAGAGCTCATGCATTCTTATATTGTTAAGAACTCAGGGACATCCAGGAACAGATTTACTTCTTGCTGGGAATACAACGGCTGATCATCTACCGATGCAGTGTCAGAAAACTGCCAAAGGGTGTCATCTAACACGGCCCCTCCTTCCTTTTCTTCCTCTTCCTATGTCATCAGTTTAGAGGCATTATTGTGCTACTATTAAATTGTTTTCCACTGTGGACCAACGAGAGAGAGAGAGAGAGAGAGAGAGAGAGAGAGAGAGAGAGAGAGATTTATTGTGGCTTTATTTGCCTTCATTCATGTTATTTTGTAAAGATGTAATGTGTTATTGTCCGTTTTATTTGAAGGGATACATTCTATTTTATATGTTGTTAATGTATTTTGGACAAGCATATGCAATGTAATATTTGTCTATTTACGATCATCTTACTCTGCTTATTACAACAATAAATAATTTGGTATGAAGTAACTCAGTACTTGTCTTTTCACTAGATACTTTCTTACTCTTCCTCAAGTCATTATCTGATGACTACATTTACTCATGTGAAATTGTTTTGAACATTGTGGAGCCAATCTCAAAATTGTGTTATTTAGTGTAGGCCTACTCTATATTTGAGAGGATAACTCGTATGAGAGGGACATGAAATTACCTTCAAGGTGATTTAAACTTGCCACGATCGTCTCAAAACATAAATCAATGGTGATGACGTAGGGTTCATGTTTTTCAGGTCAGCCTGTTGCACTGACATAATCTAACCAGCAGATGGTGATAGGGTGCACCTTTTTTAGTGTTTCAAAACGGACCTTACATCAAATCAATTGGTTTATTATTCTCAAGACGTTTAAATGATTCATGTAGGCCTATAGCTTCATTCTCCACGTTACTAGCTAGAGTTGAATAAAACAGACAGAACTGCATGATATAGCAGTGTTGGCATTTAACAAACTGTAGGCCTGGAAACAAGTATGTTCATATATTTAGTCAGCACTATTATAGGCCTACAGTTATGAAGCCTATTTGAATAGGACTGCTGTGTTGGTGGTTAAACTTTTATTTAATTATTTATATTGTGGTGATCATCGTATTTTGTCTATATTGATGCAACACACACACACACACACACACACACACACACACACACACACACACACACACACACACACACACACACACACACACACACACACACACACACACACACACACACACACACACACACACACTTTGTCTTTATTCAAGACAGTAAAGTGTACAAACATTGTAACATGCTATTCAGTATTCATCAGCATAAACTTAAAGAAATAGACTATTATTACTGTGTTATCAAAATGGATCCTTTAAACATTTCGACATGACTGCAACTGTTGATGTTCTAGCATTAAAGGTTATGAAAGGTGTTGAGGAGAAAATAGACAGTGAACAGTACAGTATATGTAATGTAACCATTTATGATGGGTTATGTTTCTACAAAAGGCAGGGTGATTTTCTTACACACGTTACAGGAAGGTATTCAGAAAGACACACACACACACACACACACACGCACACACACACACACACACACACACACACACATACAGCTTAATCATGTCTATATTGATGCAACACACACACACACACACACACACACACACACACACACACACACACACACACACACACACACACACACACACACACACACACACACACACACACACACACACACACACACACACACACACACACACACACACACACACACACACACACACACACACACACAATGAAAACACACACACACACACGAAAGGGACATGCACCGTTTCTTAATTTACAAAGTATTTGAGTGTATGTAACCCAGACTGTACATGTGTGTGTGACATCAGATGTTAGTATCGTGTGTGTGAATGTGTGTGTGTGTAAGAGAATATGTGTGTGTGTGTGTGCATGTCTGTTGAGGTAGAATAGTCAGTTGTGTGTGAGAGAACGTCTAAAGTGTTGTTATGAACCAAGTGTGTGAGCAGATTTTCAGTGTGATAAGATAACTGTGTTCATCAGTTTACGATAGTGTACACATGTGCTTGTGTTATGTAGTGTTACACCAGTGTAGTGCCACTGAATGTCTTTTTAGGACCTGAGTTACGTAACATACATGTATATGCGCACCACACAGTGTATTTAATACAAGTGTGTATGTATATCTGTGTGTGTAAACTAAGTTTGACTATGGGTGAAAGTATATGAAAGAAGTAGTGTTCAGATGCGTGGAACGTTTCTTTTGATGTGTTCTGTGATTATTCTAGTAATGTGACTAAATGAGCAAATGTACAAGTTTGTCATAGAAGACATACTAAGACACCAAGTATGTTTATATTGTTTATAATTCTATATTTATATAGTTTTATTTGTGTATATAACTGTATTGTAAAGTAATAATAACTCAAGTAGAAGTAAAAGTAGTCATCAGATAATGACTTAAGGAAGAGTAAGAAAGTATCTAGTGAAAAGACTACTCAAGTACTGAGTTACTTCATACCAAATGATTTATTGTTGTAATAAGCAGAGCAAGATTAACGTAAATAGACAAATATTACATTGTATATGCTTGTCTAATAGACATTAACAACACATAAAGTAGCCATGTAACCCTTCAAATAAAACAACACACAATAACACATTAAATCTTTACAAAATAAGGAAAATACAGCCACAATTAATCTCTCTCTTGCCTCCATTTTTAATTCACAAACAGATTTGAGTAAAAGCAAACAGTAAGTTACATTAAAAAATGTAAAAAGTTATTGAAGTAAATGAAATAGAAAATATTACTTCTTTGTGTATTTATGTGTGTGTACTATGTGTGTATACTGTGTGTGTGCTATGTGTGTGTACTATGTGTGTGTGCTATGTGTGTGTGTACTATGTGTGTGTACTATGTGCGTGTACTATGTGTGTGTACTATGGGTGTGTGTGCTATGTGTGTGTGTGCTGTGTGTGTACTGTGTGTGTACTATGTGTGTGTACTATGTGCGTGTACTATGTGCGTGAGGTATTATGTGTGTGAAAAAAAGAAACAAGCACGCGGCGTGTTCTTTTTTTTCTACAACCGACACAGAGACACTGAGTCATCATAACTCCAGAACCTAAACCCAGGGAGGAGGTCCTCCTGGGTGAAGGTGGACTGGAAGGTGTGGATGTGTGTCAGTGTGTCTGAGGACCCTCCTACATCTGGGGACACTCTGTAGAAGGACAGAGTGCCAGCAGGCCGGTCCAGATACACTCCTACTCTGTTAGAGCCAGCGGGGGGGAGACGTATGTCTGTTCTACTACCGTTGTACCGGGCAGTGTAACCAACACCATCACAATAAAGACTCCAGGACTTGTTGTTCCCTCCAAGCCTGCTGTCATCACCCCCTCCTCTCCTTGTGATTCCTCTGTATGTCACTCCTATAACAACAAGTCCTTCCCACTCTACCTCCCAGTAACAGCGGCCAGTCAGACTCTCTCTACACAACACCTGGTGATGGTAGTCAAATCTCTCTGGGTGATCAGGATACGACTGATCCTCTCCAACCCACGTCACCTTTCTGTTGTCCTCAGACAGAGAGAGTCGTCTGTGGGCTGTGTTTGGGTCCAGTGTGAGTTCACAGGCATCTGATGGGAGAACAAGACATGATTAGCTGCTGAACCGTTCTTCATCATCATCATCATCACTAGTACTGTTCTCTTGCATACTTCTTTTTATTCTCTTTACGACACTTTATGGTCGCTATCTACTTTACATTAACATAGAAAGACAAAAAAAGTATAATATGATACTATAAAAATAAGTACTATAGTGGAATCATGGGCTATATATTTTCTAAGCAATAGTACACGTTGTTTTTAAGATAATCAAAGTTAAAGTTAATAACAAATCCCATGTGTGTGTGAGTGGCTGTCCCAATCAAAACATTGAAACCAAGGAAAATGTATAAACTGTATTTACTCCCTCAATATCTACACTACATACACATGTTATACATCAAAATGTTCATCATGATGTGCTAATTACTCATAAGCAATACTTGTAATACCTTCCAAGATATTAAACTTTTGGATTTCCCAATCCACATACATTGCACTCAACCTTCAAAGGGACACCTGTGTGAACAACAGACTGAACAAGCTGAGCTAACATACAGGCTGGAAATTAACTGTTGGAGCCATAGAACTGGTTCATACATACTATATAAACATAGACATGTACTCATACATACTATATATACATAGACATGTACTCATACATACATGTACATACTATATCTACATAGACATGTACTCATACATACAGTACATACTATATATACATAGACATGTACTCATACATACACGTACATACTATATATACATAGACATGTACTCATACATACTATATATACATAGACATGTACTCATACATACACGTACATACTATATATACATAGACATGTACTCATACATACACGTACATACTATATATACATAGACATGTACTCATACATACACGTACATACTATATATACATAGACATGTACTCATACATACACGTACATACTATATATACATAGGCATGTACTCATACATACTATATATACATAGACATGTACTCATACATACACATACATACTAGATATACATAAACACAAGGAAACATAGCTATACATACATATACACAAGTACACATCTGAATGAACGGACGTCACCTCCTGCTGTGTGGATGGACTTTCCATCTCAACAGTTAGTGTGTGTTGTGATGAATCTAACTAAACACTTACACTTCTTTAGAGCTGGTTTCAGCCTCCACACTCCACCGTGCTCCACACTGGGGGGGAAACAAAGTGAGAGCAGCATGTTGAAACATTCACCTTCATCATCTCCTGTCTCATCACTTTCTACACAACATGAGTTCCAGCTGCGTTTTCAAACCACTTCATCTAGCAGCTGGTTGAATCCTTGTAGGAGACATTGTCCCTGAGTGGTGAGCTGTCCTCTCCATACCTGAGAGTGTCCAGTCTCCAGCGTGGATCCTCCAGTCCAGCAGAGAGCAGCGTAACTCCTGAGTCTCCTGGGTGATTGTAGCTCAGGTCCAGCTCTCTCAGATGGGAGGGGTTGGAGCTCAGAGCTGAGGCCAGAGAAGCACAGCCTTCCTGTGTGACCAGGCAGCCAGACAACCTGCACACACACACACACACACACACACACACACACACACACACACACACACACACACACACACACACACACACACACACACACACACACACACACACACACTTTATTCAGTAATAAAGTGTATTCTAACATTGTGTAGAACCAGGGAGTGTTTTGTCAGCAGGGAAAAGAGCAACAGAAATGCATTGGACATGAGCAGCACTTACACCAAACTAATGTGATGTTAATAAAGGACATCTTTAATGTTCCATATGAATCACTATACCACGGCCAGTGATGTTCTAGTGGTGAGGTGTGCATTATATTCAGATCACAGCACAGCTAGAGCCTCATCACCATGTCTACACTAATGACAACTCCTCAGCTCACATCAACTGGCCAGAGTTACATAACATATAACATACATAACATACTAGCAGTTAACAGGACAGCAACCCCTAACCCTAACCCTCACATCAGCTGGCCAGAGTTACATAACATATAACATACATAACATACTAGCAGTTAACAGGACAGCAACCCCTAACCCTAACCCTCACATCAGCTGGCCAGAGTTACATAACATATAACATACATAACATACTAGCAGTTAACAGGACAGCAACCCCTAACCCTAACCCTCACATCAGCTGGCCAGAGTTACATAACATATAACATACATAACATACTAGCAGTTAACAGGACATCAACCCCTAACCCTAACCCTCACATCAGCTGGCCAGAGTTACATAACATATAACATACATAACATACTAGCAGTTAACAGGACAGCAACCCCTAACCCTCACATCAGCTGGCCAGAGTTACATAACATATAACATACATAACATACTAGCAGTTAACAGGACAGGACTTTTTCCATAACAGACCACCTAGTCGTGGATCATCCCTTACATATTAAACAAGCCCAAAGACACAGTTTGAAGAAGAGGCTGATAACTGACCTGAGAGTTTCCAGTATACAGTGTGGACTCCCCAGTCCAGCAGAGAGCAGCTTCACTCCTGAATCCTGCACATCATTGGTACTCAGGTCCAGCTCTCTCAGACTAGAGGAGTTGGAGCTGAGAACTGAGGCCAGAGCTTCACAGCATCTCTCTGACAGATGACAGCCATTCAGCCTTCACACACAATAAACAGGAACATGTCAGGAACTGTGATTGAATTTATAAGAATTGTAACCAAAGACTTTTTACAAAAACGTAAACAATATTAATAACCTAGATCTTTCCATATTAAGAGATAATTTAACATCTATGTGACATCTATTAAACAAAAGTTACCATTATACTTCACTTATAAATACAGTTTTATGAATAGGCAGTTATTCAACTTCACTAAACAACTCTAAACCCCACCTTACTGTCTGACTACATGATAATCAAAATAAGAATGTAATTCAACATACATTAAACCATCACAAACAAACTAAGAATATAATGTATACCTATACTGTCATGGCAACACAAATATAAATATGTTGAATTATTCTTAGAAAAATATACTCATGTCTAACAACTTTTATGTATGTAAATCTGTTAAATGTCCTCTGATATGAACCTTGTGGTGTAACTGTTTATTGAGTCAAACTGACCTGAGAGTTTCCAGTGTACAGTGTGGACTCCCCAGTCCAGCAGAGAGCAGCTTCACTCCTGAATCCTGCACATCATTGGTACTCAGGTCCAGCTCTCTCAGACTAGAGGAGTTGGAGCTGAGAACTGAGGCCAGAGCTTCACAGCATCTCTCTGACAGATGACAGCCATTCAGCCTTCACACAAAATAAACACAACTTGTTAGGAACTGGGATTAAATGTTTTATGAGAATTGTAACCAAAGTCTTTTTGCATACATGATACAATTGAAACAATATTAATAACATAGATCTTTAAATACTAAGAGATAAATTAACATCTCTGTGACATCTATTAAACAAAAGCTACCATTATCCTTCATTTAAAAATACAGTTTTTTTAATAGGCAGTTATTCAACTTCACTAAACAACTCTAAACCCCACCTTACTGTCTGACTACATGATAATCAGAATAAGAATGTGAAACAACATACACATTAAACCATCACAAACACACTAAGAATAGAATGTATATCAATACTGTCATAGCAACACACATTTAAATATGTTGAGTTAATCTTATGAAAATAATATACTCATGCCCATTAACTTTCTGGAAGTAAGTCTGTTAAATGTCTTCTGATATTGAACCTTGTGGTGTAACTGTTTGCACATTGAGTCAAACTGACCTGAGAGTTTCCAGTGTACAGTGTGGACTCCCCAGTCCAGCAGAGAGCAGCTTCACTCCTGAATCCTGCACATCATTGGTACTCAGGTCCAGCTCTCTCAGACTAGAGGAGTTGGAGCTGAGAACTGAGGCCAGAGCTTCACAGCATCTCTCTGACAGATGACAGCCATTCAGCCTTCACACACAATAAACACAACATGTTAGGAACTGGGATTAAAGAAGTCCCGGTACCGTTATAGGGAGAGGAGACGACGGATGAAGAAACTGGAATCCCGGGATGATCTTCGTCAGGGGAACCGCGCGCTACCTGACCCCCTGCTGTGGACTATCCTCGTGCGCTACTCTGATGATTTATATCCCGTTCGGAGGATGCTAAGACGGTTAGCAAACCAAGCTAGCTTTACACCAAACGACCAAAACATCCCCGACACCAACAGAAACACGAATAAAACAATCCCCAAATCCACTCTCTCCCGTACTCATTTAACCGTCAAACAACTAATAAGTAAATGTTTAAATATAATTTAGCTGGGCGATCTCTACAGAGAATAAAGTACTCTCCTCCTTTGTCCTCGTCTCTTCCCTCTCTCTCCTTTTTCCCGCTCGCTCGTGACCTCTCACCCTTCCCCAAATGACCTGATAGTCTCTAATCAACCCTTCCTATTGGTTAAACCCAAATAGAGTCAAAATAACCAAATGTACTGAACAAGGTTAACATGTTTTAAAATAGTGAGTTAACTTTTATTAATAATAAATGTATAAGTATTAATGTATCCTACATTTCAACAATAACTTATTTATACTTATAGGTATGTATTTGAATTCAGCTGAATTTAACTATTATAAACTATTCTTATTAAGTATTGGCTTTCCTCATTTATTATTTCATAATAAATTATGAGTTTGTCTCTTCACCCTGGTTACACAATATAACAAAATTGTTCTGTAGGCTATTCATATTTGTTAATTAGTTGAACTAATATTTACTAAATCATTAGATCTATTAATGTTAATTATGTATTGGGTGTAAAACGTTAAAAAGTTATTCTCAATTGTACTTCTATATTCTAGTAGTATGTATATTGTGTTGTGTGTATTTTTATACATGTTATGAGCGAACCTACAGAGATGTTTTGTATATTTTAATATAACTTATATTCTAGTATTAGGTATATTGAGTTGTGTGTATTGTAATACATGTTATTAGTGAACCGACAGATATGTTTTTTGTGTTATTATAACTTTTATATTCTAGTATAATGTATATTGTGTTGTGTGTATTGTAATACATGTTATTAATGAACCTACAGAGATGCTTTTGAGGCTTTGACCACTGGCAGCAGCCTCAGAAGACCCTCCTCTGAAGCAGAGTATTTCTTCAGGTCAAACATGTCCAGCTCCTCTTCTGATGACAGTAAGATGAAGACTAGAGCTGACCACTGAGCAGGGGAGAGAGATTTCTTGGAGAGTCTTCCTGATGTCAGGTACTGTTGGATCTCCTCCACTAGAGAACGGTCGTTCAGCTCATTCAGACAGTGGAACAGATTGATGCTTCTCTCTGGAGAGAGATCTCCACCTATCTTCTCCTTGATGTAAGACACTGTTTTCTTATTGGTCTGTGATCTACTTCTTGTCTGTCCCAGCAGACCTCGTAGGAGAATCTGATTGGTCTCCAGAGAGAGGCCCAGGAGGAAGCGGAGGAACAAGTCCAGGTGTCCGTTCTCACTCTGTAAGGCCTTGTCCACAGCACTCTGGTAGAGGAGGAGGAGTTTATCTTTCCTGGAGGTTGGTTGTTCTTCTGAGAGCAGATTAACACCAGTGTTGATGAAGGACAGAAAGACATGAAGGGCAGCCAGAAACTCCTGGATGCTCAGATGGACAAAGCAGAACACTTTGTCCTGGTACAGCCCACACTCCTCTTTAAAGATCTGGGTGAACACTCCTGAGTACACTGAGGCTGCCCTGATATCAATGCCACACTCTGCCAGGTCTGCCTCGTAGAAGATCAGGTTGCCTTTCTCCAGCTGGTTAAAAGCCAGTTTTCCCAGAGAAACAATGATCTCCCTGCTCTCTGAACTCCGGGGTGGATCTGTTACAGCTCTCCCATGATACTTCCTGTCCCCCTGTATGGACTGAACCCTCAGGAAGTGGATGTACATCTGAGTCACGGTACTGGGAATCTCTTCTCCTATCTGGGATGTTTTGAAGAAGTCCTCCAGAACTGTAACAGTGATCCAACAGAAGACTGGGATGTGACACATGATGTGGAGGCTTCGTGATGTCTTGACGTGGGAGATGATTGTGTTGGCCAGCGTCTCCTCTCTGAATCTCTTCCTGAAGTACTCCTCCTTCTGTGGGTCGGTGAACCCTCTCACCTCTGTCAACATGTCAACACACTCAGCTGGGATCTGATTGGATGCCGCAGGGCGTGTGGTTATCCAGATGCGAGCGGAGGGAAGCAGGCAGCCCTTGATGAGGTTTGTCAGCAGCACGTCCACCGAGGTTGGCTCTGTGACATCAGTCCAGATCTGGTTGTTCTGGAAGTCCAGAGGAAGTCGACACTCATCCAGACCATCCAAGATGAAGACAACTTGAAACCGGTCGTATCTGCAGATTCCTGCTTCTTTGGTCTCAATAAAGAAGCGATGAAGAAGTTCCACCAAGCTAAACTCTTTCCCTTTCAGTAAATTCAGCTCTCTGAAAGTGAAGTGAAATGTGAAGTGTATGTCGTGGTTGGCTTTGCCTTCAGCCCAGTCCAGAGTGAACTTGTGTGTTAAGACGGTTTTACCAATGCCGGCCACTCCAGTTGTCATTATTGTCCTGATTGGTTGATCTTGTCCAGGTAAGGGTTTAAAGATGTCGTCACATTTGATTGGTGTTTCCTTCTTGGCTGCTTTCCTGGAAGCTGTTTCAATCAGTCTGACCTCATGTTCCTTGTTGACCTCTCCACTGCCTCTCTCTGTGATGAAGAGCTCTGTGTAGAAGTCATTCAGAGGTGTTTGCTGTCCTGCTTTAGCGATTCCCTCAAACACACACCTCAACTTATTCTTCAAATGAGACTTGATGTTATGTTGGCACTCGACAGCAGCAGATCCTAAATGAGAAAACAACAGGAGACATCAGTTAGTGGATGGTGACTATTTCGTTATTTTCACAGCAATATGATTTGTCTAATGTTAGGAATAATGATAGTGAATCAGTGGAAAGTGACTTGCTATGCTGACATAACAAGATAGTGTTGCATCTCTTCCACAAAACAACAGAAGACATCAGTTTGTGGATGGTGACATCAGTGGAAACTGATGTCTACACTGCGCCCCTGAGATGAACCTTGTTTACTTAACAGACTTACAGTGGATCTCTAAAACTATTAACCCCGCCATACCTGGCTCACCTCATCCTGACAGGAAACCACGGGGAGGGCTTTATGATGGCCATAAAAAAGAAAGGAGCACCCTTCATTTGTTCTACATGTTAAGGCTAACTAACTAATGTCACAGTCCAAGTTAAACATTGCCTGCCGTATGAATGTATTCACCATACACTTAAAGGAAGCCATCATCTTGCCCATATAAAGGAAATAAGTGTGGAAAAAGCACAGTCAACGAAGGCCTACATTCCGAGGGCCATTCACGTGTCACTCAATTACACTTTCTGCCGTCCCTGAGATGAACCCGGTACTTAGCGGACTCCAAGTTGGCCCCTAAAAGCTGTAAACCTCTCTGTACCTGGCTCACCTCATCATGAGAGGAAGAGACTGTGAGGCCTATATGACAGCCACATAGAAGAAAGAAGCCCCATGCATCTTTTCTCTCACTTTACTTATACTGACTTATATGTTAAGGTTAACTAGTTAATGCTACAGTCAAAGTTAAACACTGTCTGCTTTATGAACGTATTCCACAATCACATACAGTGGTATTGTTGTCAATTGTTTGAATGCATGCTTATTGTCTGAGTAGAAGTGATTGTCATTGTGCTCATGCATGTCACATCTTTGTTAACTCATATATGTGGTATAGGCATTTGTTCTCTTTGATTATACTTTGTTACTGCACTCAGGATTGTGTTTGTCACATATGTAAAGTACCTCAAGCAAGGGATGGTTGACAGAAAATATCATCTCATCTCATGGTTTATTATGTCTGTTTTATATCAGTTAAATGAATAAGGTGACGAGTGGATTTCAATCAGAGAGTACCTCACTGCTCTACATATGATATAACTGTGATATTTAAGATGTCAGTTCTTTAGGTTTTAATCGACTGAAGAGAGGAGATAAGTCAGGAGAAGGAGGATAAGTGCATGTTCAGTTAATGGGGAACTAGGGTGGGGGACACGGGGGAGGGGCCTAATTTCTAGGCCCGATGCAAAGGGTGTTGTGATTGGCCAGTACATGTATGAGGAATCCACACATACTGGGAATATAACATGAAGCCTTATTCCAAACCAACTCAGGTTTTGTTGTTACTTCTCACAAGTGATAATAAAGTCTTTATCTTTCAAACTTCTGCTTTTCTCGACCTGTCTTAGTTTGTTAAATGTGTTTTATCCACGAGACCCACAATAACCCTACATATCTAGAACAAACAATTTAACCTGAGTAATTTCTACCTTTTCAAAATAACAGAATATTCAGTTTTCAAAATAAAGGTTTCTCACTGCCTTGTTAGCAAAATAAGAGTCTCTTACCGGCCCATAGTGTGTTGGCCAGTTCCTCCTGGTTCATCTCCATCAAGCAGAGCTTTGTGATGTCTACCACTCCCTCTATGGCGCGTCTCCTCTGCTCCTCTTTCTTACCATCCACCTCCTCCTCCTCCTCCTCCCTCTGATTCTCTGAGCATTGTGGGTAATCTGGGAAGAGAACCCTCCAGAGCTTCTTCAGCTCCTTGTCTAGAAAAGCATGTGCGTTCTCCTCAGCCCTCTGGAACAGAACAAACATCAAGGAGAACTTTACTCTGAACTAACTGAGGACATCAGAAGCATCTGTCCTAGATTCACATCCCGCTGGTCTAAAGAGGGAAGCCTGGAGTCTATTAGCACCACAAGAGATGCTTTTTAATGTTCCTGTAGAGCTAAAGTCAAATGTCTTGTTGGACATTTACACACCTTGATCAGCTCTGTTTGATGCTGCTGCCCAAATTGAGCACTGGTAACCTTTGACCTCTCCTGGTATTGTCTGTGGAGAACACACACACACATACTTTTGGATACGTATATTGTATTTTTCTGACTTGTAAACATAAGTACCTGTAGAGTCTAATCACAACTAACTGGTCTGTTTTCATCATCTGTTTGAAACTCTCCTGCTGCTTTGGTCTTCAACGCAACACACACACACAGCTTTTACTCCTTTAGCCGCACAACCCAGGACTTGTCACTCAACATCGATGGCTCCATTGTCACTGCCTCCACCCAGGTCTGAAATCTCAGTATCAGCCTTATCCCTCCTCTCATTCACACCATGTCAACCACATCACTAAAACAGCCTTATCCCTCCTCTCATTCACACCATGTCAACCACATCACTAAAACAGCCTTATCCCTCCTCTCATTCACACCATGTCAACCACACCACTAAAACAGCCTTATCCCTCCTCTCATTCACACCATGTCAACCACATCACTAAAACAGCCTTATCCCTCCTCTCATTCACACCATGTCAACCACATCACTAAAACAGCCTTATCCCTCCTCTCATTCACACCATGTCAACCACATCACTAAAACAGCCTTATCCCTCCTCTCATTCACACCATGTCAACCACATCACTAAAACAGCCTTATCCCTCCTCTCATTCACACCATGTCAACCACATCACTAAAACAGCCTTATCCCTCCTCTCATTCACACCATGTCAACCACATCACTAAAACAGCCTTATCCCTCCTCTCATTCACACCATGTCAACCACATCACTAAAACAGCCTTATCCCTCCTCTCATTCACACCATGTCAACCACATCACTAAAACAGCCTTATCCCTCCTCTCATTCACACCATGTCAACCACATCACTAAAACAGCCTTATCCCTCCTCTCATTCACACCATGTCAACCACATCACTAAAACAGCCTTATCCCTCCTCTCATTCACACCATGTCAACCACATCACTAAAACAGCCTTATCCCTCCTCTCATTCACACCATGTCAACCACATCACTAAAACAGCCTTATCCCTCCTCTCATTCACACCATGTCAACCACATCACTAAAACAGCCCTATCCCTCCTCTCATTCACACCATGTCAACCACATCACTAAAACAGCCTTATCCCTCCTCTCATTCACACCATGTCAACCACATCACTAAAACAGCCTTATCCCTCCTCTCATTCACACCATGTCAACCACATCACTAAAACAGCCTTCTTCCATCCAAATAACATCGCCCACCTACCCCCCCCCCCTCCCCCAATCTTTCACTGCTGAAGAAACCCTCATCCATGCCTCAGACCAGTCACTCTTTAAATCCTCACCTCTTCTCAATAGACTGATTTCCATCTTTAAACTTAACAGGTGGTTCCATTGAACAGTCACTCTTCATGGAGACACAGCTGGGTCCAGGGGAGTCTGCTCTCTCCTGCTGGAATCTTCAAGAAAAACAAGAACCAGGATTTATGGAGATTTTATAGATGCTGTATCTTTATAATCTCTAAACAATCCTTACCTTTTCTCTTCTCCTTACCTACATCATTTAAACAGTCTTATCCCTCCTCCCATTCACACCATGTCAACCACATCACTGAAACAGCCTTGTCCCTCCTCTCATTCACACCATGTCAACCACATCACTAAAACAGCCTTATCCCTCCTCTCATTCACACCATGTCAACCACATCACTAAAACAGCCTTATACCTCCTCTCATTCACACCATGTCAACCACATCACTGAAACAGCCTTATCCCTCCTCTCATTCACACCATGTCAACCACATCACTAAAACAGCCTTATCCCTCCTCTCATTCACACCATGTCAACCACATCACTAAAACAGCCTTATCCCTCCTCTCATTCACACCATGTCAACCACATCACTAAAACAGCCTTATCCCTCCTCTCATTCACACCATGTCAACCACATCACTAAAACAGCCTCATCCCTCCTCTCATTCACACCATGTCAACCACATCACTAAAACAGCCTTATCCCTCCTCTCATTCACACCATGTCAACCACATCACTAAAACAGCCTTATCCCTCCTCTCATTCACACCATGTCAACCACATCACTAAAACAGCCTTATCCCTCCTCTCATTCACACCATGTCAACCACATCACTAAAACAGCCTTATCCCTCCTCTCATTCACACCATGTCAACCACATCACTAAAACAGCCTTATCCCTCCTCTCATTCACACCATGTCAACCACATCACTAAAACAGCCCTATCCCTCCTCTCATTCACACCATGTCAACCACATCACTAAAACAGCCTTATCCCTCCTCTCATTCACACCATGTCAACCACATCACTAAAACAGCCTTATCCCTCCTCTCATTCACACCATGTCAACCACATCACTAAAACAGCCTTATCCCTCCTCTCATTCACACCATGTCAACCACATCACTAAAACAGCCTTATCCCTCCTCTCATTCACACCATGTCAACCACATCACTAAAACAGCCTTCTTCCATCCAAATAACATCGCCCACCTACCCCCCACCCCAATCTTTCACTGCTGAAGAAACCCTCATCCATGCCTCAGACCAGTCACTCTTTAAATCCTCACCTCTTCTCAATAGACTGATTTCCATCTTTAAACTTAACAGGTGGTTCCATTGAACAGTCACTCTTCATGGAGACACAGCTGGGTCCAGGGGAGTCTGCTCTCTCCTGCTGGAATCTTCAAGAAAAACAAGAACCAGGATTTATGGAGATTTTATAGATGCTGTATCTTTATAATCTCTAAACAATCCTTACCTTTTCTCTTCTCCTTACCTACATCATTTAAACAGTCTTATCCCTCCTCCCATTCACACCATGTCAACCACATCACTGAAACAGCCTTGTCCCTCCTCTCATTCACACCATGTCAACCACATCACTAAAACAGCCTTATCCCTCCTCTCATTCACACCATGTCAACCACATCACTAAAACAGCCTTATACCTCCTCTCATTCACACCATGTCAACCACATCACTGAAACAGCCTTATCCCTCCTCTCATTCACACCATGTCAACCACATCACTAAAACAGCCTTATCCCTCCTCTCATTCACACCATGTCAACCACATCACTAAAACAGCCTTATCCCTCCTCTCATTCACACCATGTCAACCACATCACTAAAACAGCCTTATCCCTCCTCTCATTCACACCATGTCAACCACATCACTAAAACAGCCTCATCCCTCCTCTCACTCACACCATGTCAACCACATCACTAAAACAGCCTTATCCCTCCTCTCACTCACACCATGTCAACCACATCACTAAAACAGCCTTATCCCTCCTCTCACTCACACCATGTCAACCACATCACTAAAACAGCCTTCTTCCATCCAAATAACATCGCCCACCTACCCCCCACCCCAATCTTTCACTGCTGAAGAAACCCTCATCCATGCCTCAGACCAGTCACTCTTTAAATCCTCACCTCTTCTCAATAGACTGATTTCCATCTTTAAACTTAACAGGTGGTTCCATTGAACAGTCACTCTTCATGGAGACACAGCTGGGTCCAGGGGAGTCTGCTCTCTCCTGCTGGAATCTTCAAGAAAAACAAGAACCAGGATTTATGGAGATTTTATAGATGCTGTATCTTTATAATCTCTAAACAATCCTTACCTTTTCTCTTCTCCTTACCTACATCATTTAAACAGTCTTATCCCTCCTCTCATTCACACCATGTCAACCACATCACTGAAACAGCCTTGTCCCTCCTCTCATTCACACCATGTCAACCACATCATTGAAACAGCCTTATCCCTCCTCTCACTCACACCATGTCAACCACATCATTAAAACAGCCTTATCCCTCCTCTCATTCACACCATGTCAACCACATCACTAAAACAGCCTTATCCCTCCTCTCATTCACACCATGTCAACCACATCACTAAAACAGCCTTATCCCTCCTCTCATTCACACCATGTCAACCACATCACTAAAACAGCCTTATCCCTCCTCTCACTCACACCATGTCAACCACATCACTAAAACAGCCTTATCCCTCCTCACATTCACACCATGTCAACCACATCACTAAAACAGCCTTATCCCTCCTCTCATTCACACCATGTCAACCACATCACTAAAACAGCCTTATCCCTCCTCTCATTCACACCATGTCAACCACATCACTAAAACAGCCTTATCCCTCCTCTCATTCACACCATGTCAACCACATCACTAAAACAGCCTTATCCCTCCTCTCATTCACACCATGTCAACCACATCACTAAAACAGCCTTATCCCTCCTCTCATTCACACCATGTCAACCACATCACTAAAACAGCCTTATCCCTCCTCTCATTCACACCATGTCAACCACATCACTAAAACAGCCTTATCCCTCCTCTCATTCACACCATGTCAACCACATCACTAAAACAGCCTTATCCCTCCTCTCATTCACACCATGTCAACCACATCACTAAAACAGCCTTATCCCTCCTCTCATTCACACCATATCAACCACATCACTAAAACAGACTTATCCCTCCTCTCATTCACACCATGTCAACCACATCACTAAAACAGACTTATCCTTCCACAAAATATTTTTCCACCTATAGAAACTCTCCAGCCTTTCACTCTCCCGATCCTCCACCCCTGAATAAATCCTCATCCATGTCTCCGACCAGTTACTCTTCATGGAGACACAGCTGGGTCCAGGGGAGTCTGCTCTCTCCTGCTGCTCTGGGCTTTAGCACAGAACACACACACACAGCTTTTACTCAGACTAATGATGGAGTCATGATATATCACTGCTGAGCTCTGAGATGGACAACAGTCACAGACAGTGAGAGATCCTCTTCTTACCTCTTAGCTTTGCTCTGGCGGCCATGTTCCCCAGACAGAGTGGTTTTAGAGGTAGGACCCCCCTCCTCTCTCTCCTCATTCATAGTAGACTGGAGACCTGGACACAAACACAACTACATATTGTTTCTACGGCCATGTTTGTTTATTCTCTGCTTTTATATAAGCTGCTTATTGCCGGTCACAGGGGGCTTTTGTCTCTGTTTACTTTGGACGAGAGGCAGGCTGGTCTTTCCTAGATGCAGACTCATAGACCCTCTCATTCTCAAGGAGGGGGAAGATGTGGAGATGCTGCCCAGACGTTTCTAATAACTATTTAATAACTATTTATCATTCCACACAGAAGGTCTCTAAGGGATTCACATGTGTCTGATCAAGATCAAGTTCACCATGCAGATATCAAACCTACAGTTCCCTGTGCTGGTTAAACCGCTCTTAAGCCATGACCATATATGGACTTCCTCATGTCGTATGACATCAAAACCAGATCTGTAATGCAGGCTCACAGAGAACAAGACCCAGTACAAGATGACGTTTAAACACCTTCACTAACCAAGATGGCCGTCTTCCTGATAATAATAATATAAATCATAACAATACAAATATAACAACTGTACAGTACATCCTAAGTACCTTTAAAGTCACCCAAGGACACTTGTGATTTAGGACAAATACTAAATCAGAAGAAAATGTATAAAGTATTTTAACGTTAACTGGACACTTGACTCCAAGCTGAAAGGTTCTGGGTTCGATCCCCAATGTCCACAGTCTAACCTGTAGCATCCTAAAGAGCAATAATCTTCAAAATTATTCAATAGTAATTTCTAATTTCTAGAAAACTAACCATCAACCTATTCGTAAGATTCAAAGTTATGCATATTTATGATATATCACGGATCAGAGTTGAGTACAGTACCTTAGTCTTCTTCCTGCTCTAATGAAGTGAGCCACACCAAACCGTCAGACTCAGTAACAAGGAAATGATGTTGTGAACCAACCAGTTGGTCCAGTTCCCCTCCCAGTTTATACTCCTCCCAGACTAACCTCTTATAGGCTGCTGATCAGACAGAGAAAAACAAAAAGACACTTGATAGTTCAAACAGCATGTAGAGACACGTCACTGATGCAGCTCCTTCTTTACAGTAGAACCAACATTAACATAGATATTATAATAAAGAGTCTAATAAACATAATGAATAGAAACATACTCAGAGTAAGGGTAAGCATATTTGTACTGGCGTGTGATTCTATAATAGGCCGGGTTATTTTCTTCCTTCATTTCTCTTCAATGAGTCGTCTTGTTGGGTTGGATTGGGTTGGGTTCATCTTGTTACACCCTTTACAGGCAGGTATTCAGAACAGTGCCAAGGCAATGTACACACACTGTTACGGATACAGGTATCCTGTGTCTTTTTGTGTTTCCTCTCCTTCTGCCCTAATAACAGGTGTCCCTGTATGTTCCTGATTGGTGGTCGTTGAGGTGTCTGCTGATTGCTAAGGTGGACCAATCAGTGAACATTCCTCTGCATTGCACCACCTGTTGCTGGTTTTTTCATCACATATCCCAATGTATAAAAGCCGATCAGTTGTGTTTGTTAGAGAGAGAGACTAATTTCTGTATGTGAGTATGGATACTGTGATGTCCTGTGTTTTGTTTACTCACTAAGTTGCTAATTTACTCTGTTTGGTAACTTTGTGTGTTTCTGGGAAAAGGGGAAGTTAAGCAAGTTAAGCAAGCTACATTACCCGTAGAAAGAAAACTGTCTATAAACACTACTTAGACCTGAGCGGACCACCCACTGTATTTTTGTATAGTTAGCAGTAGTTTAGTGGTTCTTGAGGCAGGCAAGATGTTACGTGACCGTCTCCCTTTCTGTCCATTTCCGCCATCTAGTGGCACCCAGCCTCACTACACCATGTGCTTTTGTTTATCCCCCGTCATCCAATTGACCACGTGCACTCCGCTCCCCACTCCTGTCATTAATCAGCCAATCACCCACCACAGTATTTAAGCACTGGCTCCCCACAGAGCCAGTGCTAGTTCGTTGTGTTGTTTTACCTCCCATGGTAACTTCGTCCTCGCCATCTTCGTTCGTTCGTTCGTTCGTTCCGGTTACGGGTTCCGCTCCCGTTCCTGTCCCTATTACGGGTTCCGTCCCGATCCAGTTCCTGTCTCGGTTCCTGCTCCCGCTCCCCGTTCCTGTTCCTAGTTCCTGTCTTCCTCGTTGCCAAACCTCGCCTGCCCGACCACCCGCCTGCCTACGTCCTTCTGCCTGCCTGACTACCCGCCTGCCTACTGCCTGCTGGACTACCCGCCTGCCTTGCCCTTGCCTGTACCTCTTGGACAATAAATCCTTTTTGTACCCGCACCCTTTTGGTTTTCTTTGTCTTGCGTTTGGGTCCTAGTCTCGTATCTTCACAGTACGAACTAGCCAAGATGGACCCAGCAGACAGGAATCCCTCGACATGGATGCGGGGAATATCGGCTATCCTCGAGGATATTGAGCGCAACCTCCGCTCGTCCTCGGCTTCCCTCTCGGCGCCTGCCCCGGCTGCAACCGCAGCACCATTTACTTCTTTTCAAGAGAATGTGAAGTACATCCAGGGGTTTTTGGCGGCTAACATCGAGCGCGACCGCCGCTCGCCCTTGGCTTCCCTCTCTCTCATCCCCGCTTCTCCGCCGCCTTCATCACCTCGGTCTTTTTCCCTCCCGGCGCCAACCCCCGCTGCAACTGCAGCCTCGTGGCCACCAACACCCGCTGCAGCCGCAGTCTCGTGGCCACCAGCTCCGCTGCAACCGTGGTCTCCTGGCTCCAAGTCCCCGCAGCCGTTGTCTCTTGTCTCCAAGCCTCAACCCCCACAGCTGTGGACTCCGGACTCCAAGCCCCAGCGATCTACTGGCCGCAAGCGCCGGCTACCGGTTCAGTTGAACTCCCCCGGGAAAAGGCCCAAGTCCCAGCTGCCTCCTGGCCCTGAGCCCCAGCGCCAGCAGCTTCCTCCTGGCCCTGAGCCCCAGCGCCAGCCCCAGTTGCCTCCTAGTCTCAAGCCCCAGCAACAGTTTCCTCCTGGCCCTGAGCTCCAGCGCCAGTTGTCTCCTAGTCCCAAGCCCCAGCTGTATCCTGGCCCTGAGCCCCAGCGCCAGCAGCAGCTTCCTCCTGGCCCTGAGCCCCAGCACCAGCCCCAGTTGCCTCCTAGTCTCAAGCCCCAGCAACAGTTTCCTCCTGGCCCTGAGCCCCAGCGCCAGCCCCAGTTGCCTCCTGGTCCCAAGCCCCAGCGGTCCTCTGGTCCCGAGTCCAAGCCCCAGTTGTCTCCTGGTCCCGAGTCCAAGCCCCAGTTGTCTCCTGGTCCCGAGTCCAAGCCCCAGTTGTCTCCTGGTCCAGGCTCCAGTTGTCTCCTGGTCCCGAGTCCAAGCCCCAGTCGTCTCCTGGTCCCGAGTCCAAGCCCCAGTCGTCTCCTGGTCCCGAGTCCAAGCCCCAGTCGTCTCCTGGTCCCGAGTCCAAGCCCCAGTCGTCTCCTGGTCCCGAGTCCAAGCCCCAGTCGTCTCCTGGTCCCGAGTCCAAGCCCCAGTTGTCTCCTGGTCCCGAGTCCAAGCCCCAGTCGTCTCCTGGTCCCGAGTCTAAGCCCCAGTCGTCTCCTGGTCCCGAGTCCAAGCCCCAGTCGTCTCCTGGTCCCGAGTCCAAGCCCCAGTCGTCTCCTGGTCCCGAGTCCAAGCCCCAGTTGTCTCCTGGTCCCGAGTCCAAGCCCCAGTTGTCTCCTGGTCCCGAGTCCAAGCCCCAGTTGTCTCCTGGTCCCGAGTCCAAGCCCCAGTTGTCTCCTGGTCCCGAGTCCAAGCCCCAGTTGTCTCCAGGTCCCGAGTTCCAGCCCCAGTGTCCTCCTGAGCCCCAGCAGCAGTTCCCTTCTGGCCCTGCGCCCCAGCGCCAGCAGCAGTTGCCTCCTGGTCCCAAGTCCCAGTTATTTCCAGGTTCCGGGTTCCAGCCCCAGTGTCGTCCTGATCCTGAGCCTCAGCACCAGTTGCCTCCTGGCCCTGAGCCCCAGTGTCCTCCTGACCCTGAGCCCCAGCAGCTGCCTCCTAGTTCCAAGCCCCAACGGCCTCCTGGTCGCAAGCGCCGGTTACCGGTCCCACGGTTATCCGCCGGGAAAAAGCCCCAGTCCCCTAGTCCGCTGTCTCTTCCGTCCCCGGCTCCGTCACTTCCCTGGGTGATTGACAGCATCCCGGCGTACCCTGGAAGACGCTTACCTGATTTGCGTCGTCGCGGTCGGCGACGCGCGCCCGCCCGCTCCCAATACCGGAGATACAAGCGCCGGCCACCGGACCCGCAACTTTCCGCCGGGAAAATTTCCCGGTCCGCTGTCTCCTCCGTTCCCGGCACCGCCCTCTCCCTGGTTGACAGCATTCCGGCGTATCCTGGACCCCTCCCTAACTCGGGATTCCCACCGCCAGCACCCTTCCCCGTCGTGCGTACGCCTGGAGGCGTCCGTTGAGGGGGGGGTACTGTTACGTGACCGTCTCCCTTTCTGTCCATTTCTGCCATCTAGTGGCACCCAGCCTCACTACACCATGTGCTTTTGTTTATCCCCCGTCATCCAATTGACCACGTGCACTCCGCTCCCCACTCCTGTCATTAATCAGCCAATCACCCACCACAGTATTTAAGCACTGGCTCCCCACAGAGCCAGTGCTAGTTCGTTGTGTTGTTTTACCTCCCATGGTAACTTCGTCCTCGCCATCTTCGTTCGTTCGTTCGTTCGTTCCGGTTACGGGTTCCGCTCCCGTTCCTGTCCCTATTACGGGTTCCGCTCCCGTTCCAGTTCCTGTCTCGGTTCCTGCTCCCGCTCCCCGTTCCTGTTCCTAGTTCCTGTCTTCCTCGTTGCCAAACCTCGCCTGCCCGACCACCCGCCTGCCTACGTCCTTCTGCCTGCCTGACTACCCGCCTGCCTACTGCCTGCTGGACTACCCGCCTGCCTGACTCCCCGCCTGCCTACTGCCTGCTGGACTACCCGCCTGCCTTGCCCTTGCCTGTACCTCTTGGACAATAAATCCTTTTTGTACCCGCACCCTTTTGGTTTTCTGTGTCTTGCGTTTGGGTCCTAGTCTCGTATCTTCACACAAGATCAGTTTAGGGGTTTTGTATACTATTGTTTCATTTCTTGGGTCCTGCTCAGGCCTTTTTCCCAAACCTTTACCGTGTGTTCACAAATAAACATTTTATGTTTGACGGTAGTTTATGGTTGTCGTGTAGTTTTTCGTTCTCACTGTTCCATGTCATCATCCTAATTTGCATGAATTGTGTTACGGGTCTCATGTCCATCCCCCTAGACGTTTAAAGCCACGGGGTTCGTAACATAATGTGGGGGCTCGTCCGGGATCTATATCATTGATACTCATGCAAATTGGTTAGTGTCTGGTTCAGTGTTGAGCTTGGCAGCTGTAACTACCAGTTTTTTCTTTGTGTTCAGTATTCAACGGCTCGTGTTGCTAGTTTAGCATGGCTACTTTTGAGTTGGATGCATTTTTGGAAAACCCTACGTGGGAGGTTTTTGAGAGTTGCCGTAGAGTGGATCTACAGGCTTTGGCTGACCACTTTTCTGTACCCATATCAAAGGTTTTAGTGAAAGCCGAAGTGAGGAAAGCAGTGTTACAAATATTGTTGAACGAGCGAGTGCTTGAGTTACCGCCGCCTGAGTCTGCTGCTCCTGTAGGGGATGTGGTTGCTGATCCTGTAAGCCCATCGGTGTCTGAGGACGAGGCTAAGGCTCCAGAAAAATTGCCCCGTTATGACCCACTCTCCCCACTGACTGACAGTGATGTCAGGATGGATGTCCACTCGACACGGCTCCAAATGGAGGCGGAAGAGCGAGCACAGATCAGGCAAGACAAGCTGGAGACGCGTAAGATGGAACTGGAGACGCGTAGGCTTGATCAAGAACTGGAAACGCGTAGGCTTGATCTAGAACTGGAAAGGCGTAGGCTTGATCAAGAACTGGAGATGCGTAAACTGGAACTGGAGGCAGAAACAGCGAGGTTAGTCTCTGCGCATACTATGTCTTCTAGTGAGCCGTCCTCACCAGCTGTGTCGTCTGCTACTTTTGATATTAGCAGACAGATCACCTTGGTACCTGTGTTTAGGGAGTCAGAGGTTGATTCCTATTTCGGTGTGTTTGAACGTATAGCGGTAGCATTGAAATGGCCCGAAGAGGTATGGTGCCTATTACTTCAGTGTAAATTAACCGGTAAAGCCCAAGAGGTTCTGTCAGCACTACCTCTTGAAGACAGCTTAAATTATGACGTGGTCAAAGCTACTGTTCTTCGTGCCTATGAGCTTGTTCCTGAGGCATATCGACAGAAATTTAGGTCTCATAAAAAGGCTTCTACTCAGACTTATGTGGAGTTTGCTAGAGACAAAGGAAATCTGTTTGACAAATGTCACAGTGCTAGTAAGGTAACTGATTTTAACTCTCTACGGGAGTTAATCTTGTTAGAAGAGTTTAAAAATTGCTTACCCGAACGCATTGTGGTTTATCTGAACGAACAGAAAGTATCCTCACTGTCGGAAGCGTCTGTATTGGCAGACGAGTTTGTGTTGACGCATAAGAGCGTGTTTTCGGCTCGTACGGAGAGCAGGTCTGCAGAGTTGCTAACTTTTAGTCCTAGTCGACCAGCAGTACATCCAGCACGCCCAAAAGATGTGCGTCACTGTTTCTATTGTCATAAGGTGGGACATATGATTAATGATTGCTTTCTGCTAAAACGCAAACAGGGGATGCCTCAGCACGCCAGGCCGCCAACGAGTGTTGGGCTGATTCGTACGGTTGTAAGGCCAGAATCAAGACAGAGGCCTCATAGTGAATGTGGTTTGCCTCTACAAACCACTCTTCCTCTACAATTTGGAGATCTGCCACAAAAAGGGGTTGGATAATGTGTTGGCAGATGCCTTGTCTCGTGTTTAATGATCTAGTTTTTTTTTTTTTGGTTATCCCGGTAGGATGATTTTTGAATATTGGGTGTTATGATGGTACGTGTGTCGCAAACCATTGTGGTTTGCTCTTTTAAGGGTGGGAGTGTTACGGATACAGGTATCCTGTGTCTTTTTGTGTTTCCTCTCCTTTTGCCCTAATAACAGGTGTCCCTGTATGTTCCTGATTGGTGGTCGTTGAGGTGTCTGCTGATTGCTAAGGTGGACCAATCAGTGAACATTCCTCTGCATTGCACCACCTGTTGCTGGTTTTTTCATCACACATCCCAATGTATAAAAGCCGATCAGTTGTGTTTGTTAGAGAGAGAGAGAGAGAGAGAGAGACAGAGACAGAGACAGAGACAGAGACAGAGACAGAGACAGAGACAGACTAATTTCTGTGTGTGAGTATGGATACTGTGATGTCCTGTGTTTTGTTTACTCACTAAGTTGCTAATTTACTCTGTTTGGTAACTTTGTGTGTTTCTGGGAAAAGGGGAAGTTAAGCAAGTTAAGCAAGCTACATTACCCGTAGAAAGAAAACTGTCTATAAACACTAGTTAGACCTGAGCGGACCACCCACTGTATTTTTGTATAGTTAGCAGCAGTTTAGTGGTTCTTGAGGCAGGCAAGATCAGTTTAGGGGTTTTGTATACTATTGTTTCATTTCTTGGGTCCTGCTCAGCCCTTTTTCCCAAACCTTTACCGTGTGTTCACAAATAAACATTTTATGTTTGACGGTAGTTTATGGTTGTCGTGTAGTTTTTCGTTCTCACTGTTCCATGTCATCATCCTAATTTGCATGAATTATGTTACGGGTCTCATGTCCATCCCCCTAGACGTTTAAAGCCACGGGGTTCGTAACACACACACACACACACACACACACACTCACTCACTCACTCACTCACTCACTCACTCACTCACTCAAACAATACAAGCGACATAAGAGACTGTTTTTAATTTGTATGAAAACAGCCTACAAACACACAAGAATCCAGCGATGGGGTTTCAAACTCTATAATAAACTGGATTTCATCCACTACCAGTGTCCTGGTGTGGGAGGAGCCCAGTAAAGCCACCTGGGTGGTGTGTGACAGGGTCACCTGCTACCGTCTGATTTTGTGCAGAAATAGTATTTTCAAACTAAATACCATTATAGTCTATTATTGTTACGTTCACATGAATGTGTTGTCAGTATTGACTGTTGATTATTGATCTGCCATTGTCTCATAAGCCACTCCTCGACTCCTATTCATGTAGACATTAGTCTGCATGTGAGTTAGTATGAGTGTGTTTTGTTGTGTTTGTGTTTTGAACTCCTTGTTATGTTTCAGTGATTTCATGTCTTCAGACAGAGTTGGAAGTCAATACTGTAGTTTTATTAAAATCTGAAATGTGTACAAACATTGTAACATGTCATTCATTATTCAGCAGCATAAACTTAAATAACTATAGACTATGGATTACTATGTTGTCCAAATGGACCCTTTAAACATTTCTGCATGAATGCAACTGTTGATGATATTATAGCATTAAAGGTTATAAAAGGTTATGTCTCTATAATAGGCAGGGTTATTTTCTTCCTTCATCTTTCTTCAATGAGTCATCTTGTTGGGTTGGATTCTTCTTGAGTTTTTTTATTCCTCATCTTGTTACACCCTTTACAGGTATTCAGAAAGGTGCCAAGGCAAGGTGGCGCGCACACACACACACACACACACACACACACACACACACAAACACAAACACACACACACACACACACACACACACACATACACACTCCCACACACACAAATACACACACATTATTGAAGCGATGTAAGAGATGTTTTTAGTTTGTATAAAAACCATGCAGTAGTCCCACAATAGGCTGCAATTTAACAGGAAATGTAAAGACTGTTGCCAAGAAACAAAACAGTAAATATATCATATATAAATAGTGAATTTGCTAGGTAAACCTAATTCTAACTCAGCCCAGCACAGCAAGGTGTGTGAACTGTCATGACTTGTTGTAATTGAGTTTGATACAGATTAGTACATTTGGTGTATGAGTCATCTTGTTGGGTTGGATTCTTCTTTAGTTTCTTCCTTCTTATCTTGCTACACCCTTTACAGACAGGTATTCAGAAAGGTGCCAAGGTACACACACACAATCACACTCACACACACACACACTCACACTCTCACACACACACACATACACTCACACACACACGCACACAATCACACACACACACACACACACAAACTCACACTCACACACACTCACACACACAATCACACACACTCACACACACAGACACATACACACATTCATCTTAATCATGTCTATACTCATGCAACACACACACACACACACACACTTACACACACACATACACACATTCATCTTAATCATGTCTATACTCATGCAACACACACACACACACACACACTCTCACACACACACACACACACACGAGTCTGTATAGGCAGAAGAGCCGAACTGTAGGCCTGGAAAGAGCTATGTTCATATATTTAGTCAGCACTATTATAGGCCTACAGTTATGAAGCCTATTTCTATAGGACTGCTGTGCTGGTGGTTGCATTTTTATTTATTTATTGTGAGTAGTATATAAGTAACCCCCTTTCGAGAAAAAGCCACACCCAGGTCATAGGTCAGATCAAAGCGGAAACCACACATACAACATCCGGTCTGTCCCAGTGTTGACCGGTGTTGACCACTGATGCCCAATGTTAACCATGTTGAGCAAACGGAAGTTGTATTCCTGCTAAACATCCGTTTTGTTAAACATCCGTTTAGTTAGAATAGGCAGAATGCTCCGGAAGTGGCTGTGATGCCTGTGATGCCTGTGATGCCTGCGTTGCCTGAGGATCCGGTGTGTCTGAGGCTCCGGAAGTGAGTGTGTGGCTCCGGTGTGTCTGAGGGGAAAGGATTAAACAGGGGCTATCTTAAAAAGGGGGGGCATGGGGAAAGGGTGGGGGTCAAGCGTGGAGAGGTGTTTATGGGATGGTGGGGGCATGTGTGTGTGTGTGTGTGTGTGTGTGTGTGTGTGTGTGTGTGTGTGTGTGTGTGTGTGTGTGTGTGTGTGTGTGTGTGTGTGTGAGTGTGTGACATCCGGGGTGGGGGCATTTTTAAAAGTGGGTGTGTGTGTGTGAAGCGGGGTTTTCAAAACATATAGTCTTGGTTGTCGACATACATTGAAATCAAATAAAAGTGTGAAACAGGGGCTATCTTCAAAGGGGCAGGGGGAAAGGGTAGGGGTCAAGCGTGGAGATGTGTTTAGGGTTGGTGGGGGCATGTGTGTGTGTGTGTGTGTGTGTGTGTGTGTGTGTGTGTGTGTGTGTGTGTGTGTGTGTGTGTGTGTGTGTGTGTGTGTGTGTGTGTGTGAAGCGGGGTTTTCAAACATAGGGTATTGGTTGTCGACATACAATGAAATCAAACGTTTTGTTTTAGAACCAATGAACAAGGGTTATAGTTAGGGAGGCGTTACGCAATGATATGCTGTGTAGACGAGAGCAGGCCGACATCTCTTTATAAGACACATGTTTTTGAACGGAACAGAGATCTAAACTGCCACCATGCCGTTAATCTACTGTGAGTATATCCTAAAACATAGTCATATCATTATACATATCAGGTCAATGCCACTGTGTAACTGTCTTATATTTGTCTGATAAAGTTGTACATTGTTAGGTGACAAAGAGGATACGGTTGGCTCTAAGAGGTATCCTGAGGATCACCGCGCATGTATGTAGTAATCATATACCCATATTATGCTATTCATTATCGTTTATACATGCATATACTAGGTGACTGATTGGTTACCTGTTATGTGGTAGGTTTGTTTGATACACCGTATGTGAGGAAGACTCAACGAGCTGATACCAAGGTGGCTAACTTTAAAACCAACGAGGGGGCGTCTACTAGCGGTGGTAAGCTAACAAAACATGTTTTATGTTTAATAAATGATAATTGCTGTTATACGATGCTATAACTATATGTGTTTGTTCTAATGTGTTTTTCTATCGGTCTTATGCTTTTTTTCATGCAGCTAAACAGTCCAAACCCCGGTATGTAAGAGGTATAAAAACAGGGCCATCTGTTTTAACAAATACATTACCTCCACCGATAGCCATCAGAAGCCGGGGATACGGACAGCTAACCGATGACACGATCCAACAGATACTAACACTAGTCGCTAGCAAACCCGTTGGAGCTGTCGAACCCTCGGTTCATGAAGTGGTGCATGAGAAGACGGCAGACCATCAAGACGTGTCTCATTGTCTGACTGCAGCTCATGGTAAGCCATTTTACTGTAAAACTATTCACTATTCCGCTAGATAACACACTAATATATTCATCCCATGTTTCGAACAGATAACGATTACACAGGCCGTGGTGGCGCTCATCTGAACTCCCAGCCCGAACTGTGGACGGACGAAGAAATCAAATTCTGGGATGCCAACGACTTTGGAGAGGACCAGCCCCCTAGCGTCATAACTGCAGTTACCTCGGAGGGACAGGCTCACCAGGGGACAGCGATTACCCACAACAACAACTCTGTTGTGCATTCTGTCCAAGAAGCTACACGGCCTCAAGAAAACAGGTCAGAGCAATGCAACTTGGACCATGCTAAGCTGAAGTCTTTATATGACATACAGGGAAAGACGGTGAATGGTTTACTTGCTACTGTTGACATACAGGGAAAGACGGTGAATGGTTTACATACTACTGTTGACACCCTAGTAAAGACGGTGAATGATTTAAGGGCTCATGTCGATATACAGGCAAGGATGATGCATCATCGTTATAGCAAGGGGGTGTATGTGGCTAAAACGGTGCGTGACCATAACGCCACTATTGAGGGTATGATGGTAATCATCCAAGGCATGCAGAAAAACATTGCAAAAAACACAATGCTTAAGAGACTCATGTGAATAGGCATCAGGTCTGATACAGATGCATTTTGAAATACATTGATGTGGATTAAAAATATCTGTTTTTTAACTTTTGGTACAGCTGTTTTCTTTTTTCTATGGCGTTTTCTTTTTATTAAATAGTTTTTAAAATAATATTATTGGTGTTGTTTAATTTTTATTTTTTTATTTTTTATTTTTTATTTTATTTATTTTTTGGGTGGTTGGTTGTGCAGGCATGCGTTACATATAGACGTTTTATTATATAATTATATATATATATATATATATATATATATATTATAAATAACTATAAATACACAATGAGCCCCAGAAAAAGAAAATTCAAATCTGTAGACGGCAACCCCGAGAAGAGATGTAAACGCAGTGTACCTGAGTCTAGTGATGTTGTTGAGAATGGAAACATTATGGATGCGTGTCTTGAGGAGATGCTGCGTAGTTTTGATGGTGATCCCCAACAGGATCATAGGCTTTGCGACCATGATTCGGTACTCCCATCCGATCAGCTATATGCGTCTGTTTTTAAAAGGATGGAGGGGTATATGCGTAGGGCTCGAGAGTCTATAGTCAAAACTGACCAGAGAAGCCGTCATATAGAGCGTATGGATGGCCCAACGTATGCCGACAGCTGTGCTAATGGTGATAGTGTTGACGAGGGTACTGAGGTGGTGGTGGCCATGAGGTGTGTAGAGCAAGATCCAAAACAGGTTGGATGTAGGTCTGATGATGATGATGATGTGCATGCTACGTCTGATGTAAATGAGGATGTATTTATACAGACTGGCGGTGTTCTCTCCGATGAGGGGTCTAGAGATGAGTCACATATACGATCATTCCCCTACTTTAATGGTTTTGAGGTTAGACAGCCTGTAGATCTAAGAAGCATCCCTCTGGAAAATTTAGAAGAAGTGCCTAATTTTATCAGAGAGCGGCTGTCAGATGTAATAACACAGTGCACTCAGAGTACTGATAGTGGAAGCGTTTTAAACGTCACCCTGCGGGGTCCGTCACTGGCCAGGGATGTACAGGCTGTACTCATGGTGGGGGACGATTACGATGCTGATTTGTTTTTAGAACAGATAGCCCAGGTCATACAGAGTAATGACACAAGTTTGACAGACGATGCCCTAGAGTTTGTTATCACGTGTGCTCATAATAAAAGGGGGGGCACCCGTCTCAAGCTAAAAGCCATACCCTATGACGAAATCATACGCAAGAAAAAACTAAGTCTCCACACACCCAACAACACACACAACAATCTGTGTTTCTCACTATGTTTAGCACATTTTCATACTGATGAGCTGATGGCTAAAGTGGGGTCAGCGTCTGAACAGGCTAAAATGGCATATGCCCTAGAATTACACACAGCCCTAGGTTATGACCCCAGTCATCAGGTTGGTTTTTCTGATGTATCCAATTTTGAGAAGCATATAGATGCAAAAATATTGGTATTTCATCACAATGCTACTTTCAAGAAGCTAGACATGTTTCAGACCCATCCTGAACAGCACCCAAAAACAATCTGGCTGTACCTACATGACCACCACTACCATCTCATAGAAAACAAGACTGCTTTCTTCGGTGCACAACATGTGTGTGAATATTGTTACAAAACATGTCAGTCAGTTCAAATGCACAGATGTTCATTGTACTGCAATGTCTGCTTGACAGTATGTAAAGGGCGAGGAGGCAGTACGATAAAGTGTAAGGACTGTTGTCGTATTTGTCGTTCAAAGCACTGTTATGACACTCACAAACAAAAGTCAGCAGCATACGGCATAGTACCCTGTAACAATGCCAAGTATTGCGACAAGTGTTGTAGACAGTATCTTGTAGCCCGTAGTAAGACTACTGATGATGGCCCTGCCCATCGGTGTTGTACAGATAAGTGCAAGCATTGTGGTGAAGAGCTAATCAGTGATACAGATCATGAGTGCTACATTCAGCCTCTTACTTCTGAAGCCCCAAAAAGTAATTACATTTTTTATGATTTTGAGACACGCTATCATGAGGATAGACACGAAGCACACTTTGTGTCAGCTATGTCATTTGAGGGCCAGAAGTGGTATGCTAGTGGTGTAGATTGTGTTGCAAAGTTTGTCAAGCGCTATAGAACAATACGATACAAATATCATACATTCATAGCACACAATGCATCTGGATTTGACAGCTACATCATGTTGGATTATTTCACCAAACAGGGTATTACGCCCTTACTGACCATGCGAGGCAGTAGAGTTATCCTAATGATTGATAAGTCATACCAGCAGAGATGGATCGACTCGTTTAGCTTTCTCCCTATGAGTCTGGCTAAAACGCCGTCTGCTCTTGGTTTTGATGACGTGGTAAAAGGCTATTTTCCACATAAATTCAACACCAGGGAGCATGAGTTCTACATAGGTTCTTACCCTGATGCCTCGTATTATGGTTTTGACTCTATGACTTCTGATGATAAGGTTAAATTCATCACATGGTACAGAACAGTGTGTCACCGTACCTTCAACTTCCAGAAGGAGTTGCGTCGTTACGGGGTCAACGACGTGGTGATTCTGCGCAAAGCATGTGGAATCTACCGAGAGAGTTTCATGGCATGTGCAGAAGTTGATCCTTTTGCATACACCACTCTGGCATCAGCGTGTATGGCCGTATACAAAACATCGTTTTTACCAGAGAACACATTGGCATTGACATACGATGGCGTCTATGTGAAACAGCACAAGACGTACTCTAATGTATCCATACAGTGGCTAGAACATCTGTCCCATATCCATAAACTGGAGATTCATCATGCTCTCAATCAGGGTGAAGTTCAATATGGCCCCTTCTTCCTAGATGGATATGCCCCGAGCACACACACAGCCTATGAGTTTGCAGGATGTTTCTATCACGGCTGTGAACAATGTTACCAATCGGCTCATGTTAACCCTGTCACAAAGATCACCTATGGTGAGATGAGAAGGCAATTTACGTTTAAAGTCTCAGCCCTCAAAAGAGATCATGACTTAAGTGTTGTTGTCATCTGGGAATGTGAGTGGAGTAGACAGAAAAAAGATGATGCTGAGCTGCAGACATTTTTGTCGACTCTGAAGATCCAGAGCAGGATCGATCCTCGTGATTCTCTCTATGGGGGGCGCACAAACGCCATCAAGTTGTACCACAAGATTGAACCTGGTGAGAAAATACGTTACTATGACTTCACATCACTCTACCCTACTGTGCAGGCCCGCTGTCCTTATCCTGTAGGGCATCCTGAAATCATCTTCAGAGATTTTGAGTCCATTGACAAATATTTTGGTATTGTTAAATGTACTGTGCTGCCCCCTAGAGGTCTATACCACCCTGTTTTACCATACAGATGCAACGGGAAGTTGATGTTCCCCCTCTGCCGCACATGTACAGACAATCTAAACCAGACTAGCGAATGCCATCACAGCTGTGATGAGAGGGCATTGACTGGCACGTGGGTGTCTTTCGAGCTGCAGAAGGCTGTTGAAAAGGGGTATCTGATAACACAGATGCACGAGGTGTGGCATTACCCTAAACAGTCGGATGATTTGTTTAAAGGCTATGTCAAAACGTTTCTAAAGTGTAAGCAGGAGGCTTCAGGATACCCCAGCACAGTGGACACTGAGGCGAAAAGTCAGTTGTATGTGACAAACTACTATGCCAAGGAAGGCATTCAGTTAGATCCGGGCAACATGATCGTAAACAAAGCCATGCGTAGTTGTAACAAGCTAATTCTGAACAGTTTGTGGGGTCGCTTTTCGTTGCGCACAGATCTGCCGACATGTGAGTTAATTTCTGAGCCTGAAAGGTTTACCCAGCTAATGTTCAGCGACAGCTACCATGTCAGTCACTTTTGCTTCATCTCTGATGACATCGCTATGGTGCAGTGGAAACACAAAGATGCACGACTCTCTAGGGCTCGAGATGTTAACGTGGTTGTGGGGGCTGTGACTACAGCCCACGCTAGGCTTATGCTATACGATCTTCTAGAAAAACTGCAAGAGCGTGTCCTGTACTGTGACACAGACAGTATCATTTTTGTTTCTGGCAGGGGTGAAGCGGTGCCTCCTACAGGCCCATACCTGGGGGACTTGACAGATGAGCTAAACGATGGGGAAGTGTTTGACACTGAGCAGGAAGATTACATCACAGAGTATGTTTCTACAGGTCCTAAATGCTATGCCTACCACACACATCAGAACAAGACATCCATCAAATGCAAGGGTGTTACTTTAAATGCTAAAAATGCTGAAGTTGTCACCCAACAGACACTCACGAGTTTAGTACATGGTTTTGTGACACATCAGCCTATGGACAGAGAGCTTATCACCAAAGTAGATACCATACAGAGGGATAAGAAGAGGCTCCAGCTTAAAAACGCCACAGTGATGAAACGCCTTCGTGTGGTTTACAACAAGCGCAGGGTCTTTGATGATTATACCACACTTCCTTATGGCTACTAGACAGAAGAAGGTAGAGTGTGAAATGTTTGACCCCCGGCTTCAGCATCCATTCAGTATGGTGGTATCAGGTCCCTCAAACAGTGGAAAGACCTACTTTGTCAAAACCGTGATCGAAAACGCAGATCGGATATTTTCAGAAAAGATTGACCGTATAGTCTACATTTATTCATGTTGGCAACCTATGTATGATGAATTGTTAAAAATAAGGGCCATTCACTTTGTGGAGGGGATCCCCGCATCTCTATGCGATGATACACTCTTGCCTCCTCATATGAGAAATCTTCTCATTATTGATGACTTGATGAATGATGCTAGCAATAATTTAGAGGTTCAACATGTTTTTACCAAATATGTACACCATCGTAACCTAAGCTGTATGTATCTGGTACAGAATTTATTCATGCAAGGTAAAGCTAGTAGAACAATAAGTTTAAACACGAATTACATGGTATTGTTTAAAAACCCCCGTGACAAACATCAGATTTTGTTAATAGCTAGGCAGATGTTTCCTTGTAAGACAAAGTATTTTGTGGAGTCCTTTAACGATGCTACTTGTTTACCTTATGGCTATTTGTTAGTTGACTTTAAAGCCAAGACACCTGACCACATGAGGCTTAGAACATCTATTTTATCGGACCGACAAGTTGTCTACACCCAGCCGTTAAAGTGATTAGCTATAAACAATGTCGTCACGCATAACCAGAAACAGTGACCGTCTGAAGCTGTTATATAAAGCACCGCCAGCTCTACGGAAAGTTATTCTACGTACAGCCAACGATGATTTTATCAAAGCTCTGTGTGAAATAGCTTTGAACATTTTACAAGGCCGGATACCGTTGTCCCCCCGTATGCACAAAAGACTGCAGAAACAAAAAAAGGACATCAGGCTGATGGCTAGTAAGAAGGTGTTGATCTCTAAAAAGAAAAGACTTATTAATCAGACCGGGGGTTTTTTGTTGCCATTGTTGAGTGTTGCAATACCCTTGATTACCAGCCTTTTCTCAAGAGGTGGTTAACCTCTCTTATGATTATGGAGCATGCTCAGAAGATGTATCTAGTTCCTCAGCATCAACTAGATGCCTTAAAGCATACCAGCCAGCGCGCTTCTGCTAGACAGACTGCTGAAAATGAATTGGATAAAGCTATGGAGACGGTGTTGAACACACCGGATGATGATCTGCATGAAAAAGCCAAAAAGTATGGGGCTGTTCTGCAACGTTATTTAGCAATGGTAAAACAAGGGGAACAGGAGAAAGGGGGTTTGACTCTATCACTGTCTGATGAGGGGGGAGGGGGTCATGCCGGCCATACAGAGGACCGTGTTGACGGAGATGGTGCTGATCATATTTTTGATGACGTGTTGAAACATATTCCTCCAAAAAGCAAGAGAAACGCTGTGTATATATTGGAATCCTTGAAGAAGTCTAAAGATGTATCGTGGACCAACAGGGGTGAAATTGTAATAAAAGGAGAGACTATAAAGGGGTCTCACATGTATGATTTGTTAAAGAATGTTACGGCCCCCTACACTCTTTTAGACTCTGCCAGACCCCATGGATGGAATGCTTTTTTAAAATCTTTAGCCTCTATAAATGTACCAACAACCTCTATACCTAGTAAACGACTAAGACAGATTATTAGCCTGTATAAGAACAACCCTGCATTGGATAGTGTTGATGCATCAGAATCAGGGGTGTCTATCCTAGGCAGCAGGTATGGCGCTACACCTGAGATAAGGAGTGTTGAACAATCAAAGTCTGTATCAAGAAAAAGAAGAAAGAGGAGTATACTTAAGGAAACGGGGCCCCCTTTTAGCTCCCCTAATCAGCAAATGCGTGAATGGCTGAATTTTTGATTTAAAAAGTTTTTATTTTTGGTTTTTTTATATTGTTATGTGTTTTTTATTATTATTTATTATTATTATGTCATGGGCTGTATATTAAGGTGTTTTTTATTACTATTATTATGTCATTGGATGTAATGTGTTTCATGCTTGAATAAAATCAAATAACCACAATATTTGCCTGTCTACCTGGTCTTTTTATTTTCAAAATACATGCTACATATTACACGCTGCGACACGACTGGACACACGTAAAATGATGTTCATTACAAACATTAGATTGTATTCGATTAACAAAGTCACATACCATTTTATCATTATGGGGTAGATTATCGTCATACAGTCTCAAATACGTCTGGTAGGATACATCTCTTTGCATATTAAACAAGAAAAATACACAATGTTGTCCACATGCTGTACTTAAATGATCCTGAACCTGTTGTGTAGAATAAATTACATCGCGACAGTTATGTTTAAGAAACAGGTGTATGGCTACAGGAAACTCCGAGTATGTAGGTGGGTTGCCATAGGAGTCAAAAAAGTATCCATGTCTTTGGGCTGTAATGTATATAGCCAGCCAATGTGCACCATCTAAATTTGACGGTTCGGTATTAACCACCACCATAGCAGGTAACTGATGAACGGCTCTAGGCAGGTGGTTGCTCGCCACAACACCCAGAAAAGAAGCCTTGCGGGCAATCTTCAGACCAACAGCTGTTAGCTCAATAGTATTCATTACAACCGTTTTTAGTAATAGTCCAGTAACACCTGCCGTCTGTTCGATATTTCTATAATAGAGTCATAGACTGCGTAACAAATTAAATTGACGGTTATAGGCAGAGCTCTGCTGAATCGTACTTCAAGCCTTACGTTGCCTGTTCTGACAAGCGACACGTGTTGTCCCCATCCTTCATCTGCTTCAAGGTTGAAACAAAACAACGTATAACCATTCCCAAATTCTTTGCGATTAATGGCCATGTCCCTATCCTTCAGCTGACGGCCTGTGGCCTGAATAAGCTGGAAATATTCTCTGGTATACAGGTCGTTTCTAAAGTCAGGTTGAAAAGGTTTAGCTGGAAATGATTGTCCATCACAGTAAAGAGCTAAGAAATCTGTATCGAAATGCTGAAATCTGAAGGGATTCCTAGCATAACTGCCTGTGAATGATTCGTTTTCTACAAAGCCTATAATAATCATCTTCGGAATCTGCCCTAGAAACAGATTGTCCTGATTGCATATTCTAGTGCCTGCAGGGATGGATACATTCTTAAGACATACCCTATCAACGGGGTACTTCCCGTTAGCTTGTGTCAACGCTTTGGCATGAGCCAACTTCACGCCTGGCGCTATAGAAACCTTTTTAATAAAGACACTGGCATTCACTATAGAGACTCTGTATTCCAGATTACCAGCGGCCATAAGACAGAAATTGTTTTTTGCTCTAATGAATTTCATGCGTAGATCAACGCCGTTAATCAATAGTTTCTCCTGGAAAAACATATCTGCGTGTATAGGAGCTATCAGGTCAACTATACGGCTAGCTGTCGTATAGGCAGCCCTATTTGTTAATCCAGCATTATCTCCTGTTGGGGAACGGTCATCCATGTGACCGCTTGTGTCTTTGCTGAATAGTCCACATCCAAATTGGGTCTCCAGTGTACCGTTGCCATAGTTTAGCAAGCATTCTATAATACCCCGATAAGGATAGGTATTTGACGACTGGGTGATAAGCCTATCACCCAGCGTAATATCCACTGAGAATAGTGTGCATCCAGGGTAGTTGATCAGGCCCACCTCGGCCGGCAGGGCCAAGTCTGTTCCATCAGGATTAGTAATCTTAACACGGAGATGTATATATGTGTTGTTTAGATCCATATAGTCTTCGCTGCTGGCTGATACAAAGAACTCTATGGGCCCGCTATCTGTTATCGCTGATAGCGGTGGTATTTCAACATAGGTACATTTATCTATCGACGTCTGTGTTAACGGTAGAGTGAAAAGATCCAGTTCACTCTTGACGCATTCTTCTGACATTCGATGGAGTAGAGCCATTGGTATTCAGTACGGATTATTCGGTCTAAAGAAATATATCGTTAGCACCTCCTCTGAAGTGACGATTTGATGCCTTCTTGCTTTTCTTGGTTTTTGCCCCTTTTCTACCAACGACCCCTGTTTTATTCTGTTTTCGGCGTCTTTTAGGTGCACGGCCCCGCCCCCCGTTCGTAGGTGGGTATATAGTAGGCCTATCGAATGAAGCAACCATGCCTGACCCCTGCTGTTGCTGCGCAGTTGATGCATGGGCTATATTTGACATCACGTCTCCTATAATGTTTCTGGCAGCCGCTTTCAAATGTGGTTTGGCTATGCTCACACCCCTTCTGAACAAAGGCATAGCCATTCTGAAGAGGCTGCGGAACATTCCCCCGATTCCGGCTCCATACTGTGTGCTGCTGCCAATGTAGCCAGGCAAACCGCTCCCTGCCTGGTTTACGTAATATTGGACGTATTTTCCCTCATCGTAAGGCGGTCTATAGCCCATCTTCCAAAAGTGTGCTAGTATCGCTGTTGTTTTATGGGTCTAAAATGCAGTTTGATGATCACTTTACCGTAAATGAATGGAATATTCAAGTTCTGGTCACACTTTAGATCAATTTCAATGTCTCCAATAGTATCTCGGGACATATGAACGTAATGCGGCCGATCGTATATCCGAATGCTGTATTTCTTGCTTGTGTCGGTGGTATTAATACACCTTAGCAGCGGTACGTAATAGTCTCCTACAAGTTGATGATCCACAATGTCGCTATAGATAAACATATTATAGCTGCCTCCGTGGATGTCGGCAGGATAGGGTGTGTAGGTCACGCGTGGCTTATCAACAGGGTACATAACCACACCTTCTTTGAAACCCAGGATAGTGGCCAGTTTTCCTTTAAAGGCTATACCCATGAACCCATCGCCTTCGATGTATACATGGTTTCTAATACCATTATGTTGGAGTATCAGGGTACCAAAAGAAACCTGTTCTGCAAAAGATGTGTTGATTTCCTTTAAAAGCGCTGCAATGGTGTTGTAGAAGCCAACAGTTAGTGACACGTCCATCCTCCCTCTTAATTTGTCGTTCACAACTGTTGCTATGGCGTCTGAAGCAGGGAAGCTTTTCCATCTGGTGGGGTACTGAACTTCAATCAGCCCTACCTCGTATGGTTGTTTGGTCTGTATAGCTTTTGCTAGTTTAGTTTTAAAATTCCATATTCTATTTTGAGGATAGATCGATGCAGAGGCATTACTTGCTAGGGTCACATAAAAACCCCCATCAGCCTCCTTCAGAGAGTGCATTATCCCGTCACAGCAGTGTCGCAGCTGTGTCACAGGCTATACTGACACCTGTTTCTCTTCATGTGGGGACTATAACCTTCTCAGATATCCATGAATTGAAAACCTCCGGCCACCCCTCCTTTTGTTTGATTTCAATGTATGTCGACAACCAAGACTATATGTTTTGAAAACCCCGCTTCACACACACACACACACACACACACACACACACACACACACACCCACACACGCACACACACACACACACACACACACACATGCCCCCACCATCCCATAAACACCTCTCCACGCTTGACCCCCACCCTTTCCCCCTGCCCCCCCTTTTTAAGATAGCCCCTGTTTAATCCTTTCCCCTCAGACACACCGGAGCCACACACTCACTTCCGGAGCCTCAGACACACCGGATCCTCAGGCAACGCAGGCAACGCAGGCATCGCAGGCATCACAGGCATCACAGGCATCACAGGCATCACAGGCATCACAGGCATCACAGGCATCACAGGCATCACAGCCACTTCCGGAGCATTCTGCCTATTCTAACTAAACGGATGTTTAACAAAACGGATGTTTAGCAGGAATACAACTTCCGCTCAACATGGTTAACATTGGGCATCAGTGGTCAACACCGGTCAACACTGGGACAGACCGGATGTTGTATGTGTGGTTTCCGCTTTGATCTGACCTATGACCTGGGTGTGGCTTTTTCTCGAAAGGGGGTTACTTATATACTACTAATGTATGTGTATTGGGAAATACAAAAGTTTAATATCTTGAAAGGTATTACAGGTATTGCTTAGATATTTCATATGACTAATAAGCTCATAATGCTGAACATATTGATCTATAATATGTGTATGTCGTGTAAATATTGGGGGAGTTAATGCAGTTTATACATTTTCCTTGGTTTCATTGTTATGACTGGGACAGCCACTCTCACAGACATGGGATTTCCAATTAACTTAAACTTTAATTATCTTAAAAACAATGTGCACTACCATTTCTAAAGCTATAGCACACTAGTCCACTATAGTACCTATCATACGATATTAATTTGTCTTTCTATGTTAGTTTGTAGAGTAGATGGCATGTGAAAAAGGACAGCAATAAGAAGTATGCAAGAGAACAGTATTAGTGATGATGATGATAATGAAGAATGGTTCAGCAGCTAATCATGTCTTGTTCTCCCATCAGATGCCTGTGAACTCACACTGGACCCAAACACAGCCCACATACAACTCTCTCTGTCTGAGGACAACAGAAAGGTGATGTGGGTTAAAGAGGAGCAGTCGTATCCTGATCACCCAGAGAGATTTGACTACTATCCTCAGGTGTTGTGTAGAGAGGCTCTGACTGGCCACTGTTACTGGGAGGTGGAGTGGGAAAGAGAAGTTGCTATAGGAGTGACATACAGAGGAATCACAAGGAGAGGAGGGGGTGGTGACAGCAGGCTTGGAGGGAACAACAAGTCCTGGAGTCTTTATTGTCTTGATCAAGGTGGTTACACTGCCGTGTACAACGATAGTACAACAAACATATATTCCCCATCCCCTGACTCTAACAGAGTAGGAGTGTATCTGGACCGGCCTGCTGGCACTCTGTCCTTCTACAGAGTGTCCCCAGATGTAGGAGGGTCCTCAGACACACTGACACACATCCACACCTTCCAGTCCACCTTCACCCAGGAGGACCTCCACCCTGCGTTCAGGTTATGGGGTGGTGCCTCAGTGTCTCTGTGTCAGTTGTAGAAAAAATGAAAACACACACGCGGGCACACAGTATTATACACACACACACACACACACACACACACACACACACACACCTACATACACATTCACATAGTACACAGACACACACACAGTGCAAACACACACATACACACAAACACACACACACATACATAGTACACACGCACACACACACACATAGTGCACGCACATAGTACACACACATAAATACACACAGAGGTTATATTTACTCTTTCATTTACTTCAGTAACTTTTTGAATAATTACTTTTAACAGTAGTTTTAATGCAACATACTTTTCACTTTTCGTCTATTTGTGAATACAAAATGGAGGAAAGAGAGATTTATTGTGGTTGTATTTGCCTTCATTCATGTTATTTTCTAAAGATGTAATGTGTTGTGTTTTATTTGAAGGGATACATGCTATTTTATATTTTGTTAATGTCTATTGGACAAGCATATTTAATGTAATATTTGTCTATTTACGTTCATCTTGCTCTGCTTATTACAACAATAAATAATTTGGTATGAAGTAACTCGGTACTTGAGTAGTCTTTTCACTAGATACTTTCTTACTCTTCGTCAAGTCATTATCTGATGACTACTTTTACTTACACTTGACTTATTACTTTACATATATACTTGTTATATATAAAAGTAGGCTGTTATAAATACGATTTTATTGACAGTGCTCATTATTCTATATAATTATATTACCTACAATTCTTATCATTACCAATATAAACACTTATCTTTTTCCGTCTTAGTATGTCTTCTATGATCTTAAACTTAGTAACCTATGCTCTTTAGTCAACGTTACTAGAATAATCACATAATGCAGAAAGAAACCCGTTCCACGCTGCTCTGAACTCCGGTCCGGTTCTTTCCGGGATGTCTACGGGCCCTATGGGAGGCCCCGTGACGTCACAACGTCAGCTCCATCTGGGGAGCGGTTATTGTTGGGGTCCGAGAAGGTTAATGAAGCTTCTCGGACACTTGTAGGATAAGGCCACGGTGTGTGGTGCGTTTCATACCCAACATCGCTCATTATGAATCTTACTATATAAGCCTAATTATAAAGGGTGAAGGTTTAATAGAAGGGTTCTCAACAGCTTTATTCTTTATTATTCGTTGGTTCCTATAACTATATAAGCCTAATTATAAAGGGTAATGAAGGTTTAATAGAAGAGTTCTCAACAGCTTTATTCTTTATTATTCGTTGGTTCCTATAACTATATAAGCATAATTATAAAGGGCAATGAAGGTTTAATAGAAGAGTTCTCAACAGCTTTATTCTTTATTATTCGTTGGTTCCTATAACTATATAAGCATAATTATAAAGGGCAATGAAGGTTTAATAGAAGAGTTCTCAACAGCTTTATTCTTTATTATTCGTTGGTTCCTATAACTATATAAGCATAATTATAAAGGGCAATGAAGGTTTATTAGAAGAGTTCTCAACAGCTTTGTTCTTTATTATTCGTTTGTTCCTATAATTAATATAAGCCTAATTATAAAGGGTAATGAAGGTTTAATAGAAGAGTTCTCAACAGCTTTATTCTTTATTATTCGTTGGTTCCTATAACCATATAAGCCTGATTATAAAGGGTAATAAAGGTTTAATAGAAGAGTTCTCAACAGCTTTATTCTTTATTATTCGTTGGTTCCTATTACTATATAAGCCTAATTATAAAGGGTAATAAAGGTTTAATAGAAGAGTTCTGAACAGCTTTATTCTTTATTATTGGTTGGTTCCTATAACTATATAAGCCTAATTATAAAGGGTAATGAAGGTTTAATAGAAGAGTTCTCAACAGCTTTATTCTTTATTATTTGTTGGTTCCTATAACTATATAAGCATAATTATAAAGGGTAATGAAGGTTTAATAGAAGAGTTCTCAACAGCTTTATTCTTTACTATTCGTTGGTTCCTATAACTATATAAGCCTAATTATAAAGGGTATTGAAGGTTTAATAGAAGAGTTCTCAACAGCTTTATTAGAACAGTACAGCTGCATTTTAAAAACAGACATACACTATATATGTTCTGTATTTTTAAGATAGTGTCAGGGGACTTATTTCAAAATGCTACATTTATTTATTTAATGCCACATTTATTTATTTCAGAGGACTTTTTTTCAGAATGCTAAAGTTTTTTATTAAATGCCACATTTTATTTTTGTGGCATTAAATTAATAAAAGTGGCATTATGAAATAAAAGTCCCCTGAAATAAATACATTTCGCTTTATGAAGTAAATGTAGCATTAAATAAATAAATGTGGAATTTAATAAAAATAAATATGGCATTACATTTATAAATGTGGCATTGTGAAATAAAAGTCCCCTGAAATAAATGCATGTGGCAATATGAAATAAAATTGGCATTTAATAAATAAATCTTGCATTAAATGAATACATGTGGCATTTAATTAAAAAAGAGACATTCAGTTACATTTTGAAATAAAAGTATCCTGAAATAAATAAATGTTTCATTAAATAAATAAATGTAGTATACTGAAATAAAGGTTCCATGAAATAAATAAATGTGGCATTAAATAAATAAACTGTATAACACTGTATAAAAAAATACAGAATATATAGAGTATGTCTGTTTCTAAAATGCAGCTGTAATGTTGAGAACTCTTCTATTAAACCTTCATTACCCTTTATAATTAGGCTTATATAGTTATAGGAACCAACGAATAATAAAGAATAAAGCTGTTGAGAACTCTTCTATTAAACCTTTTTTACCCTTTATAATTAGGCTTATATAGTTATAAAAACCAACGAATAATAAAGAATAAAGCTCCAGCCCCGATCCAATATTCAACAAAAGAAGAAGAAGAGAGAACAGATCTGTTTATTGTCGCTGCGCTCGCTGCAGGAACGCGCCCCGGCGTGCACGCGCACAATGCACACACGAGCAGCAGAGCTATGAGAGCAGCAGACAGCGGATTCAGTCAGAGGAGGAAGTAGAGGAAGCAGCGCTCCGGGTTTGGTGTGTGTGTGTGTGTGTGTGTGTGTGTGTGTGTGTGTATGTGTGTGTGTGTGTGTGTGTGTGTGTGTGTGTGTGTGTGTGTGTGTGTATGTCTGTGATCCTTTGTATGTTATACATCTTTTTGTTTATTTATAACCCTATATTAAATGGCCTGTATCTGAATTTCATGTAGGTCGCTCTGAATAGAAGCGTCTGCTAAACGACTAAATATACAGTCACTGTATTGAGTGGAATACATTGGTAATCGATAAAAACAAATGCATTCCTGTAATTTTGCAGATGGGGTGAAGAAGCCACAAGGCTACAGAGCGGGAAATCCAGCAGCCAATGGGCTGACATCGGAGGCACTCTCCAGGGAGTTCAGGGAGGGGGCGTGAACATACTTTGGTGGTTTGAAAATAGTTGGATTTGGTTTGTTCATACTGTTCAAACTGTTCTGTGGTTATCTGTACTTACTGTTTATACATGTCTGGGTTTTCAATAAATACATATTTAATACCCCAGTTGCATGGTTAATGCTTACTTTAAGTGTTACCAATAGAAGGGGGAGATATGGTTCAGTAGACATTAATTAAGAATTGTACACTAAATGAAAATATCTGGTAAGCGGTTGAAATTAGGTCTTAATGCAAACATTTATTCAATGGTCACAAAAAAGCAGGTTATAAAACATTCACTTTAAAACCATGTGTGTTTAAAACACACTTGCTGTCACTACAGTGCGTCTTGCATATCAACACCATTAAGGTGGAGTTGAGCTTTGGGTGGAGGTGTGTGCAGTGTGGAGGACAGGTGCAGTGATGCACAGCCAACAATAGACCTAACAAAACAATAATCATCTTTAGTTAAGTATTGATTATTTGAATGACTTCAACAGACACCCCTTATTGTTCCTGGTCTGTTTCCTGGTTTGATCCATGGTGCTTCTGAACGCGTTTTACCATGTTTGTCAGCTTAGATTTTGTTACAATTTACCCAACACTGAAGTGTGTGTGTGTGTGTGTGTGTGTGTGTGTGTGTGTGTGTGCGCCTGTGTGTGTCTGTGTCTGTGTGTGTGCGCCTGTGTGTCTGTGTGCTCGCCTGTGTGTGTTTGTGTGCCTGTGTGTGTGTGTGTGTCTGTGTGCGCGCCTGCGTGTGTGCGTGTCTGTGTGAAAAAAATAAACAATGTTAATTAGTTAAATAAGTCACTTCTCTTCCAAGGCGCGGGCATCAACCAGTAGAAACAGAGTGAAGCATTTGAGCCACTGCAGCAGTCAGAGTGGCCATGTTGAGTCAAACAACACAATGTTAGACACTGTGGGGAGTAATTTCCTCTGACAAATTAAGACCACAGACGTGTGTGTGTGTGTTTGTGTTACAGGAACCATGATGACTTCTAAGATGGCAGACCCACTTTGCTAGCCGTGGGGGTGGTCAGAATCTTCCATCACCTGAGAGCCTTTTCCACAGTGACGGTGACTCTCATCCATCGTATTGATTCTAGTTAATTATGTGGACACATCGACTCATACAAAGTGCTCACACATGAATGTGCTCAAATACGAGTGTTCATGCAAACAAGATGCTAATCTGTGTTTAAAGTAAGGAGCCACAGGTTGTCATGAAACCTCTGTGGTTAGGGGAGGACAGGAAGTCTGGTTCAGGAAACAGAAGTTAGAAAAAAGGAAGTTTCAAACCTAAGCCAAAGTGACACATCATTGAGGCACTTCTCTCTTTCTGGAGACAAAGAACACTTCATAAACCATATACTCAGACAGAAACATAAGATAAGTCCAAAGAAAATAAATAAAAATCTCAGAATGGCCTCTGCTAACACTTCCTAATCTGAAGTATGTTTGGGTGGGGTCTCCAACTGACTATGTTTGGGTGGGGTCTCCAACTGACTATGTTTGGTTGGTGTCTCCAAATGACTATGTTTGGTTGTGGTCTCAAAGTGCTGTGTGTTTGGGTGATGTCTCTAATTGACTTTGTTTGGGTGGTGTCTCCAACTGACTATGTTTGGGTGGTGTCTCCAACTGACAATGTTTGGGTGGTGTCTCTAACTGACTATGTTTGGGTGGTGTCTCCAACTGACTGTATATTTGGGTGGAGTATCCAACTGACTATGTTTGGGTGGTGTCTCTAACTGACTATGTTTAGGTGGGGTCACCAGCTGACTGTATGGTTGGATGGTGTATGCAACTGTCAAACAACACCATGTTAGATGCTGTGCAGACAATGTTAGTGGTTTCCTCCTGACAAGTTAAGACCACACCCACACACCTTACTTAATAAGTAAGGTGTGTGGGTGTGGGTGTGTGTTGGGTGGGTGGGTGTCACAGGTTAAGTTAAGTAAGGACATAGACAGGGGAGCAGCCTTAAGAGACGTGTGTGTGTGTGTGTGTGTGTGTGTGTGTGTGTGTGTGTGTGTGTGTGTGTGTGTGTGTGTGTGTGCGTTACAGGAACCATGATAAGTTGTAAGAAAGCAGAACCACTGCGCTAGCTTGCAGGGGAGGACAGGAAGTCTTATTCAGGAAACAGAAGTTAAGCTTTAAACTCAAACCAAAGTCACGCGATGTGGAGGCACTTCTCTCTTTCTGGAGACAAAGAACACTTTTTAAACTAAATAGTCTTACAGAAACTTTATAAGATGAGTCCAAAGAATAGAAAAAGGAATGTGTTAATTTTTTTACTTGATAAAACAATTGTTTTTTCATAATGGCCTCTGCTAACTCTTCCTGAACTGAAGTATGTTTGGGTGGTGTCTCCAAATGACTATGTTTGGGTGGGGTCTCCAACTGACTATGTTTGGGTGGGGTCTCCAACTGACTGTATGTTTGGTTGGTGTCTCCAAATGACTATGTTTGGGTGGTGTCTCCAACTGACTGTTTGGGTGGTGTATCCAACTGACTATGTTTGGGTGGTGTCTCCAACTGACTGTATGTTTGGGTGTTGACTCCAACTGACTGTATGTTTGGGTGGTGTCTCCAACTGACTGTATGTTTGGATGGGGTCTCTAACTGACTATGTTTTGGGTGGTGTATCCAACTGACTATGTTTGGGTGGTGTCACCAACCCATGTATGTTTGGGTGGTGTCTCCAACTGACTGTATGTTTGGGTGGGGTCTCTAACTGACTACATTTGGTAGGTGTCTCCAACTGACTATGTTTGGGTGGTGTCTCCAACTGACTGTATGTTTGGGTGGGGTCTCTAACTGACTACATTTGGGTGGTGTCTCCAACTGACTGTATGTTTGGATGGGGTCTCTAACTGACTATGTTTTGGGTGGTGTATCCAACTGACTGTTTGGGTGGTGTCACCAACCCATGTATGTTTGGGTGGTGTCTCCAACTGACTGTATGTTTGGGTGGGGTCTCTAACTGACTACATTTGGGTGGTGTCTCCAACTGACTATGTTTGGGTGGTGTCTCTAACTGACTATGTTTTGGGTGGTGTATCCAACTGACTATGTTTGGGTGGTGTCACCAACCCATGTATGTTTGGGTGGTGTCTCCAACTGACTGTATGTTTGGTTGGTGTCTCCAAATAACTATGTTTGGGTGGTGTATCCAACTGACTATGTTTGAGTAGTGTATCCAACTGACTATATTTGGGTGGTGTCTCCAACTGACTATGTTTGGGTGGTGTCTCCAACTGACTGTATGTTTGGGTGGTGTCTCCAACTGACTATGTTTGGGTGGTGTCTCCAATAGACTATATGGGTGGTGTCTCCAACTGACTATATTTGGGTGGTGTCTCCAATCGACTATATGGGTGGTGTCTCCAACTAACATTGTGTGTGTGTATGTGTGTGTATGTTTTTGTATGTTCATGCATCATTGTGTGTGCATGCTTGCGTGTCTGAAGTCTTCAAAAGCTTTCCCTGAAAACAGATGATGCCAGATGGTGAAAACATCGCTTCCTCTCTGAGACGTTAAAGTCTACTTCCTCATTTGAACTTCAGTCTTACGCAGTGATCAGCCATGAAGATCAATCTTTCTCTAAATCCACTTTTAATCTATTAATAATTACTATATTTTATCATTTACATTTCACTGATTTGCTTGTTTTAGGAACACTTTTACCTCATTTTCTTCCCTTGCATTTATACTTTTATAACTTTATACCGTATGGGGCAGAGAACATTTTCACGGAATCTATAAGGTAAGCCTACAGTTTACTACAGTTTATATTGTCTTTAGGTTATTGGTATATTATAATGATCTCATCTCGGGAAATGTGTCTGTGTAACACAATTAAAGACAATTCACTTTCGAGAACTACAATGTTAGTTTACTGTTTCACTATTGTGTTTTTCAAATTATATAATATTATATATATTTTTACAAATATGTAAACGAACCAAAATCACTATTAAAGCTGCACAACATAACTTTGGCGATAAACAAAGAGTATAGGAGAAAATGGTGAGAAAGAAAAGACAACTTTGTGCACTGTTCATTTGAATCTTCATTCAGATTATGTCCTGTTTGCAGAGAACATTAAGAACTTAGATTAGACTAAAGAAGCAATATTTTTCCTTGAAAAGGTTATGTGCAGGTTTGACACAATTATTAACAAAGTCAGTAGTTAGAAGACAGAGAGAGACAGAGACACACACAAAGACAGAGAGGGAGATAGACAGAGACACAGAGAGAGAGACAGAGAGAGAGACACAAAGAGACAGAGAGAGAGATACAGAGAGATAGTGTGTGTGTGTGTGTGTGTGTGTGTGTGTGTGCGCGCGAGCTTGTGCGTGTGGAAACAAATAAACAATGCTAATTAGTTAAATAAGTCACTTCTCTTCCAAGGTGCGGGCATCAACCAGTAGAAACAGAGTGAAGCATTTAAGCCACTGCAGCAGTCAGAGTGGCCATGTTGAGTCAAACAACACAATGTTAGACGTTGTGGAGACAATGTTGGTGGTTTCCTCTTGACAAGTTAACACCACAGACAGGTGTGTGTGTGTGTGTGTGTGTGTGTCTGTGTGTGTGTGTATGTGTGTGTGTGTGAGAACAATGTTTATTCGAGCCCTGTCTGAATCGGACAGCATTCGTTTTTTAAGGGTATTTTTTAGCTTCATGGGCCTTAGTTCTGTTAACAGGGCTGTTAAGAAACGGGGAGGTTTCTGCTTGGAGGGAGGGGGGCGTATGTAACAGATTTCATGTTAGCCCTAGTATGTTGGATGTTTCTACTTGGAGGGGGGCGTATGTAACAGATTTCATGCTAGCCCTAGTATGTTGGATGTTTCTACTTGGAGGGGGGCATATGTAACAGATTTCATGTTAGCCCTAGTATGTTGGATGTTTCTACTTGGAGGGGGGCGTATATAACAGATTTCATGTTAGCCCTAGTATGTTGGACGTTTCTACTTGGAGGGGGGCGTATGTAACAGATTTCATGTTAGCCCTAGTATGTTGGCTGTTTCTACTTGGAGGGGGTGTGTGTAACAGATTTCATGTTAGCCCTAGTATGTTGGATGTTTCTACTTGGAGGGGGTGTGTGTAACAGATTTCATGTTAGCCCTAGTATGTTGGCTGTTTCTACTTGCAGGGGGGCGTATGTAACAGATTTCATGTCAGCCCTAGTATGTTGGATTTTTGTACTTGGAGGGGGGCGTATGTAACAGATTTTGTTAGCCCTAGTATGTTGGATGTTTCTACTTGGAGGGAGCGGGCGTATGTAACAGATTTCATGTTAGCCTTAGTATGTTGGACGTTTCTACTTGGAGGGGGGCGTATGTAACAGATTTCATGTTAGCCCTAGTATGTTGGACGTTTCTACTTGGAGGGGGGTGTATGTAACAGATTTCATGTTAGCCCTAGTATGTTGGATGTTTCTACTTGGAGGGGGGCGTATGTAACAGATTTCATGTTAGCCCTAGTATGTTGGACGTTTCTACTTGGAGGGAGGGGGCGTATGTAACAGATTTCATGTTAGCCCTAGTATGTTGGATGTTTCTACTTGGAGGGGGTTGTATGTAACAGATTTCATGTTAGCCCTAGTATGTTGGATGTTTCTACTTGGAGGGGGGCGTATGTAACAGATTTCATGTTAGCCCTAGTATGTTGGATGTTTCTACTTGGAGGGGGGCGTATGTAACAGATTTCATGTTAGCCCTAGTGTGTTGGATGTTTCTACTTGGAGGGAGGGGGCATATGTAACAGATTTCATGTTAGCCCTAGTATGTTGGATGTTTCTACTTGGAGGGAGGGGGCGTATGTAACATATTTCATGTTAGCCCTAGTATGTTGGATGTTTCTACTTGGAGGGGATGTATGTAACAGATTTCATGTTAGCCCTAGTATGTTGGACGTTTCTACTTGGAGGGGGTGTGTGTAACATATTTCATGTTAGCCCTAGTATGTTGGATGTTTCTACTTGGAGGGAAAGGGCGTATGTAACAGATTTCATGTTAGCCCTAGTATGTTGGATGTTTCTACTTGGAGGGGGGGGGGCGTATGTAACAGATTTCATGTTAGCCCTAGTATGTTGGATGTTTCTACTTGGAGGGAGGGGGCGTATGTAACAGATTTCATGTTAGCCCTAGTATGTTGGATGTTTCTACTTGGAGGGGGGCGTATGTAACAGATTTCACGTTAGCCCTAGTATGTTGGACGTTTCTACTTGGAGGGGGGCGTATGTAACAGATTTCATGTTAGCCCTAGTATGTTGGATGTTTCTCCTTGGAGTCCACAAGAACACAAGTACAGACAAGACTGCTGATTGAGGAAGGGCTTGTGTTTAAAGTTGGGAGGCTCAGGTTGTTATGAAACATCCGTGGTTGGGGAGGGACAGGAGGTCTTACGATGTGGAGGCACTTCTCTCTTTCTGGAGACAAACAACACCTTTTAAACCAAACAGTCTGACAGAAACATTACAAGGTGAGTCCAAAGAATAGACAAAATAACGATTATTTTTTAACTTAATAATAAATGTTTCTCGGAATGGCCTCTGTTAACACTTCCTGGTCTGAAGTATGTTTGGGTGGTGTCTCCAACTGACTGTATGTTTGGGTGGTGTCTCCAACTGACTATGTGTTTGGGTGGTGTCTCCAACTGACTGTGTGTTTGGGTGGTGTCTCCAATTGACTATGTTTGGGTGGTGTCTCCAACTGACTGTATGTTTGGGCTGACTGTATGTTTGGGTGGTGTCTCCAACTGACTGTATGTCTGGGTGGTGTATCTAACTGACCATGCTTTGGTGGTGTCTCCAGCTGACATCAAGTTTAGTCCAACCCCATTTGTGTTCTAGTTTTCTGCAGCTTCGTTTGAGGGTGCGAGTCTCTATATGAAATGTCCTTAAACTGAATCGAGTCCTTCCATTTCCCCCTGAGAGTAAAATAAAGTAGACTGATTTGGATAAATTAATAACACATGTAAAGATAAAAATATGTTATATGAATCAAAATCAATGTTATCATTCTATGAACTGGTTTGCGTGTGTTAATTTTGTATGTATGAATGAATAAAAGTTCAACAACATTACATATCTATGTAGTATTTATATATGTAACCCTCAGCTGCTGTCTATGATGACGTTAGCAGAATTAGTCTTCACACCAATGGTCCGCTGTCTCTGGTCCAGACAGTGGTTTGTTACCAGTAGAGCTCTGGTCCAGACAGTGGTTTGTTACCAGTAGAGCTCTGGTCCAGACAGTGGTTTGTTACCAGCAGAGCTCTGGTCCAGACAGTGGTTTGTTACCAGTAGAGCTCTGGTCCAGACAGTGGTTTGTTAGTTTGTTAGTTAGAGTATTGGCACAGTGTTTACATCACATCATAGTGTGTAGACTATATGGTGTTTACATCACATCATAGTGTGTAGACTATATGGTGTTTACATCACATCATAGTGTGTAGACTATATGGTGTTTACATCACATCATAGTGTGTAGACTATATGGTGTTTACATCACATCATAGTGTGCAGACTATATGGTGTTTACATCACATCATAGTGTGTAGACTATATGGTGTTTACATCACATCATAGTGTGTAGACTATATGGTGTTTACATCACATCATAGTCTGTAGACTATATGGTGTTTACATCACATCATAGTGTGTAGACTATATGGTGTTTACATCACATCATAGTGTGTAGACTATATGGTGTTTACATCATAGTGTGTAGACTATATGGTGTTTACATCACATCATAGTGTGTAGACTATATGGTGTTCACATCATAGTGTGTAGACTATATGGTGTTTACATCACATCATAGTGTGTAGACTATATGGTGTTTACATCACATCATATTGTGTAGACTATATGGTGTTTACATCACATCATAGTGTGCAGACTATATGGTGTTTACATCACAACATAGAGTGTAGACTATATGGTGTTTACATCATATCATAGTGTGTAGACTATATGGTGTTTACATCACATCATAGAGTGTAGACTATATGGTGTTTACATCACATCATAGTGTGTAGACTATGTGGTGTTTACATCACATCACAGTGTGTAGACTATATGGTGTTTACATCACATCATAGTGTGTAGACTTTATGGTGTTTACATCACATCATAGTGTGTAGACTATATGGTGTTTACATCACATCATAGTGTGTAGACTATATGGTGTTTACATCACATCATAGTGTGTAGACTATATGGTATATCCTAGACATGTCCACTACCTTCTAGTATAGAGCTTGACCACTCCTAGACATGTCCACTACCTTCTAGTATACAGCTTGACCACTCCTAGACATGTCCACTACCTTCTAGTATTCAGCTTGACCACTCCTAGACATGTCCACTACCTTCTAGTATACAGCTTGACCACTCCTAGACATGTCCACTACCTTCTAGTATACAGCTTGACCACTCCTAGACATGTCCACTACCTTCTAGTATACAGCTTGACCACTCCTAGACATGTCCACTACCTTCTAGTATACAGCTTGACCACTCCTAGACATGTCCACTACCTTGTAGAATACAGCTTGACAACTCCTAGACATGTCCACTAAGCTACCCGCTATATTTTACCTCTACATGTTGTATCTTTATATGAAATTAATAATAATCTTGTGTGTTTGCATGCATGTGCGAGCCTGTAAAATAATGGTATCTAATAAGAGTAGAAGAAAAACATTTCCTGACAGTGATGGTTCAGATTGCAAGCTGATGATTGGTCAGAATGAAAACATGTGACATTTTTCCATCTGATATAGCAGAGCTGAAGCCTGAGAGCAGAAGCAGTGGAAGCTGACAGAGAGGAACCATGGACAACATCTATGAACTGGACCCAGTGAGGAACCTGAGGACACGTCTTTGGACCCTGGACTCCCTGAGGAACCTGAGGACACGTCTTTGGACCAGGAGGAGACCAGGAAGAGAAGATTTGGTAGGTGCCCTTTTTAGAGAATTTTAAAGAAATAAACCAGTAAAAAAAGATGTTTTCATCTACATACATTTAAGATATACATTTAGCAAACGTTTTTAGCCAAAGTGACCAACCTGATGAACCAGCGACCACATAGACAGATTTATTCTCCTAAATAACAACATGTGTATGTTCTAGACAAACAACACACATAGACAGATTTATTCTCCTAAATAACAACATGTGTATGTTCTAGACAAACAACACACATAGACAGATTTATTCTCCTAAATAACAACATGTGTTTGTTCTAGAATCTAGACAAACAACACACACAGACAGATTTATTCTCCTAAATAACAACATGTGTATGTTCTAGACAAACAACACACATTTACGTTTCCAGAACAAACGACCTGGGATTACAGCCATGAGTTACGGACTATTACTAGGCAGCTCAAGTAGTTGTGTATTTCATGATATATGTTTGGTTCAGTATTTTCATTACTTATTATTAGTGGTAGTGCAACGTAACATTAGAGTGCCAATGTTTTTTTTTATCCATATTTTAGTATTTTAATTAAGGCTACTCATTTAACCTAAGTGATATCAAGTGGACTTATGGACTTAACACAATTACATAAAGTTTGTAATTAAAATGAAAATATCTCAAATAATCCCAAAATACATATCCAACTATTTTCTGTGCGTGCCGTTGTGAATGTTTCTTGAAGATGGGGAGGGATTCTGCAGACAGTAGGGAGACTGTCTGGACTGTGAATGATTGTGTGTGTGTGTGTGTGTGTGTGTGTGTGTGTGTGTGTGTGTGTGTGTGTGTGTGTGTGTGTGTGTGTGTCCTACTCCTAAACAGCTCTAAAGTCGCACACCATTGTCACTGTGAGCTTCGGACTGCTGAGTATTCTTGTAATCTCCCTGCGCTTCTGTGAGTCTAAATTCTGTCATCCTAAAGTTTGAATAGTATTATCGATTATAATAGTAATGATAATTATTGTTATTGTTTTTAGAATTAGTAGTAATAATAATAATAATAATAATAATAAGAAGAAGAATATTTATCATGTTTTCTTTCAGGGGGATGGACTTTGTGTTTGATTGGGTCTGGGTCCTGTTGTATTTAGAGACGATGTTGTTGTATTTTTGAGCTGATTTCTTCTGTACTCCTCTGTCCTGTCCTAGACTCAGCGACACCTTGTACAGAGGGAAGAGAGCACTTAATGGATGAACTTGGTGAGTGTTTTACAAAAGTTTTGAAAGTTTATCAAGTTGTTATTAAACTTTCTTTGAAAAATACTTACTTAATAATACTAATATTAATATTAATTTTGTGATTTATGTTTCAACATCCCTCATCTTTATAAAAAAAATATTGTCAGTCTAACATAGCATAGACAGTGTTTAACTACTACCAAAAGAAAAGGATGTCCCCCTTCTGGCAGCATGGTGGTACTTCAGGTGTTGTTAGTCTACTCCTCCAGCAGGGGGAGCAGTAGAGTACAGAGGAGCTTATCTTTGTTATGCGCTCCATTAAGCCAGGTTTACAGTTCTATGTAAGGCACTTCCGTGAAGACAGACCAATTTATATTGTGGTCTACTAAGGTCAGGTTTCTATTGTGGTCTACTACAAAATGTCAGTTTTCTGTTGTGGTCTACTAAGGTCAGGTTTCTATTGTAGTATAATAAGGTCAGGTTTCTATTGTTGACTACTAAGGTAATATTTATATTGTGGTCTACTAAGTTAATGCTTCTATTGTGGTCTACTAAGGTCAGGTTTCTATTGTGATCTACTACACAAGGTCAGGTTTCTATTGTGGTCTACTACACAAGGTCAGGTCTCAGGGTTGTGTGTCACAAGTAATGAAGACAGTAAGATAAGCAGTTCTGTGTTTTTTAAGGATTTTCTTTTGCATTCAACAGATGATTTGACCCTTCTGGGCTGGCAGTATTTCAACCAGAGTCTCTACTTTATTTCTACTACTAAGAAGAACTGGACGGACAGTAGAGAAGACTGTCTGCAAAGAAACGCAGACCTGGTAGTTATCAACAGCAGAGAAGAACAGGTGACGGAGGCTGTGTGTGTGTGTGTGTAGTACATTTTTCATTCAGTCAACTGTGTTGTCATGACAACAGATGCTATTACTATTGGAAACAGGGGTTTGTCAGCAGATTGAGGGGTGCTACCTGGATTGGACTGAGTGATCGAGACAAAGAGGGGATCTTCAAGTGGGTGGATGGTACCCACATGACTTCAAGGTAAGGCTGATGACTCTATTCAGCATCATCTCTTCTCTGAGAGTGGGTGGATGGTACCCACATGACTTCAAGGTAAGGCTGATGACTCTATTCAGCAGCATCTCTTCTCTGAGAGTGACATCACCTCAACACTGGGCTCAACTTTGTATTCCTTGTGGTTCTCAGTTGGAGACAAGGTGAACCACACGATGACGGTGGAGCAGAACACTGTGTAGCATGGGATGGCAGCTTGTCTGAAGAACCGTGTGACAGACTGCACTACTGGATCTGTGAGAAGGTCTTAGTCCTGGAACATCCGGAAGCTGACCTGAACAAAGAGGGTCCGTAGACTTTGTTTGTGTTCATGAGTTGAGAATGGTTCCTCCTTTCTATTCTCTGTGCAGTAGATACAGTATAAATACTCTTTATGAATGGAAAGGTGGTTGGATGTGTTTACCTCTGATCAGAGTCTGTGTCTCCTAGTGATGCAGGGTTGAGGTATTTTCTCACCTGAATCCTCATCTTGTTGTAACTGCACCCGACCACTACTCAGACCGCCGTTTGTAAACTAGAGAAAATGACCCCCGCGTCCGCTTCCCCCCCACTATTATAAAATGGTGCCCCATGAGGCGACAGTAGTATTAGTATAATTCATTATTAATTTCAAGCTGTTATTCAATAATATAATTTGTCTAAGTTGTTGCCATCTTTTTCAGCACATGAGAACAGCCTTTTATCTGTAATTCATTTGGATTAAAGCACCAATCAACTAACTGCATTCTTTCCTTATCCAGCTGAAATATTACAAAATAAACAGGCATTTGCATGTGAACATTAATAAAGAATATAACAGGAGCAGATTAGGCTATAATAAAACATGTATCCTATTGTAAAATAACTCAGAATACAATGTGCATGTAATGTAAATACAATATTCTGTCCAACACATAATATATTCTGAAAAAAATCATGTAGGACTTTGTAGGACAGCCGATAATGGCTTTAAAATATATATAATACCAATATTAGTGTTCTCCTCCGCAAGCTCCGCCCCCGACTCGTTTATCTCTGAGCTGGAGTGTCTTCCCCTCCCTGGGAAATCTTTGTAGATACTGCTGTGATATTCAATCATGTATGAAAAGGCAGGCAAGAAAACTGGGTCTGATTCTTCTGGGTCGCCCTCTAGTGGACAGGTATTAGAGAGAGTGAAGGGAGTGTTTTGATGGTGCATCTCTAGATACGTGTTGTACAACGTTCACTCATCTCGTCCTGGTTTCTTCTGGTTCAGTGATGCTCATGAAGGAGGAGGCCCCCAGCATCACAGAGTTCCACTCCTCTACCAAGGTGTTGCCCGTGGGCCACACGGCCCAATTCTCCTGCGATGCCGGCGGCACGCCGGAGCCCACCGTCGAGTGGCTACACAACGGCAGGCCCCTGGAGAGGGACAGCACAGACAACCAATCAGAGCCTGCGGCCTGGGTGGAGAGGGGGTTCCTCTTCGTCAGAGGTGTGAAGTATGGTGTGAACACGGTCTGCTGCATGGCGACCAACAGCGCTGGCTCGGCCAATCACACCGCAGAGCTGCTTGTTGTTGGTAAGATCTGGATCCAATGAGAGATGTTTGTTGTTGATGTCTTCATAACATTGTTGTTGATGTATTCATAACATTGTTGTTGATGTATTCATAACATTGTTGATGTATTCAGAACATTGTTGTTGATATATTCATAACATTGTTGTTGATGTATTCATAACATTGTTGTTTATGTATTCATAACATTATTGTTGTTGATATATTCATAACATTGTTGTTGATATATTCATAACATTGTTGTGGATGTATTCATAACATTGTTGTTAATGTATTTATAACATTATGGTTTATATATTCATAACATTGTTGTTGATGTATTCATAACATTGTTGTTGATATATTTATAACATTGTTGTTGATGTATTCATAAAATTGTTGATAATATATTCATAACATTGTAGAAATATTCTTAACATTGTTGTTAATGTATTCATAACATAGATAGATAGATAGATAGATAGATAGATAGATAGATAGATAGATAGATAGATAGATAGATAGATAGATAGATAGATAGATACATATCTATATGTAAATATATAAAATAGTTATTTTTAGTTTTAGGATCATTTCAAGCCCCCCCTCCATACTTTCAAAGTCACGTGTCTTACTGGAATTAAGTGGGTCGTGTTTCCAATGAGAGCGCTCACACCAGCACCATACAGCACATACAGCCACAGTAGAACTTCCAGCACTGCACCAAACCTTCAGAACCAGAGCTGACACTTCTTTCTACTGCGCGTCTGATATGCATTGAAGCTCTGCTGTAACTGAGTCACCTTTCTCCATCACCAGCCATCTTAAACACAGAACCAGACCTGAATCATGCGACGTGTCTTTCTACTGCGCGTCTGGTGTGCATTGAAGCTCTGCTGTAACTGAGTCACCTTTCTCCATCACCAGCCATCTTAAACACAGAACCAGACCTGAATCATGCGACGTGTCTTTCTACTGCGGGTCTGGTGTTGTCTGCTCCGCTTTACATTGAAGCTCTGCTGTAACCCAGTCAGACTCGGACCGAGAGTGGATCTGAAAGACACACACTTCCTCCACACAGCACTGACTCCTGATGTTTTCGTTTCGCTTTTTGAAGCGTTATTCCAATAAAACGTGTTTTGAACCGTTCAGAAATTAATGGGAAAAAAACGAGGCTGCCCAGTAAATATCCGCGTGGCGGGAAAAGTTCTGTGGCGGCGCAGCGCTTCTCATACATTGTGTGGGGAGAACCTCATTATATATATATATATATATATATATATATATATATATATATATATTATAGCTCTTATTACTGGTAGGCTAGTGCTGTTTATTCTCATAAGATAATAATAATAATAAAACACCAAACATCTGCTCTGTGGGGAAGGTGGAAACGCCTCATCAGTGTGTTCCTGTGTGTTCAGCAGCTAATCATGTCTTGTTCTCCCGTCAGATGCCTGTGAACTCACACTGGACCCAAACACAGCCCACAGACGACTCTCTCTGTCTGAGGACAACAGAAAGGTGACGAAGGTTAGAGAGGAGCAGTCGTATCCTGATCACCCAGAGAGATTTGACTCCCATCACCAGGTGTTGTGTAGAGAGGGTGTGACTGGCCGCTGTTACTGGGAGGTAGAGTGGAAAGGACTTGTTTTAATAGGAGTGACATACAGAGGAATCACAAGGAGAGGAGGGGGTCGTAATGGCTTGCTTGGATGGAACAACAAGTCCTGGAGTCTTGTTTGTCGTGATGACGGTGACGTCGGCGACGACATCGGCGACGGCGTCGGGGAAGACGGCGTCGGGGAAGACGGCGTCGGGGAAGACGGCGTCGGGGAAGACGACGTCGGGGAAGACGGCGTCGGGGAAGACGGCGTCGGGGAAGACGGCGGCGGGGAAGACGGCGTCTGGGAAGACGGCGTCTGGGAAGACGGCGTCTGGGAAGACGGCGTCTGGGAAGACGGCGTCGGGGAAGACGACGTCGGGGAAGACGGCGTCGGGGAAGACGACGTCGGGGAAGACGACGTCGGGGAAGACGGCGTCGGGGAAGACGGCGTCGGGGAAGACGACGTCGGGGAAGACGACGTCGGGGAAGACGGCGTCGGGGAAGACGGCGTCGGGGAAGACGGCGGCGGGGAAGACGGCGGCGGGGAAGACGGCGGCGGGGAAGACGGTGATGATTTTTATTTTGATGTTGGTTACACTGCCTTGTACAACGGTAGTAGAACAGACATACGTCTCCCCCCCGCTGGCTCTAACAGAGTAGGAGTGTATCTGGACCGGCCTGCTGGCACTCTGTCCTTCTACAGAGTGTCCCCAGATGTAGGAGGGTCCTCAGACACACTGACACACATCCACACCTTCCAGTCCACCTTCACCCAGGAGGACCTCCTCCCTGGGTTTGTGTTAGGGTGGGGATCAGTGTCTCTGTGTCGGTTATAGAAAACAAAAACACGCGGGAGGGCGGGCGGACATGTGCACACACACACAAACGCATAGTACACACACACACACACACACACAAACGCATAGTACACACACACACACGCATAGTACATATACACGCATAGTACGCACGCGCACACACACACACGCATAGTACACACACAGACACACACACATAGTGCACACACACACATTGAACATATACACACAAACGCATAGCACACATTCACACGCATAGTACACACACAGTACACACACACACAAACGCATACTACACACACACACACACTTAGTACACACACACACACACGCATAGTACATATACACGCATAGTACGCACGCGCATACACACACGCATAGTACACACACACACAGTACACATACAGTACACGCACACAGTACACACACAGATAAAAACACATTTGTTACAAACATATAAATACACTCAGAGGTTATATTTACTCTTTCATGTACTTCAGTAACTTTTTGAATATATTACTTTTAAGAGTCGTTTTATTGTAACATACTTTTCACTCTTACTCAAGTCAGAGAGAGAGAGATTTGTTGTGTCTGTATTTGCCTTCATTCATGTTATTTTGTAAAGATTGAATGTGTTATTTCAATCTTTGAAATTTCAATTTCAATATGTTATTACATATTTTGAGTGTTTCATTTGAAGGGATACATGCTATTTTATATGTTGTTAATGCATATTAGACAAGCATATACTATGTAATATTTGTCTATTTACGTTCATCTTGCTCTGCTTATTACAACAATAAATCATTTGGTTTGAAATAACTCAGTACTTGAGTAGTCTTTTCACTAGATACTTTCTTACTCTTCCTCAAGTCATTATCTGATGACTACTGTCACTCATGTGATATTGTTTTGAATATTGTGGAGCCAATCTCAAGATTGTGTTATGTAGTGTAGTCCTACTCTATATTTGAGAGGATCACTCGTATGAGAGGGACATGAAATGACCTTCAAGGTGATTTAAAACTGCCAGGACCGTCTCAACACATATATCAATGATGATGACGTAGGGTTCATGTTTTTCAGGTCAGCCAGTTGCATTGACGTCATCTAACCAGCAGATGGCGCGACGGTAAACCTTTTTCTAGTGTTTCAAAACGGACCTTATATCAAATCAATTGGTTTAATATTCTCAAGACGTTTAAATGATTCATGTAGGCCTAAAGCCTAATTCACGTAGTCCTGGAAACAACTATGTTCATATATTTAGTCAGCACTATTATAGGCATACAGTTATGAATCCTATTTGATGGTTGCATTTTAATTTTTTATATCCTGATCAGAATCATTTTGATGTCCTAGTATGTACGTTGTGTATGAAGCTTAATAATCATGTCTACATTGATGCTATACATACACAAACACACAACATATGTATGTGTGTGTGCGTGTGTGTGGGTGTGTGTGTATTTCTGTAATACCTGCCTGTAAAGGCCGTAACAAGACGAAGAAGGAAAAAAACACAAGAATCCAACAGAACAAGATGACTCATTGAAGAGAAATGAATGAAGAAAATAACCCTGTCTATTATAGAAACATAACCCATTATAAATGGTTACATTACATATACTGTACTGTTCACTGTCTATTTTCTCCTCAACACATTTCATAACCTTTAATGCTAGAACATCAAAGCTGCAGTCATGCATTCATGTTTAAAGGATCCATTTTGATAACACAATAATTCATAGTCTGTTTCTTCGAGTGTATGCTTCTGAATACTGAATAACATGGTATAATGTTTGTACACTTTACTGATTTCAATAAAGATAAAGACTGTGTGTGTGTGTGTGTGTGTGTGTGTGTATGTGGTGACGGCTGGTTTAAGAGAGAGACACAGACAGACAGACAGAGAGAGAGAGAGAGAGAGAGAGAGAGAGAGAGAGAGAGAGAGAGAGAGGCAGAGAGAGAGAGAGAGAGAGAGAGAGAGAGAGAGGTGTATATTTGCATTTGGTTAAGGCATCTTAAAACACTGAGTGTGTCATGGCTTGTGCAGGGAGGTGAACCCAGGTGCAGACATGCAGAACCCCCCCCCCCCCCCAGGCAGAAACTAGGGAACTTAAATACAAGTTATATGTGTGTGTCTGTGTGTGTGTGTGTGTGTGTGTGTGTGTGTGTGTGTGTGTGTGTGTGTGTGTGTGTGTGTGTGTTTGTGTGTTTTACGTGGGTAAATTACAGCTCAGACATTTGAATATTGACAGCATTACATTGTTGCATGGTTTCTTGGTGTTGATGTGTGTATGTGTGGGTGTATGTGTGTCCAGTGATGTGTGTGTGATGATTTGAAGATCACTGACAATCTTCATTGGTTAAAATCAGTAAATATATGTAAGTTAAATATGCATTTAATGTGAATATGGTAAAAATGAGTGCATATGATGATTTTGGTACAATAAATGTAGGCTACTGATAACAAAACAAACATACTGCATCCATTTGAACAAACAAACATATTTATGATATGATGTGGGCATAATGAAGTTAATATTACAATGATTTGTCCTCCTTCTGAATGAAAGGTTGCTGTTTGCAAGTCCAAGTCAAGTCTCAAGTCTCTTATGGTTAGAATGTTTTTTAATTCATTACCAATACTGATTATGTAAATCCCTGTAGGCAACCATGTTGGGGAATATACAAATACAAAGGACTCTGATGGAGGAGGAAGAGAGACAAAGCCAGTGATAGTGAGAGAGGGATGAATGGAGAGAAGTAAATATATGGATTTTTTGCATTTGGTGGAGGCATGTTAAAACAGTATGCACTGTGGTACTAGTACCAATAGTGTGTGATACTAGTTTTAGTACCAAAGGGTTTCTATCCATCTCTCTAAGTTCCACTCTGCATTCAGGACGAAGGGACACCGGTGGCGAGGTGTGTCTGGATGTGTGGAGCTCTGTCTGGCCAGCGGTTGATGTCTGCGTCCGAGAGCTGGTTAAACTTCTCGGACACTTATCTTCAACGCCACGGTGTGTGGAGCATTTCATACACAACATCGCTCATTAAAACGCTCAGACACAACGACGGTACTAGCTTAAATCCTATTCCCACCCATCTCTTTAACATTACAAACATATGTTTCATCTCCAAATAGAAAACTTTGCAAAAAAGACATGATTTGAGTATTCCTGAGTATTTGTTGTTCAACTAACAAAGCCGAGCACTTAGGGTGGATGTTTAAGACCTTACAGGTCAACAGATGCATGAACAGAAGCAGAAGGATAGACAACAATAAACTGCAGTGATATTTAAATCCCTGTAGGCAAACAGTCTGTGAATATACAAATAGGAAGGACTCTGATGGAGGAGGAACAGAGAGTGAGAGCGAGAGGGGGTTGAAGAGAGAGGTAAATATATGTGTATATTTGCATATAGTCTGTCACGGCTTGTGCAGGGAGGTAAACAAATGCAGTCATCAGACTCAGAAGGGTGGGTGCAAAAGGAAGCTTTACTTCATTTAAACAGGCAGACAGAAACAAATCTACAACAAACAATGAGCCAACAAATCATAAACCAATCAGGTTCAGGGCTAGACACCCAAGTCTCAGGGCTAGCTCAGGCTAGGAGGCAGGGCTAGCTCAGGCTAGGGAGCAGGGCTAGGGAAGCCAGGAACAGTGCTAGCTCAGGCTAAGGAACAGGGCTAGGAAGGCTAGGGAACAGGGCTAGGAAGGCCACGAACAGGGCTAGCTCAGGTTAGGGAACAGGGCTAGCTCAGGCTAGGGAACAGGGCTAGCTCAGGCTAGGGACAGGACTAGCTCAGGCTAGGGAACAGGGCTAGCTCAGGCTAGGGAACAGGGCTAGGATGGCCAGGAACAGCGCTAGGCAGGTCTGGAACAGGGCTTGTAAGACCGCCAAGGTTTCTGGGAAGTGTAGTTATGTTTGTTACAAATTCATATTATGTAAACACATTGTGTGTACATTATGCATTTTGTATAAAATATATGGCAATGTTCAGTTCCAACAATGCATTATATCCTCATAAAACTATAAATTCTGATATTGGCTAAATGAACTTCGGGAAACACATCCGGGAACACATCTGTAAAACAGACATGATGTGAGTATTCCTGAGAATTTGATATTCAACTGAAAAAGCAGAGCACTTAGGGTGAATGTTTAGGACTTTTCAGGTCAACAGATGCATGAACAAAACCAGGAGGTTTGACAACCAAAAACTGCAGAGTTATATAAATCCCTGTAGGCAAACAGTCTGTGAATATACAAATACGAAGGAGAAGGAGAGAGAGAGAGAGAGAGAGAGAGAGAGAGAGAGAGAGAGCAAGAGAGAGAGAGCGAGAGAGAGAGAGAGAGCAAGAGAGAGAGAGAGATGTATATTTGCATTTGGTTGAGGCATCTTAAAACACTGAGTGTGTCATGGCTTGTGCTGGGAGGTGAACTCAGGTGCAGACATGCAGAATCCCCCCCCCCCCCCCCCCCAAGGCAGAAACTAGGGAACTTAAATACATGTTATATGTGTGTGTGTGTGTGTGTGTGTGTGTGTGTGTGTGTGTGTGTGTGTGTGTGTGTGTGTGTGTGTGTGTGTGTGTGTGTGTGTGTTTTACGTGGGTAAATTACAGCTCAGACATTTGATTAATGACAGCATTACATTGTTGCATGGTTTCTTGGTGTTGATGTGTGTATGTGTGGGTGTTTGTGTGTCCATTGATGTGTGTGTGATGATTTGAAGATCACTGACCATCTTCATTGGATAAAATCAGTAAAAGAATGTCAATAAAAAAAGCATTTATTGTGAATATGGTAAAAATGAGTGCAAATGATGATTTTGAGACAATACATATAGGCTACTGATAACAAAACAAACATACTGCATCCATTTGAACAAACAACAAATATTTATGATATGATGTGTGCGTAATGAAGTTAATATTACAATGGTTTGTCCTCGTTCTGAATGAAAGGTTGCTGATTGTGGGCAAGTCCAAGTCAAGTCTCAAGTCTCTTATGGTTGGAATGTTTTATTTATTCAGGACTGATACTGATTATGTAAATCCCTGTAGGCAAACATGTTGGGAATATACAAATACAAAGGACTCTGATGGAGGAGGAAGGGAGACGAAGTGAATTATAGCGAGAGGGGAGGGAGGTTAATATATGGACATATATTTGCATTTGGTCGAGGCATCTTAAAACACTGAGTGTGTCACAGCTTGTACAGGGAGGTGAACCCAAATGCAGACATCAGACTCAGAGGGGTGGGTGCAAAAGGAAGCTGTGCTTCATGTACACAGACAGAAACAAACCTACAACAAACTGGTTTGACTCTAACAACCTCCCCCATGACAGAGGGACCTTGACCCCATGACCCTAGACTCTGGCTCTATGATGCTAGGCTATCCTCTGAACCCTGAGGTCAAGAGACTTAGGCCCAATCCCAGTTCACTCCTAGCCCCTACCACGTAACACACACACACACACACACACACACACACACACACGCACACACATAATAAAATCTATTTGGATTTGTTACAAAAAAAAATACCTAGGGTTGGGTGTTGCATCATGTCTATATTGATGCAACACACACACACACACCCACAAGCGCACACACACACACACACACACACACACACACACACAGCTTCCTCTACTTCCTACTCTGACTGAATCCGCTGTCTGCTGCTCTCATAGCTCTGCTGCTCGTGTGTGCACTGTGCGCGTGCACGCCGGGGCGCGTTCCTGCAGCGAGCGTAGCGGCAATAAACATATCTGTTCTCTCTTCTTCTTTTGTGGTGTTGGGGTGGTCTCGGGGTGGTGTTTGGGTGGTGTTGGTGTTGGGATTGTGTGGTGTTGGGGTAGTGCTGGTGTTGGGTTGATGTTGGTGTTGGGGTGGTGTTGGGGTGATGTTGGTGTTGGGGTGGTGTTGGTGTTGGGTGGTGTGGTTTTGTGGTGGTGTTGGGGTGGTGTTGTGTTGGGTGGTGGTGCGGTGGTGTTGGGGTTGTGTGGTGTTGGGGTTGGGATGGTGTTGTGGTTGGGGTGGTGTTAGGGTGGTGTTGGGGTCAATTAGGGGATGTGTTGGGGTTGTTGTATAGTTGGGGTGGTGTTGAGGTTGGGGTGGTTTTGGGATGGTTTGGTGTTGGGGTGGTGTTAGTGTGGCATTGGGGTGGTGATAGGGTTGGGGTAGAGTTGGGCTGTTGCTGGTGTTGGGGTGGTGTTGTTGTTGGGTGGTGTTGTTGTTGGGTGGTGTTTGGGTGGTCTTGCTGTTGGGGTGGTGTGGTGTTGGTGTGGTGTTGGGGTGGTGCTGGTGTTGGGGTGGTTTAGGTGTTGGGGTTGTGTGGTGTGGTATTGGTGTTGTTGTGGTGTTGGGGTGGTTTTGGGGTGGTGTTGGTGTGGTGTTTGGGTGGTGTTATTGTTGGGGTGGTTATATGGTTAGGGTGGTTTTGGGGTGGTGTTGGGGTGGTGTTGGGGTGGTGTTTGGATGGTGTTGATGTTAGGGTGGTGCTTGGGTGGTGTTGGTGTTGGGGTGGTGTTGGTGTTGGGATGGTGCTGGTGTTAGAGTGGTGTTGGGGTGGTGTTGGTGTTGGGTTGTTGTTAAGGTGGTGTTATGTCAGGATGGTGTTGGTGTTAGAGAGGTGTTGGGGTGGTGTTGGTGTTGGGGTGGTGTTACGTTGGTGTTGTGTTGGGATGGTGTTGGGGTGGTGTTTGTGTTGGGGTGGTGTTGGTGTTGGGATGGTGTTGGTGTTAGAGTGGTGTTGGTGTTGGGGTGGTGTTGGTGTTGGGGTGGTGTTGGTGTTGGTGATTGGCTGGTGTTGGGGTGGTGAATGTGTTGGGGTGGTGTTGGTGTTGGGGTTGTGTTGGTGTGGTGTTGTGGTTGGGGTGGTGTTGTGGAGGAGTTGGTGTTGGGGAGGAGTTGGTGTTGGGGTGGTGTTGGTATTGGGGTGGTGTTGGTGTTGGGGTGGTGTTAGTGTTGGGTGGTGTTGAGTTGGTGTTGGTGTTGGTGTTGAGGTGGTGTGGTGTCGGGGTGGTGTTGGTGTTGCGGTGATGTTGGGGTGGTGTTGAGGTGGTGTTGGGCGATGATGGTGTTTGGGTGGTGTTGGGCTGGTGTTGGTGTTGGTGTGGTGTTGGGGTGGTGTTGGTGCTGGGGTGGTGTTGGTGTTGGGTTGGTATTGGGGTGGTGTTGGTGCTAGGGTGGTGTTGGGGTGGTTTTAGTGTTGGGGTGGTGTTGGGATGGTGTTGGTGTTGAGGTGGTGTGGTGTTGGGATTGTTTTGGGGTGGTGTTAGTGTTGGGTTGAAGTTGGGGTGGTGTTGGGGTGGTGTAAGGGTGGTGTTGGTGTCAGGGTGGTGTTGGTGTTGGGGTGATGTTGGGGTGGTGTTGAGGTGGTGTTGGGCGGTGATGGTGTTTTGGTGGTGTTGGGCTGGTGTTGGTGTTGGGGTGGTGTTGGGGTGGTGTTGGTGTTGGGGTGGTGTTGGGGTGGTGTTGGTGTTGGGGTGGTGTTAGGGTGGTGTTAGTGTTGGGTGGTGTTGGGGTGGTGTTGGTGTTTGGGTGGTGTGGTTTTGGGGTGATTTTGGGGTGGTGTTGGGATGGTGTTGGTGTTGGGGTGGTTTTAAGGTGCAGTAGGTGTTGGGATGGTGTAGGGGTGGTGTTGGTGTTGGGGTGGTGTTGTGTTGGGGTGGTGTTGGTTTGGTGTTGGGTGGTGTTTGGGGGGTGTTGGTGTGGTGTTGGTTTTGGGGTGGTGTTGGTGTTGGGTGGTGTTGGTGTTGGTGTTTGTATTGGGGTGGTGTTGGTGTTGGTGTTGGGCTGGTGCTGGGGTGGTATTGGTGTTGGGGTGGTGTAGTGCTGGGATCGTGTTGGTGTTTGGTTGGTGTTGGGGTGGTGTTGGGGTTGGGGTGGTTTTGGGGTGGTGTGGTGTTGGGGTGGTGTTGGAGTGGTGTTGGGGTGGTGTTGGTGTTGGGATGGTGCTGGTGTTAGAGTGGTGTTGGGGTGGTGTTGGTGTTGGGTTGGTGTTAAGGTGGTGTTATGTCAGGATGGTGTTGGTGTTAGAGAGGTGTTGGGGTGGTGTTGGTGTTGGGGTGGTGTTACGTTGGTGTTGTGTTGGGGTGGTGTTGGTGTTGGGATGGTATTGGTGTTAGAGTGATGTTGGGGTGGTGTTGGTGTAGGGGTGGTGTTGGTGTTGGGGTGGTGTTGGTGTTGGGGTGGTGTTAGTGTTGGGGAGGAGTTGGTGTTGGGGTTGTGTTGGTGTTGGGGTGGTGTTGGTTTTGGGGTGGTGTTGGTGTTGGGGTGGTGTTAGTGTTGGGTGGTGTTGGATTGGTGTTGGTGTTGAGGTGGTGTGGTGTCAGGGTGGTGTTGGTGTTGCGGTGATATTGGGGTGGCGTTGAGGTGGTGTTGGGCGGTGATGGTGTTTGGGTGGTGTTGGGCTGGTGTTCGTGTTGGTTTGGTGTTGGGCTGGTGTTGGTGCTGGGATGGTGTTAGTGTTGGGTTGGTATTGGGGTGGTGTTGGTGTTAGGGTGGTGTTGGGGTAGTTTTAGTGTTGGGGTGGTGTTGGGGTGGTGTTGGGATGGTGTTGGTGTTGGTGTTGGTGTTGAGGTGGTGTGGTGTTGGGATTGTTTTGGGGTGGTGTTAGTGTTGGGTTGAAGTTGGGGTGGTGTTGGGGTGGTGTAAGGGTGGTGGTGGTTTCGGGGTGGTGTTGGTGTTGGGGTGATGTTGGGGTTGTGTTGAGGTGGTGTTGGGCGGTGATGGTGTTTGGGTGGTGTTGGGCTGGTGTTGGTGTTGCGGTGGTGTTGGGGTGGTGTTGGTGTTGGGGTGGTGTTGGGGTGGTTTTGGGGTGGTGTTGGGGTAGGGATGGTGTTGGGGTGGTGTTGAGGTGGTGTTGGGCGGTGATGGTGTTTGGGTGGTGTTGGGCTGGTGTTGGTGTTGCGGTGGTGTTGGGGTGGTGTTGGTGTTGGGGTGGTATTGGGGTGGTGTTGGGGTTGGGATGGTGTTGGGGTTGTGTAGTGGATTGGGTGGTGTTGGAGTGGCGTTGGGGTGGTGTTGGTTCTGGGATGGTGTTGGGGTGGTTTTGGGATTGGTGGTAATTTGTGGAGTTGGGGTGGTGTTGGGGTGGTGTTGGGGTGGTGTTGGGGTAGAGTAGGGGTGATGTTGTGGTTGGGGTGGTGTTGGGGTGGTGTTGGTGTTGGGGTAGTGGTGTTGGTGTTGGGGTAGTGGTGTTGGGGTGGTGTCAGGGTGGTGTTGGTGTTGGGGTGGTGTTGGGGTGGTGTTTGGGTAGTGTTTGTGTTTGGGTGGTGTTGGTGTTGGAGTGGTGTTGGGGTGGTGTTAGGATTGTGTATGTGTTGGAGTGGTGTGGTTTTGGGCTGGTGTTGGGGTGTTGTTGGTGTTGTGGTGGTGTTGGTGTTGGGGTGGTGTTTGTGTTGGGTGGTGTTGGTGTTGGGGAGGTGTTGGTGTTGGGTTGGTGTTGGTGTTGGTGTTGGGGTGGTGTTGGTGTTGGGGTGGTGTTGGGCTGGTGTTGGGGTGGCGTTGGGGTGGTGTTGCGGTAGTGTTGGTGTAGGGGTGGTGTTGGGGTTGGGGTGGTGTGGGGTTGGGGTGGTGTTGGTGTTGGGCTGGTGTGGGGGTGGTGTTGGTGTATGGGGAGGTGTTGGGGTTGTGTAGGGGATTGGGTGGTGTTGGGGATTGGGTGGTGTTGTGGTTGGCGTGGTGTTGGGGTTGTGTAGGGGATTGGGTGGTGTTGGGGATTGGGTGGTGTTGTGGTTGGCATGGTGTTGGGGAGCCTTCTCCTGTGAGCCGTCCATCCCAGCCCCCGGGGCCACGAGGGCTCCTGGGTTCCTGCAGAGCGTTCCTCTTACTGGCTCGCAGGTGGGGTCAATGTCCCGGCCTGGTAGCCAGTGTACGTAGTTCCATACCTAATGGTCTATACAAATAATGGTTGCAAATATCCAACCTCCTTCCAATTTCCCTGTTAAATGGGTGCAGCTGCTAGCAATGTTTCCATTCTATCTGTCAGTCAACCAGAGGAGATATTCTTACAGATGTACAAAATATGTAACATAGGTCTCGTCTTTTAAGATAATTTAATGATGATGATGGTTCATTTTAACCATCAGACCAGCTAAAACAATCAATTTATCAAACGTAATTTAGAAAGTCAAAGTGTGAGTAGCTCACTTTGAAAGTCTTTGAAAAACCTAGGGTCCTAGAAATGCTTGTACTTATACACATGGTATTGTCTGGCTGGGTAGTCTACACCATGAGTGACCTTTTAGCGGAGCATCAGAGGCAGCGAATAATCAAAGTGCTGAAAATAACAGAATTCCTTTTGTGTTTGTAGACAAACTGCATCTTGTTGTGTGGTTACTGGAAATCTTTGGAAATTAAAAGTGTATTCCCCTTACATGAAGAGCTTTAACTCTGCAAGTCAATGATGGTGGCCAATGCTCACCCAGCACCCCTTCTGGACACACAATTAAGAATTTTGAATGAATAACTTGTCTATATCAGGGTAAAACAGGCAAATGCCAAATTACAGATATCTCGGCGTACCCCTTTAATGGTACCACTAAAACAGATTTTGTAGGGTCATGGTTTGCCACTGCTGGCACTATTATCATGCTGCAAATATAATAAACAGACTTCCCTTTGATTGGTTGAGATGTCAATGAGTTGTTTTCATTACTAGCTAGGGCCTTGTCCTTCTCTGTCTGCCTCTGTACCTTCCTCTGCAATTTGACATGCAAAGATATTCAATGGGAGGGAAATACATGGTGGTATTTCTTCCTCCATGTATTCATTGTAAATTGTTAATAAGTACCATTTTGGAATTTAGAATTGTAATTGTCCAATTATGTGTAATTCTAAGTAAAACATATATTTTTCAAACTCAGATACGAGATGTGTATATTACTTAAAATATACCTAGTACCTTGCCCTGACGTCTGTCTCTACAGATCACGTTGCACCAGCTTGAACAGGGACATGTGAAAGACAATGGATATTTGCAAACATTATTTGAATAGGCTATGGCACTAAGTATACTGACGACCGGACCGTGGCATTGCTCATTTTACTGTCCAACCCCCTTGACGATTATGCCTCACACTTTGTGTCTCACACTTTCTGTGAGACTCGTCAATGCGTTGTAAGAACCCTAATGTTTGCAAAGAAGAGCCTTTGGATTACTTAAGTCAATTCCAAGTTTATCTTGTGCTGATCCTAGATTCAGACGCTTCATTCGTAGCAGAAGGACCAACCAACTCTGCCGGTGAGTACCATCTTCAAGACAGAGAGACTAAACTATGTTAGGATTTTATTGTATTGCTCTGTAATGGTAGACTCCTCATTTTTGGACTCCTAAGATTAATGTAATATGTAAATTGCTAATAGCTCCATCTCAAATAATCTATTCATTTTCACTTTTAATAGAATGTTAATATGAAGGAATGTATACCTAGTAGCTAGTATTATCTATTGTCTGGGCATGTTGTTTCTCCAGAACCATGGGGTCCAGTCGTCTCATCTGCAGTTTCATTGGTAGGTATTCCACACAGCACTACAGTATTTATCATTATCCAGTTCATTATGTTCAATTACTAAAAATGTACCTGCTATAACCTTTGAAAGTTTACCTCCTTCTATGTTACTGTGATTGTGGGCGTGTGTAAGATTCCTACCATGAATAGTTTGAATATTTCTTAGTTGCAGGATATATGCTTGTAAATATTAGCTGATAAAATTATTTTATTAAGTAAATAGTATTTTCTCATCACCAGGTGTTGTCATCCTCCTGTGGAAGTCACCTGGATTTTCAGGTATTTCTATGTGCCCCATTTAGGGGCCGATGAGTAGTTATCCAAAGTATTTCAACATGTTTTGAACACTGGAATGCAACTTGACAAACTATTCTGTGGTTTCTTTCTCCATTAAGCTGCATCCCGCATTAACCTGGCGCTGAGCGGCAAGGCTAGTCAGTCTTCAACCAATTTGAACGGGGAGGCTGAACACGCCATCGATGGGAACACCGACCCTGAGTACAGTCAATTGAGCTGCAGCCTTACCGAGTCACAGGCCAAACCATGGTGGAGGCTGGAGCTGCCTGGTGTGTACAGGGTGTCAGAGATCCAGGTCACCAATAGGAATGCCTTTAGGGAGAGGCTCAATGGCGTGGAAATACTCATCGGGAATTCACTGGTGAACAACGGCAACGACAATCCAAGGTGAGTCACTGGTGTCTCCTACCCTACTTCCACTCAATACTGTTAGACTCCCAGCCAAAACATTCTGGGTTTGATCCCTAATGACCTCAACCTGCTTTTAAGTGTCTTTGGATACAAGTGTAAATTGCTAAATAGCATAGAATATTATACTCCCAGAAAATAAGAAAACACAACCAGTTTTCTGCTCAAGTACACCTGGACACACACCAGCTACTGGAATCTGGTCTCTGATACCTTCACCAGACTACTGTATCTTCTCTCTCTGTCTCTTTTCCTCAGGTGTGCCATCATCAACGATGACCCAGGCTGCTTTACTCAGACTGTCAAGTGTTGGGGAATGGAAGGAAGGTTTATCAACTTCTACAAGTCTTCTGATATAGAAAGCAAGCTGCAACTTTGTGAGGTCAAAGTGTACGGAGGTAGGAACCCAGTCCATCATTTCATTATAATCAAACACTGCCAGGGTTAGGGGTTTGATTCCCACTCGGGGCTACCTATTATTACAATGTATGCACTGACGCTATTGTAAGACGCTTTGGGTAAAAGCATCCACCAAAGAACAATCTGGGGGTACAATCTACACGAGGGTACTGCAGGTGGTACGTGGGATTCACTCTAGAACTATCACAATAATAGAAAAAAGAATATAGATAATTGAAAATAAATTGTAAATATTCAGTAAATGTTGGCATATTATTTAAAATAAAATTGCTTTGTGCAGTCGCTTGCAAGGTTTTCAATTGATGTTTTGTGTTGCTTTGTGTTTGCTGAATAAACATAAAAGGGAGCATAAGCAGCGTTGCTGACTTCTTATTTCCTCTGTCTCCCACTGGCCATGGCCTTCTTGCAGTAATACTTGTGTATAAAGGGTTTGCTGGCACTCTTGGGTCAGCCACTGCATTTGTATTTATCAATTTTCTACTCTTTGCATCTCAAATGGTCCTCGTAAGGTCTTGATGACCACTGAGTTCCCCATTTTCGTTGGGATGGAGATGGAAATTCATGTGTTAAAGGGTAAAGGTTAAAGGTCTTTCAGGATTGGGGTCAAAAGGCCCGCACCATGGCCCTTATGAGATTGAAAAAAGTGGGCTATTTGGGTTATGTGCATATCGTTCATAACGTTTTTGGTTATGAAATAGAGGTCTGATTCTCAGATATGCATGTTGGAAGGGTAGGGTGTAGGTCTGGGAAGAGTTTTAGCTCAATATCTTGCAAGTGAGCCGCTGAGTGAGGCGCCACGAGATGGACCATTTGCTGAGGCTTTGTGAATCACTTCCTGTAGGGCTAGAAGCCCCACCTTGATAATCACATATGTCCTTGAGGCCCTCTTTCATATAAAAAGAGACCACAGGTCTGTAGCTTCCTTGTAAGTGTCCATGCCCCACCTTGAGTTTAATAGACCATTCAATAGATACATTTACGTTTCTGTTACTATGAGCACAATTGTCTCCCAATTGAAATGCATTGTTTTAAATGTCGTTCAGTCCATCACGAAAAATAGAGCAACACTCCCATTCAAAATACATGGGTTTCAATTTTGTGTAGCATGAAAGAAGTCTGACAATAGAGTATGAGCACGAAATAGCATGTTACCGGGTTGACTCCTAAAGTCAAAGGTTGGGCCCCACTGATCTACATGACTGTACTGTACTTTGATATTTGGTATTGGTTTTCAGAGAACTGCCAACTATCTGAAGGTGTTGGTTTACCATTAACATGTATGTGATGCTTTCTGAAATTGAAAAACATCTGCTAAATGTCTAAATAGTGGGTAGGGATTAGGTGTGTTACTCTGATACTTGGAGGTAGATTTACAGTGCTGAGAGTAGAACTCCCTCAACACCACACTTTCATTTGTTTCCCCAGAGCTCGCTGCACCCTCCATGAGCATTCAGGAGATGGGGAGGAACATCACACTGGTGGGGACACGGCTGTGCTGGTCAGACGCCCTGCTCTACTGCAGAGACTCTCACTGGGACCTGCTGAGCCTCATGGGCCCAGAAGACCAGGAGATGATTGATGAGCTGGTGGCTCGCGCCCCCTTCCCACTAACCAGCCACCTCTGGGTGGGCCTGCGCAGGTACTGGCCAGACCTTGGTGTCTATCAGGCAATCAAGTCTGTCCTTATGATCATCTGTCCGTCCATCACTTTGTCTTATCAAACATACCATGAAAATAACAAAAGCGAAATATTTGGCCACATTATTCTTCCTTCCACCCAGGTAACTCTTTAATCTCTTTCAATGTTGGTAGGTCTCTTTTAGGAAGCTCCTGGTTTTGGATGTCCGGTGACCCGATGGACTTCAACCAATGGGACGAAGGTTCACAACATTCCAGCCCCTGTGGGGGCGTGTCCAGTGTGGAACCTTCCACATGGAGGCCACGCTCTTGTGAAGAACATCTTAACTTCATCTGTTTTACAGGTTGGTGTCCAGCCTATAGAGCCATTACCAGGTCCTTATAAATCCAAATATGCTTAACCTTCTGTAAAGGCATGCACCAGCTTGCATGTGCTACCTGCACAAGGGAGTCTCAGATAAGATCTTCATGAAGAATCTTCTCTTTCAGTCCACTTTTTAACATTTACAAACAGCTTGAAACAGTAAGAGGTTCAAGCTTCCTGTTTTGGAAAATAAAAATCCTCGTTAGTACTACACTCAACCTAGGAGTGTGAATGAGGGAAAAAAACTCTAGGTCTTTTACGCCACTTTCATTAACCTTCCTATATTTATATTTCCGCAGGTCAGACAGAAGGAGTGAACAAGTTGCGCTTCTATACTTCCACAAGAGAGAATCAAATTCGCTGCACCTAATTGGCCTCACTGGGGAACATAGCTGCTGATTCTGAAGAAGACCTGAGTAGTGAAGTTTCTGAATGCTGTAGCTCAGAGTGTGTCTGAGGTAGCTAGCTAGTTCTGCATTCCGTCATTATGGGCTTTGTGACAGGCCACATTTTGTGCTAGAATAGCATATATAATACATTTACTTTAGTTTATAATCAGTGAACTTCTTTATGAGCAGATGTAGTTGTGTCATGCATCAGTCCTTTGATCTGAAATGTGGAGATTGTGAGTTCAAGATGGTTTCAACAGACTAAATCAAGTATCTGTTGGCTTTTATATCTCTGTCTGGCTTAGCTGATTTACAAATGATATCCACACAGTGGTGTTTTATCTTAAACTCTGATTGAGTAGGTTGTTTTAATGGAATTGAAGTGGGGGTTATATTTATGTATTGATATTGACGATTCACTTTTTCCTGATGTGAATGTGCTGGTTTGTCTTTATTTTGCATATAAATGTAACATATTTAATGTTTGTTTGCTAGTGTCATCCTAATATCACTGACCAGAACACCAATAATCTGAATGTATAAATAGATGACATAGTTTGCCCCGCTGTAGTTATCAGAAATGTTAGCCGGCTAGCTTTAGTTAACAGAGTAACAAACACAGTTCTGATTCATGGCTCTCTTGGATAAGCTGTTCAATGACCATAAACATATCCACGTAACTTTTTGACAATATCAACGATGAAACGTAATCTCCAACCTAAACGTCAGAATAGGTTGTTTGTAAAGGTCTTTGAAAACGACCCATATGACCGTATTAGCCCCCTATCGACTGTTTGAAGAAACAGCAATACGTCACGTATGTCAAGGTTCTGCCAAAACAAAATGGATGACAATCATTATATTCTCAGTAGAAAAAGCAACATTTAAGATAGTTACGGCATTAAAGTGTGCTTTGATAACATTTCTAGTGATGAATATTCATTTTAATGTTGTCATCTTCAGTCAGTGAAGATAGAGGATGTTTAGTTTGTTAGTTAATGGAACGTTTTATATCGTTGCCATAGTGATTCATATAGATGCTGCTAACCCTGAAACCACGCAGCTTGCATGTTGTTTGAATTGTTGTTTTGCGTTGTGTAACATTAGTCACCTGGGCTGCTAGCTTATGTATGTTATATGAAAGTCATGATATGTTATTTTATGTAACTGATGATGTTCTTTCAATAAAAACATAGATTTTCCAGTGACCCACAGATGACTTTTTTCGTCTTTGGGACGGACCAGGCCGACATGTTTTTGTGGGAAAACAGGGAGTTTATGTCCGCTTTTCTTCCGCCCAAACATTTATTCCAAAGGTTAATTTTATAAAAACATGTTGTTGCACAAGATAATCATGACCAATTAATCCTGCTTTAAAGTGTTAATGCGTCAATAAAGTAAAAGGAAGACTAAAAAGACTTTCAAAAGATTACTACAATTATCAACATGAGGGTACTAGACCTTGTTGTAGCAAATTAGATGACTGGTGGCTGGCTCGATTAAAGGCTAAGACAAAATGGATATCCGTAGTTGATTTATTTCATATGCTGCAGCACATAAAAGAGACAATTTCAAAGGCAACTCTGCGCAGAGCAGAGTTCTCGAGAAAAAAGCGCCCCGAAGACAGGAGGGAAGTCTTTTTATAAAGTGGGGCAAGCGACATCTCAGAAATGACACTAGATGGCGCCATTTGAATGTCTATAACAGATTCAATGCCCAATTAAAGCCGGACACCTGGTTTGGGGAGAGAGTATACAGTCAAGGCCAGGCACAGATACATTGTTATGGAAAAAGGAGCTTGCTCAGGAGTTTCTCATATGGGAACAGAGCACCATGCAGGAATACAGGAGAAACAGACAGCTGTGGGGAGGTAGATATTCGAAAAGGCAGATAGGTCACTATAGTGTGCACATCAAAGCTGATTAGTTTTAGCAAGCTGACCTCAGAATGGGCCTTGAGTCATTTTCCCACCACAACCTACAGGAAGTGATGCAAACACACCATTAACCCCGTTAATGGTGTGTGCACAGAATGACTTGAGAGTAAGATAACGACGTCTGGTCTCTTTTATATGAATCAGGGCATCAAGATTTACTAAAACAGTAGCTAATATACTGTACATCCAGCCCTACAGGAAGTTATGTAATTAGTAGGTGACCTAGGGGTCAAGGACACTTGGGAGTGAGAAAGAGACCTGGGGTTTCTTTCATGTGAAAGAGGGCCTCAAGGACAAGTAAGATAATACATTTAGGGCCTCTAGCCCTACAGGAAGTAACTAAAAGAGCCTCGGATAATGCTCCATCTCGTGACCTCTCACCCCTCTAACTTTTTAAATTCTCATAATGGGCGTGGCGCAGGCTCCTTTTGACCTTTCGACCCCATATATGAAAAACAGCTGTCTTTACACGCTGTTGAGGAAAGTGTTAGTCTTTAAACAGTTACATTTGGTTTTGCCTCATGCTGTTTCCCCCTCCCTGCCAGAGCCCTGTCTCTGGCCCCCACTGTTAGTTGATAACACATTTTCCCTGATTAAGGAGCATCACATGCTCCTTAATCACTTAATAACTCAGTTAAGGACTTGAAGATCCTTAATCACTAAGCCGTTTCCTCATCATAATTCATATCAAAATCAGCAGGCTAAGTAGTAACATGATACTTTGTACATCGAGACGTAAACACAATTGAATTCATAACGTATAAATATTATACTTTAAAAACAAGGTAATCTGCATTTATTCGTTTTGAAATCACCTCTTTGAAATTCAAATATGGCATTTCAAGTTGTACCATTTAAAAAACACGATAAAATAATTATGCGTTCACTAATTATGATACAACAATTCAAGTTGAAGATAATTGATATATTCGAGATATCTCTATATATATACATACGATATTGATTACTCATATTCAAGTGGTCAAAATATGGACCAGAAAATTAAAGCCATAAAATTTCAAACTGCAGTAGCAGGGCCTTCCAAGGCCAAAGCAATAGAGACAGAATGCAATCGAATCTACTGCCGGCCTATCAGAGCGCGATCCGTCAGTCATGTGATCAAAGAAAACTGCTGGAGAATTAAAGCCAACGATGGCCAACAGGGAGAAGGACGGGGCTCAGGTAAATTGTACGGTTTATGTCAGTTATGTATAATCAAAGTCGGGCCTCAATAAGCACAGTAGGTTTCAGGGCTTCAAAAAAGCTCGTAACACAACATAACCACCATGACAGCAGTCTGTTCCATCACGTTCAGTCTCGATTGCCGAGGTGAATTCAAAACGAATGAATTCAGATGATTTTGGCTTCAAAGTATAATATGTCAATGTTATGAATTCAATGGTGTTTTACATTTCATATACTAAATTAAATGGCTTTTAAAACTTCAAAACGTTATGATTTGCTTCCATGCACACCTGCATGTAGGTGTACTAATTAGGTTGCCATGGTAATGAGTTCGCGGGGCTTGTTGCAGGTGGCGCTGTTTACTTCCGTTCAGTAAAGCAGCTAGTTTGGTAGTAGCCGTCTTTTGTCTCCAATACACGGTCATTTCCTAAATAATTTTTACAAATTAAACCACAACACGGTTGGAAGTTTCCGGTTCAACTTCTATGTGTGACTAAGGACAAATGTGGTCCTCTGTTTTCCGGGTTAACCGCAAGGAAACGAAGACTTTTCGAAGTAAAAGCGACTGCTGTAGCTGGACCTGCTGTGAGGAACATTTGTTTTTCTACTAGGCCTACTTGATATGTTAAATAATGTTAGTTGTGGATGTAACGGGACGTAAAGTGTTTTAAATGAGTATTGTTACAAGTCATAGGCCTATTGCTATATTGAAATAAACGTGACTGTCATGGTTAGCCTAGCGCTTCTAGAAGCTCCAGACCTCATTCACTTTCAATTGGCCGCCATCACAAGTAGTAGGCGGGGAAATGACGTCACACAATGGCGGTGTTTGGCCCTGTTCTGTTAGCCATTGTAATGTGTGACACCGGGGGGCGCTGTTTCCTCTTTTCTGCGTTGACTGAGTAAAGGACTAATAAACAGTGTGTCGGGATGGGTTCATTGGTTTTGTTCCACCGGGCCATAGCCCGTTGAGTGGCTGAAGCTAAGCGGTTGATTTGTCTCTGTGGTGGCACGATGATGATGACGGGCTGACGTTTATTGATACAAACGTCAATAGATATAGATATATAGATATCTATATAGCTATAGAAAGATGGATAGATAGCAAAGAGGTATAGATATAGATAGATATAGAGGTAGATATATAGAGATCGATATATAGATATCTATATATAGCTATAGAGAGATGGATAGAAAGCGATAGAGGTATAGATATATAGCTATAGAGAGATGGATAGATAGCGATAGAGGTATAGATATAGATATCTATAGATATAGCTATAGAGAGATGGATATATAGCGATAGAGGTATATAGATAGATATATAGCTTTAGAGAGATGGATAGATAGCGATAGAGATAGATATATCGATATCTATATAGCTATAGAGAGATGGATAGATAGCGATATAGATATAGATAGATGGAAAGATAGAGGTATAGATAGATATATAGATATCTATTGCTATAGAGAGATGGGTAGATAGCGATAGAGGTATAGATATAAAGATGTATAGATATTTAAATATATAGATATAGATGGATAGATATCTATCACTATTAGTTGCTTCTTCTTAAGCAACTTGCTTTTTTAATTGGATTATTCACTAATGAAAACACTTGGATAGAGATATAGATAAAGCTATATCTGCTAAGTCTGTTCCAACTGCACCTTTATGCAATAAAGTAAAAAATGTATTAATTTTAATAAAGTTTCTACAGGTGAAAGTACTTTGAGTTGTTAGATTGAAGCCCACTGACTTCCACTATAAAAAAGTGAATTTATCTTACAAATTATTAAAAATATCAAAAGCTTAATAATAAAGAACTGGGTTTTAAAACTTGTAATACATTGGTCGCTCTACAAATATGGAAGTAGACAAGTGCCCAAGATTGGGGAAAGGAACGCATGAATAATTAATAGAACAGGAAGCAACTTTGCCACTGTGTTCAGTGGTTCATTTGAGCTCTAAAACTAATCTGCTCGTTGCACTCCTTCACAGGTCAAGAACAAGAAATGGAGATTCTGTGAGTATCACAACTGAATCATGAAGAAGAAACTGCGAACTGTAAGTCCTGATTTTTCCTTTTTATGGTGAGGCCTCATTTTGGCCTCATGGTTGGTTGAGGGTCTCTCTCCCCGCCCCCCCCTCATGTGCCCCCCCATGCCCCCCCCCCCACGCCCTCTCTCTCATGCCCTCTCTCTCAGTCCCCTCTCTCTCAGTCCTCTTTCTCTCAGTCCTCTCACTCTCAGTCCCCCCTCTCTCTCTCAGTCCCCCCTCTCTCTCTCAGTCCCCCTCTCTCTGTCCCCTCTCTCTCAGTCCCCCTCTCTCTCTCTCAGTCCCCCTCTCTCTCTCAGTCCCCCTCTCTCTCAGGCCCCTCTCTCAGGCCCCTCTCTCTCTGTCCCCTCTCTCTCATGCCCTCTCTCTCAGTCCCCTCTCTCTCAGGCCCCTCTCTCTCTGTCCCCTCTCTCTCAGTCCCCCCTCTCTTTCCCCTCTCTCTCAGTCCCCCCTCTCTCTCAGTCCCCCCTCTCTCTCAGTCCCCCCTCTCTCTCAGTCCCCCCCTCTCTCATGCCCCCTCTCTCTCGTCCCCCTCTCTCTCAGGCCCCCCCTCTCTCTCAGGCCCCCCTCTCTCTCAGGCCCCCCTCTCTCAGGCCCCTCTCTCTCTGTCCCCTCTCTCTCAGGCCCCCCGCTCTGTCCCCCCGCTCTCAGGCCCCCCGCCCTGCTCTGATATGTTTCTGCCCACTTTCCCACTACTTTGCTGAACATTGCATCACATCACATGTGTTTTGTCTTAATGATGGGGGTATGTGGTTTGAGTGATCAGAGATGCATGCTAGGGTAATGTGCTGTCTGACATCTACAGCTCTGTAGATGTGCCCCCTCGGGAGAAGCCAAGTGTTTAAGGGGCCCTCGTAACGTCAGTTACGTGAATTAGAATGTTCTTCAAGATACTGACAGGGTCTCCCCTGAGGAGAAACGCCAGGGGCAAGGTGTGAGGGCTCGTCCCCTTAGCAACTAGAACACAACCTAGATCTTACAGGAGAGAACCATTGAGCACATTGCAACGTTCTCTTCATACATCTTGAAGCCGTGGTGACGGTTTCTCTACCTCCCCAGCTGGAGGAGAGCACAACTGCAGTTCGGAAAGGGATCTTGTTGGGATCTTTCCAGGATGGTTGCTGATTTGAGGAGACCCATCTTCCAGGGCCAGCTGGCCTCGCCCATTACTCTGCAGTTCAGCCTGAGAAAGGCTCGTGTCTGAGCCAGTAGGGGGCTCATCGGCCTGCTCCCAAGATGGGATGATGAGGATCCTGCTGTTCAAGACCTACTACCCCACCACTGGGTTCTCCTTCTGCTCAAGACCTACCAACCCACCACTGGGTTCTCCTTCTGCTCAAGACCTACCAACCCACCACTGGTCTGTCCTTCTGTTTAAGACCTACCAACCCACCACTGGTCTGTCCTTCTGTTTAAGACCTACCAACCTACCACTGGGTTCTCCTTCTGCTTCCGCTTATCTTACTTTGTTACCTGGTTTGGTAAGTATGGTAATTGTTTGTTTAATTCTTTAATTTGTATTTTTTCATACATGTGTGAGCCGGGCCAGAGGCTGACCTGGCATGGGGTTCTTACTACATGAAAGTGTGGCCGGGCTTCAACCTAGCATAGAATAAACGGTGTGAGCGTGGCCATGGTTTAACTTGGCATGGGATACTTAATGTGTGAGTGTGGCCAGCTGTCGACCTGGCATAGGGTACTTCATGTGAGTGTGGCCAGCTTTCACCTGGCATAGGTACTTCATGTGAGCGTGGCCAGCTTTCAACCTGGCATAGGTACTTCATGTGAGCTGTGGCCAGCTTTCAACCTGGCATAGGTACTTCATGTGAGCGTGGCCAGCTTTCAACCTGGCATAGGTACTTCATGTGAGCGTGGCCAGTGTTTGACCTGGCATAGGTACTTCATGTGAGTGTGGCCAGCTTTCAACCTGGCATAGGTACTTCATGTGAGTGTGGCCAGTGTTTGACCTGGCATAGGTACTTCATGTGAGTGTGGCCAGCTTTCAACCTGGCATAGGTACTTCATGTGAGCGTGGCCAGCTTTCAACCTGGCATAGGTACTTCATGTGAGCGTGGCCAGCGTTTGACCTGGCATAGGGTTCTTCATGTGAGCATGGCCAGTGTTGTACCTGGCATGGGGTATTACATGTAAGGATGGCCAGGGATCGACCTGACATAGCATACTATGTGTGAGCGTCTTGACATGGGATGTGGGCTGACCCCTGAAGATTTTAACAGGTTGGTTTAATGTGGTGGTGTATTTTATCGCTACATTTTTATCTTTAGAATTTTCAGCTACAGTACGACGCTACTCCATTTAAAACATCCTTGAGTATCTTTTGGGACGACGTTTCTGGATGACTTAAGTCTGTGGCCCAAATCAACGATTTGCCTTTGCAATCCAGTATACATCAAGAGCCTGGAGCGATCCAGCATCTGGCTTTCTATTCCACCTCCTACACACTGGATAGGATGACTTGAGTGTCATGCAGATTGGATTGCAGTGTGACTGAATTATGCAAACAATGGAAAGGAACAATGGATACTAGGAACAATGGATGATGGACTAATGGCATTCTGAATGGACAGAATGGACAGGAAACCAACTGAGAAGATGAAAATGTACCAGAACATTTTTGTAAATGGTTATTCAAGCTTGACAGTCTGCGACGTGGCTGCCCTTCCTACCCCCGACATGATCGATGGCTGCCATGACCTGTGGATCTTCTGTACTCCTGTGCTGAGACGCAAGTCTTTCGCTGGCTGAATTGTAATGTATTGGACGAGGCTAGCTGGACCTGGGAGATGGGTCCCCTTGAATCAGAAACCATCTTGGAAACATCCCAACTAGGGTCCTCTTCAAGCTGCAGGTGTGTTGTTCTTCAGATGTGGACGTAAAGAAACCCTAACTGGGGCTTCAAGATCTATGAAGAGGAACATTGAAATGTGCTCAATGGTTCTCTACTGTAAGAGTTAGGTTGTATTCTAGTCGCTAAGTGTTCGAGCCCTCACATCCTACCCTTGGCATTTCTCCTTGGGCAGTCCCTGTCACGGTCCTGACGGATGTTCCTGTTCATGTAACTGATGTGACGACAGCCTTATGAACACTTGGTTATTTCTGAGGGGGAACATCTACAGAACTGTAGACTTAAGATAGCACAGTGTCCTAGCATGCATCTCGGGCCACTCAGACCACACCCAGATCAATAAGGCAACACTCATGCAATTTGAATGCAATGTTTTTGAGAGTAGCAAGGAAGTGGACAAAAAGCATCAGATCAGTTTGTTTTTTTGTACGCTGGTGAACCTTGTTTATTGGTAGTAGTTAATTAGTTAGATGGGGGAACTGTTTAGTCAAAATTATTTGTACATATACCAACAGCATCAAACTACTAGATCGCCTCAAGGTAAGTCTGTTGGCTGTATTTTGAAATGCGAAGATGATCAAAGGACCACAAGATCTTCATCGTCGTTCAGCTCAAGGTGAGGTGCTGGTTATGTATTGCTGGTTTGTACTGGAACGTTAGGATTCCAGTATGACTGTTTTGGGCTTTCTGCCAAGGTTAGTAGTTAGAAATATGCAGTTTGTGAACCTCTAATGCTGCAGTACTGTATGAGTTGTGGATGTTGATTCACCTGGTAGGGCATCTGGCAGTACTGATTAGGATTGACATTTGCGTAACCTCATCACTAACAAGCGTACCTAATTAGGTCATCTGGCGGTTCCCTATTTCTATCAGTAACCATCTGCAATATTTGATCACTTTATTGTGCTTTAGGTAGTGCACTCATAATGAAACATAACATTTTTATTAAATCCCGCAAAACTACTTTGATAATTGCTCTCTACAACTGACACTGTGTTGTTGCGTAAACATTTTCGAGTCGCGTATATGATGCAGAGATCGTTTAAGGCTGCAACATTTTAATTACAATTTGGCATTTCCATAGTGCGGCTCCTTTGATCTACAACAAGCCAGCAGCTGAATATGGCTAAGTATCATTTTACTATTATATTACTATTGATACTGCTAGTGTTTTAAATATCTGGGCTGTGATTGGCCCAGTTAAACCCTCACCCTAACCCTACAGAGCTGAAATTGTAACTGTAGTTTGTGTCACAAGGTGTCTGCCTCCACACCCAGCTCCATCCCTCGCTGCCGTCTCCCCACTGGGCTAAAAAGGACTCCATAACGGTGAGGTCAATGCACTTTCAGTTTCAGTGCTTGGGCTGAATAAATTCTGTCTTCTCTGTGTTGTCTCTACTAGACTTCAGAAATAAAAGGAAGGGTTCAATGTAAACGTGCTTATTTGTGTAAAAACTAATGGAATAGCTGTTCAGAAGAGTCAAATAAGTTTAATTGTTGCGCAAATGCTACCATAAAACTGCGGCTGTAGATGAAATCCCACATAACATAAGCAAACTAAGAACAGTTGTTCCTCTTAAGCACCCTGACTATTGTATTGGTTTTCAGTTTATTCTTGGTGAGGCCATGATGTAAAGCTCATTGAAGAGTAGTGACACATTCAGACATACTACATCTTTTGCGTACACTCATTGACTTGGAAAATGAGGCAGGACAGGTTTTTATAGGAAAGGATTTATAAATTGCTGCATCACTTCCTGTGTTTGGTAATTGTTGTTCCCATGTGATTCCAGCGTGTGATGTCTAGTTATTAAATGGATGATTGTTTTGTGTTAACAGTGGGGGCAGCTCCAGTCCTTGCTATCCTGAACCTGTATGACGCACAAGATGTCAATCCAACCACGCAGGTGAGCGTTTGATATGGACGGTTTCACATTGATACCTACCGTATTTACCCATTCTTTTCTGTAACGTTATATGACCTTCTCAAAGTGATCTATGCAGAGTGGTCGGGAGGTAGATGTGGTCGAGGAAGCGTTGAACCAGGCTCACTAGTGTTAGTGGCATTCCATAGTGTAATTGAACTTGCTGTTGTGATATTCATAGAATATATTTGTTACCGTGTGTTGACATCACTGTTAATGATTATGGAGTTACAATGATTTCTATTGGATGTGAATATGCTTGATTGTGATTGGTTCAGTACCTTGACTCGGTGTGTGGAAGTTTGCCTTCCTGAAGACGGCCAACCTGTATGTCTCTAGTTAATAAATAAAGCTAATAAGTTATAGCACAGCTAATATGTTATAGCACGTCGTCTTCTGAGATTTAATTACATGTACATATTGTACAAAACAAGACCTCTGTGTAAACGTGTTTACAAAGATGCTGTCTGACTTTACAGGATCCCCTGGACCAGGGTGGACCAGAGGGTAACCAGATCCCCTGGACCAGGCATGGGGCACCAGGGTGGACCAGAGGGTAACCAGATCCCCTGGACCAGGCATGGGGCACCAGGGTGGACCAGAGGGTAACCAGATCCCCTGGACCAGGCTTGGGGCACCAGGGTGGACCAGAGGGTAACCAGATCCCCTGGACCAGGCATGGGGCACCAGGGTGGACCAGAGGGTAACCAGATCCCCTGGACCAGGCATGGGGCACCAGGGTGGACCAGAGGGTAACCAGATCCCCTGGCATGAGGCACCAGGGTGGACCAGAGGGTAACCAGATCCCCTGGACCAGGCATGGGGCACCAGGGTGGACCAGAGGGTAACCAGATCCCCTGGACCAGGCATGAGGCACCAGGGTGGACCAGAGGGTAACCAGATCCCCTGGACCAGGCATGAGGCACCAGGGTGGTCCGGAGGCTGAGGACCAGGCATGGGGCACCAGGGTGGACCGGAGGCTGAGGACCAGAGGGTAACCATCACCAAGCTGTTCTGAAACGCTAAATGCCCGGAGGTTCTTTTTAGTTTTTGTAAACGATTGTAGAGGGAGATTTATTAGTTTTTAGTTTGTGAATTCTCACTGTGAATTCTTCCTAAGCTGTGATTTGAGGTAATATTTTGGGTCATCTAAGTCACGTGAGCTATTTTTGCTCCTATTGCTGCTACTACTACTACCATAGTTACACATTTCTCAGTTAATTTCACAGTTATACATTTCTCAATAAGTCAACTTGGAAACTTAAGGAAGTTGGATATTCGCTACCCCTTTGCAAATGTTTCCATCCCCAGGTTTGTTAGCAGATGTTAGACCCAACTAGCGCTGTTTGATAGCAGACCGGGACGCCGTGGCGGAGGGGAGCTGATGGTGGAGCCGTGCTGGAGGTCCTGCCTGACGAAGGACGTCCCGGTCGGGGCGAATGAAGCCCAGCTCTAAAGTGATTATCACACTCACTGCTACTGAAGTGTTTTTGTTCTTAAATCTGTTAGGGCAGCCATCACTTATGGTGGCTGATTTAGAGAAAACAGTCCCTGGGTTAATACGTTTTATTTAGACTCTCTAACCCCTAAATGTGAAGGCTACAGAGTCTGTGCTACTGCTGCACAAGTTCTACAAGTTGTATGGTTTATTTGAACAAATGATAGTGAGTCTGTCGGCTGAGGTGGGAGACGGTTTTTATTTGTATACTGATTTAAAGTGGATTGTGAATAGATGAAGCTGATGACCAGGAACAACACGAGGCCTACGATGTGACTGCTTAAGTCTTTGGAAGGTTAATACCAACCTCAACCTTTTTTCTACGTCATTTGACAACCTGTTGAATTCACACAATGTTTGACTGTTTTCCTGAATAACAAGAGTGTGCATGTTTCTTAGTGCAAGTTTAAAATATCAAATGAATCTTCCATTCCTCTTTTACACTCAAGCCAGCACTTTGGTTCAGAATGATTTAAACGAGGCGTCCAAAGAATAAATGGCTCAACTACTACCACTGTGTTTGTTAGCGGACCAGGAATCCTTGGCTGAGGAGAGCTGATGCTGGAGCTGTGCATCTGGAGGAAGTATTACTGGGAAGTTTGCATAAACTGCATTGCTTCCATTCAGACATGACTGTAAACGACCAACGTTACCACACCATTCAAACCACTGCTTGTGTTACCAGAGCAAACTACTGCTGTGTTTGTTACCAGACAAACTACCGCTATTTGTTACCAGACAAACTACCACTGTTGGTTACCAGACTAAATAATGCTGTAGTTACCAGACAAACTACCACTGTTGGTTACCAGACTAAATAATGCTGTAGTTACCAGACAAACTACCACTGTTGGTTACCAGACTAAATAATGCTGTAGTTACCAGACAAACTACCACTGTTGGTTACCAGACTAAGATAATGCTGTAGTTACCAGACAAACTACCACTGTTGGTTACCAGACCAGATAATGCTGTAGTTACCAGACAAACTACCACTGTTGGTTACCAGACCAGATAATGCTGTAGTTACCAGACGTTGAGACTAAACCACTGCTGTTTGTTGCCAGACCAGGACTCGGTGGCGGAGGGGAGCTGATGGCTGGAGGACCTGCCTGGTGAAGGACTTCCCTCGTGGGGGTAAGGACACCCGTCTCTAAAGTGATTATCACTTCCACCTCAATGGAATAGAGTACTACTGCTACTACTAAACTAGCCACTGATGAAGAAAAACTTCTTTATAGACACTTCTTGACAGCAAAATATTTGATTGAATTTTGGAGCATGATCATGGGAAGATGCAGGCAGCAAAGCTACCAAGCATCCATTCAATGAGACAATGGGTGCACATGATTCTTATATCACATGGTGGGCAGGAAGTACAAAGGTGAGGGGGAGTGACCATGGTGGAGACTTTAGGACTGGCCATGGCTGAAGTCAGTCATGGCGGGAGAGACACTATAGGTGAAGTGGACATGTCCACAAGGCTGCAGGACAGTTAAAGGAATCTACACAACAAAGAAGTAGATTGGCATGGCCTCAGTATCAGACTTCATGGCTACAGTGGCAATGCAAATGTAAACTAGCTTAACACCTTTCAATTAGAGAAAGGAAGGGAGGGATCTCTAGGTCCAAGGAGAATGTATACACATTCATTTTCAATTGACTAGTAGTTATATAAACAAGGTTTATATAATTAGTATATAATTGTATATTATAGTTAGGATTTAATATTTCCACAACAGTTACTCAACTAGTCCTAAAGCTGTCACTGCAGCCATCCCTTCTAATCCAAATGATTTTGAGAAAGCATTCCCTGGGTTAATGGCGCTATGAGATAACAGGATTTATTTCGACTCAGTTTTGTTCTAAATGTGACTGCTGTAGGGTCTGCTCTACTTTCTGACATAAGCTCTAAAAGTTGTATTTTTTAATTTAATAAATGATAAATGAGGTTGGAGACGGCTTTTGTTCATATCCTGATTGAGTTGTGACTAGATGACCCAGATGACCCACCAGGATCAGCGTGGAGGACTGCCATGTGACTGCTGAGGACTTTGGAAGGTAAACAGTGTGTTCTGCATGTCATGTGACCAGAGGTATGCTCTTGAATTAAACTAATTGAACTTGACTTTGTCACCATATGTTGCGTTCCATCAAGGTTTCCTTCCCACAGTGGGAGGCTCCTTGTCCTTCAAGGAGTTAGGGTTCAGTGTTAGGGAAAGAGTTAGGGTGAGATGGTTGAATACATGGGCTGCTTTCACAATATACCGCTCTAATTGGTTTCAAAATTGGACTGGACAATGGACAAGGCTTCCCCAAAATGTTTCAATGTGTGCAAAAATGTTCAAATGTATACTAATGGAGTTTTCTAATAGAAACTTCTCCTACCTTGTTGTGTTGCTTTTTCAGCATGTTGTGAGGTAAGTTAAATGTCCATAATGAGTTGACTAATACACGTATATATTAGCATTATACAATATTCTCTAACCTTAACCTCTACCCTAAACTTAACCTCTACCCTTACCTTAACCTCCCCTACCTACCCCCCTCCCCTCTACCTTAACCCCCCCACCCCTCTACCTTAACCCCCCCTTCTCACTGCCTTAACCTCCCCCTCCCCTTACTCTAACCTCCCCCCTCCCATCTACACTAACCGTAACCTCCATCTACCTTAATCTTAACCTCTCCTCTCCCCCCACCCTCACCTTGACCTCCCCTCCCCCCCCTAACCCCTCTTCACCTTAACCTCCCCCTCCCATCTACCCTTACCTTAACCTCCCCCTACCCCTAACCTTCCCCTACCCTAACCTTCCCATCTACTCTACCGAACCTCATACCTTAATAATCATTAACCTCCCCCCCCCTCATACTAACCTCCCCTCTCTCCCCTACCCCCTCTACCTTAACCTCCCCTCCCCCTCCCATCTACCTAACCGTAACCTCCCTCTACCTTAATCTTAACTCCCCTCTACCCTCACCTTTACCTCCCCGGTTGTGAGCGGACATTGAGTCCCAACTAGCACTGTTTGTTACCACCAGGAAGGCGTGGCAGAGGGAAGCTGATGGCAGAGCCGTGCTGGAGGACCTGCCTGGTGAAGGACGTCCTTGTGGGGCGAGTGACACCCGACTCTAAAGGGAAAACCACTGAGGAGAGAGAGCTGAATGTGGTACTGGTGGTCCTCGTACAGGGCAGGATGGGGTGTTGGGCTCTCTATCACATGGTACTGGGTTCCACCCCCAAGTTCTCAGACTACATGTAATGCATCTGAATTCACTAGGTCTCTTTGGATACGAGTGTCTGCTGAAGAACTGAATGTTGGATCGTTTTGAATAATGAGAAAAATGTGTCATCCATCTTTGTAAGGCGCGGTTGAAATACTGTGTTGAGTCTGGGGCAGACACACCAGAGCTGTATCACACCTGTATCTCTGAACAGCTCAAGTCCTGCAGGTCAGTAGTCCACTGCTAAGATAACATGGATATTGTGTTCATTATTGATTACCTGACACTGCTTAGACAAATCCAGTCTTAAAGTGAACAATTTGCAACATTTCAGTGACCAACAAACAGCGCTTCATCAGAGCTGAGGTCATCGCTGGACTGGATTCATGGCCTACACACTCACACAACTTGACTTTGTCACCATATGTTGTGTTCCATCAAGGTTTCCTTCCCACAGTGGGAGGCTCCTTGTCCTTCAAGGAGTTAGGGTTCAGTGTTAGGGAAAGAGTTAGGGTGAGATGGTTGAATACATGGGCTGCTTTCACAATATACCGCTCTAATTGGTTTCAAAATTGGACTGGACAATGGACAAGGCTTCCCCAAAATGTTTCAATGTGTGCAAAAATGTTCAAATGTATACTAATGGAGTTTTCTAATAGAAACTTCTCCTACCTTGTTGTGTTGCTTTTTCAGCATGTTGTGAGGTAAGTTAAATGTCCATAATGAGTTGACTAATACACGTATATATTAGCATTATACAATATTCTCTAACCTTAACCTCTACCCTAAACTTAACCTCTACCCTTACCTTAACCTCCCCCTCCCCTCCCCTCCCCTCTACCTTAACCCCTCCCCTCCCCTAACCATAACCACCTCTACCTTAATCTTAACCTCCCCACTACCCTCACCTCCCTCTTCCTCCTACCCTCAGCATAACTTCCCCTCTCCCCCCTACCCCCCTCTACCTTAACCTCCCCCTACCCTAACCTCCCCCCTCTCATCTACCCTAACCGTAACCTCTACCTTAATCCTAACCTCTCCTCTCCCCCCCACCCTCACCTTAAACCCCCTCTCCACCCTCTCCCTCTACCTTAACCTCCCATCTACCATAACTACCTCTACCTTAATCTTAACCTCCCCACTACCCTCACCTCCCCTCTACCTTAACCCCCCCTTCTCTCTGCCTTAACCTCCCCTCCCCCTAGGGTTTATTTTGACCCACTTTTATGACTGGTGACCATTTTATAACTTGTGTTTAACCAAGACAGAGCTGTTTTTCTACCAGTTTTATCTTCTTTTATTTCCTTCCTTTGATGCTTTTTTTCTCCATGGTTTTAATGGTAAGCTCTTACCTGGGGTTTTTATGGGGAAAAAGTAGGACATGTGGCCTCTTTTAATGCAAACAGCTCCAGTGCTTTCCAGCAACCACTCCCTGTCGGTCGGGGACCTCAGCAAACAGGCCTCGCTCCTTTTGAGGATCCCCACCCCCTTGGGGACACTAACATTGGATTTGAACAACAAAAAAGCCACATCTCCAGCCACCAAAGGACAAGAACAAACAACAAAAGGTCTCTCCTCACCATACCACCGCAAACCTGGGGTAAGCTCATTTTTTACCCCACCACCACCTTGACCCCTGCCCCCAGCATTGTGCTCTTTTACTCATACCTTCATTTTACAGAGCTGCTGCTTTGACTTATTTGATGGTTTTATGCTTTATGGTATTCTTTGTCTTGGTATTTTACATTGGTTTTGGTCACCATGTTTAACCATGGTTCCAGGTTTGGGCCCTTGTCTCACCCAGACGGAGACATGTACACACACACGCACGCACACATGCACCCACGCACACGTACACACACACACATGCACACAACACATGCACGCACACAGAGACACCCAGCTCCCAACATTCAAAGCCCACCGCCACTCACACACATCACTAAAACATACTTCAAGATAATACAAGCAGTACACCACCAAAATATCATTTCACACGCCATCACCACCAACACACCACCAGCAGGGATGCTCAGACAGGTGGGTAAGCTAGCCGAGTTCATCAAACCTGCATGCCCTAACCCAACTACAGCCAACAGGGTCAAGCAGAACACGGACAACTGGCTGAAGCAGAAGCTGGTCATTTTAAATGAACATTACCAAACTGTTTTAACCACCCTCCTTCCCACAGGCCTTCCTTTTGAGGAGGTGGGCCCGCACCCGGTATAAACACCGGTTCTGGCCCACCACCCTCCCTCAGACATACAAACATCTTACCACTGCCGTCCCTGATCTCTCCTCACCACCTCCTAGACCCCCTAACCCTCTCACCACCCTCCATCCCCCCCTCCCCAGGCCCCGCACTCGCCCTCCTCCTCCTCCATCCTCCTGCCAGATTCCCCCTCTCCTACGCTCCCACCACCCTGCCCACTCCCCCCTCCCCCTGCCCCCCCTACCCAACCCCACTCCCCTCCTCCCCCTACTCCCCAGGCCCACTCCCCCTACCCACCCCAGCCCTATACCCCCCCACCCTACCATCTCCCACACTCGTCCCACACTCCCCAGCTACCGTATGAGGAGCCCACCACCCGGATTGGCCCCCAGAGCACCCAGGGAGAGGAGTCGTCTTGTTAACACACTGACGATCCCCCCCACGGCCAGACCTACACCACTGGCCAATTATGGCTCCGGGAGGGCAACTCCCGGGGGGGAACAGACACGAGCTCTATCTCCTCCTCCCCCAACCCCGGTCACAACCCCTCCCCCCCTTTCCTCCCCCCCTTCCCCTGCTCAACCAAAGGCGTGGGTTAGGGCCTTGCCGACTGGGGGCCTGGATGCCGATAGTATACTATCTGTGGAGGATTTTCACCCCTCATCCCCACTACTCCCAATAAGGCCCCTGGTAATAATACCCCCCAGGTACCCTCCTCCACCCCGGCGCCTGGGCCCCCGGCTGGCAGAATAGTCCACGTAGAGGCCCAGGTCCTCAATACGGTCACCCACTCACTCCGTAGTCCACTGTCGTCCCAGCGCTCGCCCACCACGAGCCCAGAGACAGCACCACCGGCACCTACATACACCCACCTGAAAGTACATCAACTCAGCCACATAGTCTCTTCAGTTTCCTCCTCAATAGAAGCTATAGACACAGACACCAGTCCACCCCAAACTCACTCTGTTTCCCGTCCTGCAGGCTCATCCAAGCAGCGGGCCCCACCACAGACCCGGACTGGTGTAGGTACAGCGGAGAGACCCAAGCAGGTGGCTAAGGTGATGATGGGTCAAAGCAAAGGGAAATGTCCCACACAGCAATCCCAATCTGAAGCCACCTCTAACAACAGGTCTCCTCCACTGGCCAGCCAGTCCGTTAGCACACCTTCACAACACATTATACAGCAGAGACTCCACCACGCTCTTAATTCGGCCACTTTAAGTCCCCGCACCCTCACTCCCGAGCGCAGACGGCCGAGTGTAACCACCGACCCCAAGCCTCGACCGAATAAGACGACATTCAACATCAACAGACACGATCCTACGAGGTATAAAGTCAGGGATTGGACTATTGATTCCATCAAACCCGTAGTGATCATCGGTGACTCAAACCTGAGTCGGATCCCTCCCCACACACACATAGACGTCCAAATCGACAGTTATCCCGGTGCCAACTGCTTCCATATTGCACAGATCCTCCAAAAAAGCCCCATTAACCTGGACACTAAGATTGTGGTGCTCTCTCTGGGCATCAACAACATGGGGCAGGGGCGCGAGACGGCAGTGGGCCAGCTTCAGGCACTTCACTGTAGAGCCACAGAAACATACCCGCGGGCCACAATCTATGTCCCCATCATCAATTATTCACATCACACCAGGATACACTCAAACACTTTAATGCATACATCACTTAAAATACAACACATTATTTGAAATTCACCACCACTCATTTCACACCCAGACCGACAATATACACTGGACACCACAAACTGCAACAGACACATTAGACAACTGGTTAGCACAGTTAAAATAGATAAGGGGGCTAAGTCCCAGCAGGGACACCCCCTTCACCAAGATTCAAACATCCTCAACCTATCCACCCTGTTCCACCTCCCCCACACCGAAGCTCAGCTGCTGGAGAGGGGCCTTAGTTTTATTCCCACCCCCCAGGTCTCTGAGACCTGGGGGGTCTTTACAAATACAACCGGTCCCTCAAACTTATTGAATTTTTCCACCACTGTCCCGGTGGACCCATTCCACCTTTTCAGGGGCCGTCTGGCTGGGAACCACCGGCGGGCGCCTTGTCGGAAAACCTCACCACACTCCTCCATAACAATAAACACATAGCCATACATAACCACTCAACCAACACCTTAGATACACCCAACATTACTAAACAAGAACATACAGCACTGAGACACCTGGGTAAATACAAACACATAGCCCTACATAACCACTCAACCAACACCTTAGATACACCCAACATTACTAAACAAGAACATACAGCACTGAGACACCTGGGTAAATACAAACACATAGCCCTACATAACCACTCAACCAACACCTTAGATACACCCAACATTACTAAACAAGAACATACAGCACTGAGACACCTGGGTAAATACAAACACATAGCCCTACATAACCACTCAACCAACACCTTAGATACACCCAACATTACTAAACAAGAACATACAGCACTGAGACACCTGGGTAAATACAAACACATAGCCCTACATAACCACTCAACCAACACCTTAGATACACCCAACATTACTAAACAAGAACATACAGCACTGAGACACCTGGGTAAATACAAACACATAGCCCTACATAACCACTCAACCAACACCTTAGATACACCCAACATTACTAAACAAGAACATACAGCACTGAGACACCTGGGTAAATACAAACACATAGTACATAACCACTCAACCAACACCTTAGATACACCCAACATTACTAAACAAGAACATACAGCACTGAGACACCTGGGTAAATACAAACACATAGCCCTACATAACACTCAACCAACACCTTAGATACACCCAACATTACTAAACAAGAACATACAGCACTAGACACCTGGGTAAATACAAACACATAGTTTCACATAGACAGCAACAACCTTAGATACACCCAACAGACTAAACAAGAACATACAGTAGACACCTGGGTAAATACACCACTCCACCCCTTAATACATTTCACACCAACAGAAACCCACAAGTACATACAGCACTAGATCACCACCACTGAACATACACAAAAAACACCTTTTTATTCACCATTGATATAGATTCACTGTACACCAACATGGACATAGATTCTGGCCTGCGTCACCCAGATCCCGACAGGCCCGACAGTCACCTGTTAGAATTACTCACCATCAGCCTGCGCAGGAATGACTTTGTCTTTAATGACAAGCATTACCTCCAGACGCACGGCACAGCAATGGGCAAAAAGTTTGCACCCAGCTATGCCAACATCTACATGGCGGACTTTGAGCATACTGCTCTAAAGAAATGCCCATTGCTGCCACAGGTGTACTGTCGCTTCCTGGACGACATCTTCAGGGTCTGGCCGCATAGTTTAGATCACTTCCTGCAATTCATACACATACTGAATACACACCATCCCACAATTAAGGTTAAGTACACACAACACGCACAACACATAGACTTTCTGGACACAACCGTATTCTTCCCACACATAAATGCACCACACACAGTCCTTTACACAAAAGTATATTTCAAACCCACGGACACACACGCACTCCTACACAAAAGTAGTTTCCACCCCAAGCACACATTGGCGGGTATAATTAAATCCCAAATCATACGGTTTCACAGACTCTGCACAGAGGAGACGGACATGCACGGGGCCATCAGGACCCTCTTCCGGGTCCTGAGGGCCAGGGGGTACACAAGGCGCTTTCTGTGGTCCATCAAGTCCAGCACACTGGCAGAACTGGTGCCTCACGCCTCCATAGGGGACCCCACACCACCGGGGTCTCACGACTCTGCTAGTGGGGGCCAATCACCCGCCGCCTCCCCCCACCCTAATCCTAACCCCCCGCCCCCCCGTGCGCCTCATCCCAACCACTCACCACCCACTACGTCTCACCATAACCATCTTTCATCCACAGCGGTACATTCTAGCCAGCTCTCGGTCACCACGTCTCACCACAACCGTACGTCACCTACTGCGTCTCCCATTAACCCACCTGGGGCCTCTGCTAGGGACCCCCTCCATCTCCCTAACCCTAACCATAACCACCTTCCCTCCTCTACGCCTCACCTTAACCGGCCCCCCTCCCACACTGGGGGGGCGGACACAGCGTCCGTCCCCCACCACGGGCCGGTGGAGGCGGGGCTTCCACTAGGAGGGCCTGGTTCCCTGAGTCAGGTTATCTTCCCCAACAGGTTTCCTGAGGGGACCCCTGACATCAGGAGAGGAGTTGATCGGGGACCCCAGTCACACACACAAATCATACCACTCATCAGCACATTCACACAAAACATCTTACACATACACTCCAAACTGAAACACGCTTTCACTCGCGCACAACACAACAATCACACACTCCAAAACCACAAAATAATATCGGCCTACCGTAAGAACCCTATCCTGCAGGATATCCTTCTCCACGGAAATCAGAAGCGCCCCCTCTCCACACCAAGGCCACTTTAGGCAGCTGGCGGTCATCCTGAACCGGCACGCCTCCACCTCCAGCCCTATCCCGCAAAACATCACCATACACAATAAAAACATAATATATGCCATCACCTGCTCAGATTGCCATAATATATACATTGGAGAAACCAAACCCACCATATTAGTTAGACTCAAACAACATTTCTACACAATACACATAGGCACACTCAACACTCACCTCGTACAACACTTCCAACAACATGCGGTCACCTCACTACTCATCACTGGGCTGGAGATGAAGGCGTGCTGGTCGGACAGACAGAGGAAGGCAGCGGAACACAGATGGATCAAAAAATGAAAAACACTTACCCCCTTGGGCCTTAACATGAGGGAGTAGGGGCCACGCTGGGGCGGGGCCCTGGGCGCTGGGACGTCCTGGGTCGCCTCCTTTGGGGGTTCCCTGCATGGCGTCGGGCCAAATATGTATATATGATGTTGCATGCATTTCTCATGTTTATAGCACTTACCCATATTCCATGGGCACACGGTTTTATTGAGGCTTTCCACCTCTTTTATTGTCATTCATTTATCTTATTTTAGTCCGCTGGAGCTTTTAATTCTGGGATGATTGTATGAATCTGAATGGTTACATGGTTTTCAAGACATTCTCTATTTTATACATTTGTGTTTATTCATTCATTTATTTATTATTCATGGATTTATATATTTATTACTTATATTCTTTAATGATTTTTTATCCATTTTCTTATTCCAATTTTATCACCCTGCACTTATTTATCTTTAATGGGTTTTCTAATATTGATGCTTCTCATCATTATTTTACCAAGCACTTATTTTTTACTTTCCCCTTTTTTGTGTGTGTGTGTGTGTGTGTTGATAACTATGCCTTTTTCCATATACTATTTATGTGTGATCAGCATGTATTATTTATAGAGGTGTGCAGAGTTTTATTAAAGTTGCGCCTGCATTTTTATCCATGAGCTCTTTACATTTGCAGTGTGCTCTTTTACAATTTATGATTATTTATTACTGTTAATATTATTATCATTATTATGGATGTGTGTGTGTGTGGGTTTATATGTATACTGTATATGTATGCATATGTATGTATGTATGTATGTGTATATATGTGTGTGTATGTATATATATATACATATATATGTATATGTTTGTGTATGTGTGGGTGTGTATGTATATATGTGTATATATACATATATGCATGAGTGTGTGTGTGTGTGTGTATGTGGGTGGGTTAATCCTAACCTCTCCTCTCCCCCCACCCTCACCTTAACCTCCCCTCTCACCCCTTCCCCCCCTCTACCTTAACCTCCCCTCCCCCCTCCCATCTACCCTAACCGTAACCTCCTCTACCTTAATCTTAAACTCCCCTCTACCCTCACCTTTACCTCCCCGGTTGTGAGCGGACATTGAGTCCCAACTAGCACTGTTTGTTACCACCAGGAAGGCGTGGCAGAGGGAAGCTGATGGCAGAGCCGTGCTGGAGGACCTGCCTGGTGAAGGACGTCCTTGTGGGGCGAGTGACACCGACTCTAAAGGGAAAACCACTGAGGAGAGAGAGCTGAATGTGGTACTGGTGGTCCTCGTACAGGGCAGGATGGGGTCACATGGTACAACCCACACTGATTGGTGATTTAGTGTCACTAATGAGGCTTTTGTAAATGTAAAAGCGTCTTAAGCCAAATGTCTTAATAGTGGGTAGGGATTGGGTCTCTGCTCAAAAGATACATAAAGGGATACTTACAGGGCTGAGAGTAGAAATCCCTCACCCCCACACATTTACCAAATCCCATTGTGCTGTTTTGTAAGCTGAAAATCGAATAAAAACCAAATGACTCTTTGTAACACTTGATAACCGTTTGGGACATCAGTGGAGATTAGGGTGAATACAACTGACGGATATTAATTATTAATAGACTACGTATTCATTCAGTCAATCATTGGTTCCGGTGCATTAATACATTCCTTAGTGAAGTCCAATGATAATATTCAGATGGCTATGCAATAACAAGGTGATAGACTAGTAGTCTGCTAAAGCTGCTGCATGTCCTTTTAATCTTGTAATTAATAAGTGACTCTTTATAACACTTGGTAAATGTTTCTGACGTCAGTGGAGTTTAGCGTGAATAAAAGTGACTGAATGAATACGTAGTCTATCAGTAATTAATGTCAGTCAATCATTAGTTATGGTTCATTCATTTATTACTGAATTCAAATGAGTGTGGTGTCTGTGTGTATTATTCTACAGCTGTGTGTGTGTATTCTTCTGCTACAGCTGTGTGTGTGTATTGTTCTGCTACAGCTGTGTGTGTGTATTCTTCTGCTACAGCTGTGTGTGTGTGTATTCTTCTACTACAGCTGTGTGTGTGTGTGTGTGTGTGTGTGTGTGTGTGTTCCCAGCCCTCCCCGTGCCTCAAGGTCCCCATCCTGTGCAGCCTCCTCCTCCTCTGCCAAGAGGCCAGCCTGCCAAAGACCAGCCCCCCCACTGTGAGGCAGGACCACCAGGACCCTCCTTGGTTTGTGGCCCACGTCCCCTCGCTGAGTAAGATGTCATTGAATAATGGATTACAGCCATTCAACTGTCATTTATTAGTGCCATTGTGGTGGATAAGCACTTTAACAAAATAAGAGCGGTACAGAAGACTTTATTGTCACTTGGAACGAGTAACAACAAAAGCTGAGTTAGTTTGTAAAAGAACTAACTGGCCTCTCCCCAGACTTTGGCCTATATGCTCCATTCTGCACATCCATACGTCACTACCTCATCCTATGTTGAAATCCACTGCTCCCTTATTGTCCTCTTGGCCCTTGTCTGATACTATGTATGGAAATATACTAGCTGTATACATACAACATAGCAGACACACACATTCACCTCTTAGTATCAAGAGTGGTACCATGATACTTTGTTTTTTCTCCACACTTATTTGAGAAGAATTCTACATTTCTCCCATACCATTCAAGATGTTAACAATATTGTTGTGTTCCACAGACCGGCTCACGCAGACCTACCGGTGACACCCGGAGCGTCCGGACCCCAGGGCCCAGGAGCCGGACGACGTCTCGATGCACCACCTCCGGCCCCCGCCACGCTCACCGTGTAAGAGGACGACTCCCTCGCCCACGAAGGACATCAAGGACATCATAAATAATCAGTGTGTTTTAGTGTAGTTGTAGAGTCATCTATGTTATGTAGACATGGATCTATGTTGTGTGTTAGTTAGTAAAACTAACCAGAAGAAATATTAACCCAGCAAGTGATTTATGTACTTTATGTGTGTGTGCGTGTGTGTTCCCACATCGGACCCCACGGACCAGAAGGGACGATCTGTCATGAATGAAGAGTGTTTTTATTGATTAGTTTAGAGACGAGTGTAGTTGTAGGGTTTAGTTTAGAGTCAGCTTATGTAGACATGTATCTATGCTGGGTTATATTTCATCAAACTAATCACAACAAGTGATGAATACATTACAGATAATGTGTACATGTATCACCCTGAACACACAGGTGTTACTTTGGTGCATGTTGCTGAATTTGTGCTTACAGGAAAGGAGGCCTCCACCACGTGTAACATTATGAATGTTGTGGCTCTAGCCCAACACCAAGTGAGTTAAATGGGTAGGTCAGAGGTCATCACAAGATCAATTAATAAACAGGAGCACAGAATGACTTTTGAATAAGGGGGGGGGGGGTGTTATATGACTCTGGGTATTCAAATGTAATATTTATCCATTTGGAAGCTTCTACAACGATCGTGCATTCGAATAATACTGACCCTAACTGGCCGATAGAATGTACCACATAAAATGTACTACGTAAAATGGCGTCTGCAATATGAACTATGTATTGTGTCTTTTAGGAGTAAGCTAGAAACCTGGAGTCAGTTTTAAATGCACGACTTTAGTATCTATGTTGTGTTTTTAGTGTTACGGTTTCATTTAGAGACCAGCGTAGTTGTAGGGTTTAGTTTAGAGAGTATAGTCTGTTATGTATAGTTATTAAAACTAATAAGAACAAATATCCCATCAAGTGATATATGTACACATTATCTGTAATGTATTCATCACCCTGAACACACAGGTGTTGCTTTCGGTACAGGTTGGTGAATTTGTGCTTACAGGAAAGGAGGCCTCCACCACATGTAATAATATCAATCTTGTGGCTCTAGCCCAACACCAAGTGATTTAAAATGTGTAGGTCAGAGGTCATCACAAGATAAACACCATGAACAGGAGCCCAGAATGACTGGAATAAGGGGGGTATTTAATATGACTGGCTATTCAAATATGTATCTAGACATTTGGAAGGTTGGAGAACCATCGTACATTAGAGTAACAGACCCCAACTGTCTGATAAAATGTACTACATCAAATGTACTACCTATAATGGCAAAACATTAAAGAAGTTAGAGCTTGTTCTCACAACCCTGACTTTAGAAGTCAGAACGAATGTCATTTACGTCAGTTGCATAGTTGATATGTTGCATGAGATCGTTTTTCGTTGTTAAAATAAGAACTTGTTTTGTGTTGCTTTATCCCAATATTGGCATTATCTGATAATACAGCACATGTTGCACTGTACTATAATGAGACTACAACGACTGTGTGTAGAACTTTATAGTGTCATGCCTTTACTCCTATAAAAGCAACGTCTCTGTGTTATGGCAAAGTCATTGTACGGGTTAGTTATGGCTGCGTTGTGTCGAGGCCTGTGATGACCTCTGACCTGGTCGTTTGAATGACTTCCATTTGGGCTAGAGCCACCAGATCTATAGTGTATGGTGTTGTTTAAGCCCTCTTTAATTTAAAACAGACTGGATGTTTCTAGCTTACTCCTAAAAGCAGCAATAAGTTTATGTTGCGCCCTCCATTTGTGTAGTACCCTTTTCGGCCAGATGAGGGCAGGGTTTGACAAATGTAGGATGGTTGTAGCACCTTCCAAACGGATAAATATATAACATTTAAACAGCCAGGGTGATATACGACTCCACCCAACTCACCGAGGTCATTTCCCCATTCATTGTTTATTAATCTTCCACATAATGTCAGTGGTAAAACGGAGCCAGGTAGGCGCTATGAGTCCAACCGGCAATAACCCCAACCCTCCCAGGATCCTTTGGGGCACCTCGCCACTTCTTCTCCCTTGTGGTGGAAACAGCTAAAGACAACTTCGTCACAAGCTCTGCCCTCTGGTGGCGGAACTAGGTAACGACAACCTATTGACTCCTACCGCAGAACCCAACGTGGAGAAAGCTTTACGTTTACAAGTTATTTAAAGCTTTTAAATAAAGCGGGGACGTTTTCTGCAAAACATATTTTACAATGAATGAAGTTACTTAATGGCTTCTTTACCGTGGTAATGGGTCAATTTAGTAATTAGTTGCTGTGGCAGGTTTTCATAGCAACCCTTATTCGACAGGCAGACATTGAGAAACAATGCCAGTTACCTTGACTATCCTCCAGTAAGCTGAAACAAAGTTAAAGAAATGAACAGAGCACATTTTCTTTTAGAAAAGCATTCAAATGTTCACAAATGAGGGGATGTATGAGTGACATTATTTTGCTTGACTACAATTCAAGATATGTGTTAAACAAATCAAAGCACATTGTACCGTCTTTGCCTCCTAAATATGGAAGAAATGTTATTATTGTATTATTATTATTATTATTAGGTATTCAGTGTATCTGTGGATACCTATTGTCATAATTCTTTTTCTAGTTGATATTTATATTATTTCTTGCGCCTTATCAGTGTCACTTCCAACCCGATAGAGGGCAGTGTGATTAAGATTTCATCACTTCTTCTTCTGAGTCCTGACAGCTGATTGGCTCACGCTGTCACTGGTGCTGAGACAGAAGCTGTCTTCTCGCCCTACTTTCAAAGTCCATTTAATGCAGGTAAGAGCCATAAAACAGCACGCTTGTTTTTTGGACCTTGATGTCTGGATTTGTTCCTCATGCACAGTAAAGTCACTTTGGTACTGAGATCTGCTTGATTCGTCTGTTGTGCATTGCAGCTCCATAACCTAACGCATTAGCTACTGAAGCTAACGGGCGCTTCTTTAGTTAGGATTTAGGATTCATGCTTTTTAATTGCAGGGTAAGTGGCCAGTAGCCGACCTTTTTAAAATACCAACCTGTGCTTTTCCCCGTCCTCCTTGTCTAGTCCCTGATCATGACTTCCAAGGACGCTGTGCAGAAAGCTGCCAAAGACTTCCTGCAGGTTGTCAACAAAGGGGTCTCCCCATACCACGGTAAGACTCTGCTAGACCTCGGTCTTCATGTTTGCTTACCTCCATGTGCAAGTACTATGCCATGCAATGCATTCATTTTGGAGTACACTGAAAGATAAAGCTCATCAGAGTCCTCTGCCACAGTTCCCATTAAAACTTAGAAAATGAGTGTCTGCTGATGTCACTGCCCAATGAAGAAATGGCTGAAAAAGATTTCCTTTATATCCACTTTGTTCTTGATCAACTTTCTAGTTCACATATTATTTGATGGAGTAAATGGCTGCAGTAGAAAAGTTAAATAGTGCCGGTTGAATCATTGTTTCAACTGAAAAGTTGTTCATGTTATATTTTCATTCAAACTTGGGTGGAATAATCTTTGATGGTCCAGGATCATGCTCTACAGTCTCATCTGTCTCTGTCATGTCTGTCTTTCTGTCTGTCTGTCTGTCTCTTTCTCTCTCTGTCGTTCTGTCTGTCTGTCTCTTTCTCTCTCTGTCGTTCTGTCTGTCTGTCTCTCTCTTTCTCTGTCTGTCTCTCTCCTCCAGGTGAAGCCACGCTCTAAGAAGACCTCCCAGGGATGTCTCCAGGTGGGGGTGGAGTGCTACGGCATCTGGAACACCTGGTTAGACCGTGACCTCACCGTGGCTGGCCTGGTCATGGTCTTTTAGATGTGCCAAGCAGATGTTACGCACGCACCTCACAGCAATTTGTGCCAATCGATGGACCCCATGAGCTAGTGAAAATATGGCACGCAAGTAATTTGTTGTGCTCAACTTTAAATACAAAAATAAAAATCGCCACTCGCACAAATTTCACCAGATGTTTTCCCCAAAAGAGTTTGCCTGTTAGTCTTTTTTTTTTAACAATGTCATGTGAATTGTAAAGTCAATTATAAACTCTGACTGGATCACACACAGTGTCTCAGTGGTGCAGTGGATAGAGCAGTCAGTGATCTGTTCTGGAGACAGGGGTTCAACTCCCACCAAAGACACTCTCCCTTGAATCAAAACATTTTAAAACAAACAATGTCATGTGAATTGTAAAGTCAAGTATAACTTCTCACCAAATCTAGTTGGTGCCTCTGTGGCGCAGGTGATAAAGCTGTCAAGTATCTGTTCTGGAGACACGGGTTCGATTCCTGCTGTGTGCATGCTTGTGAGAATGGCTGTATGGTGAATGGATGAGTGCGAATGGCCGTCTGTGAGGATGGATTGCGGTGAATGACTTAATTCACAGTAATCCATTTACCCAGACAGTCATTCGGAATGAATGGGCGAGTGGGAATGACTGTCTGGGAGAGTGAATGGCTGTGAATGAGTGCACTCATTCACAGCCATTCATTCTCCCAGACATTCATTCGAAATGAATGTGTGAGAGAATGGATCCCTTCACTAGATAGTTGTTCCCACGAACTGCCCATGGCAGGAATTGAGCACAAGTCCCCAGAACAGATACAGAACAGCTAAATCACCTGGAGGCACCCGGTTTTGGTAAAAGTTTGACTTTAGATTTAACGATAATTTATGTAAATTTAAACATATTTCAACATTTTTACAATTTATTTAGCATTCAGAGAAGATTGACATTGGGTGGATTTGAACCCAGGTCTCCAGAACTGATATACAACAGCTCTATCCCTTGCGCCACTGAGACACTTCCTATGAATTGGTCGAAGTTTATATATGACATTACATATAATGTCACATAATGTATAATGCATTCAGAGGAGATTGTCATTGGGAGGATTTGAACCCATGACTCCAGAACTGATATACAACAGCTCTATCCGTTGCGCCACTGAGACACTTGCTGTGCTTTGGTCGAAGTTTACATTTGACATTACTTATAATGACGTTGTTTCAAAATTCCATAAGCATTCAGAGGAGATTGTCATGGGCTGGATTTGAACCCAGGTCTCCAGAACTGATATACAACAGCTCTATCCCCTGCGCCACTGAGAGACTTACTTGGATATGGTTGAAGTTCATATCTGACATTACTTGTAAAATGTAATTAAGTTTCAGATGAGTGTGTGGTTGGAGGGACTTAAACCCATCTTTCCAGAAAAGCTAAAGAACTGCTCTCACAACTGAACCACTGAGTCATTGACTATTAGCTGCTCTCACTTAATCATTTATATAACTATTCACATGACATTGTTTCTAAAATGATATTCTGTTTCCATTGACGGCATGTTTGGCGAGACATGAACCCATGTCCCCTGAACTCCAAATGAACAGCTCTATGGACCGCACCACCCGGATGTCTGGTGAGACATGTCCTGAGGTTTTGATTGACATCACCATGACATCATTACATATCTCAAATAACATTTCCATATACAAACTTTCCTGCAGGAATTGAACCAACGGCTCCAGAGACGATAACAAATTCGGTTTGATGCTTTGATTGACATTATGATTGACATGACATAATTTTGACTCTTGGCAGCCCTTAACACATGTTCTCCCAAACGGACAACCCACAGCGCTCTGGACTACGCCACCCAGATGCATGCATGCTTCAGAATGGGAGAGAGAGAGAGAGAGAGACAGGTAAATACATTTATATATTTGCATTTGGTCGAGACATCTTAAAACACAAGAGTGTGTCAAAGCTTGAGCAGGGAGGTGAACTGTTGGATGTGAGCTAATGTTGGATGACTCTAACAACCTCCCCCATGACAGAGGGACCTTGACCCCATGACCCTAGACTCTGGCTCTATGATGCTAGGCTATCCTCTGAACCCTGAGGTCAAGAGACTTAGGCCCAATCCCAGTTCCCTCCTTGTCCCTACCACGTAGTACACACACACACACACACACACACACACACACACACACACACACACACACACACACACACACACACACACACACACACACACACACACACACACACACACACACACACACACACACACACATTCTCTCTTCTTTTGTTGAATGTTGGATCTGGGCTGGATGAATATAAGGACATTCAAAGGACTTCTGTCACGTCCTTCTTTTCATTTTGAGTAGCGTCAAGACAAATTAATCACTTAAATATTGAACGCAATGTTCAATTTACCACATGGCTCAGAAAAGAACAATATATTAAACATTTAACTAAGGTTGTATTTCTCTATAGTAAAATGTAATTGATAAGCGTTACACGGAACCGTTTCCCAAGAATAAATCATTTAATATACCAATAACCTAAAGACAATATAAACTGTAGTAAACTGTAGGCTTACCTTATCTATTCCGTGATTCAAATGTGTTCCCATACAGTATAAAGTTATAAAAGTATAAATGTAAGGGAATAAAAGGAGGTTAAAGTGTTCCTAAATCAAGTAAATCAGGTAAAAGAGATTAAAAGTGGATCTAGAGAGTTTGAGCTTCAGGGATCCTCACTGCGGAAGACTGAAGTTTGGGGAAGAACAGGAAGTCCAGACAGCCAATCACAGCCTCGGCTACCTCACAGGAACCGCCCCCTCTCTGTGATAGCCAATCGGGGGCTGCACCGTTTGAGGCTTTCGTCAATGGTCACGTGTTTTCAGGAAAAGCCAAGCCTTCAGACATGCGCACAAACACTCATACGGACGCGCGCACACAGCCACACACACCGACGTGCGCAGACAGCCACACACACACCGACGCGCGCAGATTCTTTATTCTTTATCATTCGTTGGTTCCTATAACTATATAAGCCTAATTATAAAGGGTAATGAAGGTTTAATAGAAGAGTTCTCAACAGCTTTATTCTTTATTATTCGTTGGTTCCTATAACTATATAAGCCTAATTATAAAGGGTAATGAAGGTTTAATAGAAGAGTTCTCAACAGCTTTATTCTTTATTATTCGTTGGTTCCTATAACTATATAAGCCTAATTATAAATGGTAATGAAGGTTTAATAGAAGAGTTCTCAACAGCTTTATTCTTTATTATTCGTTGGTTCCTATAACTATATAAGCCTAATTATAAAGGGTAATATTACTGTCTGTCATTCCTTTATTACTGAATTCAAATGGTAATATTGAAAATGCTATGCAATATTTGTGATGATCATTAAGCCTGGTTACGCTATTGACAAGGTGAGAGATTATTAAGGCACAAACTGTGTGTGCCTGCGTCCTCAAGGCGCACACACACACACATATGGCCCGTAACTGCTATTATGAATTATCATTTGTAGGACCCTAAATACACAAAATTGAATAAGTAATATAAACTACAGAATTCAACTGAAAATAACATGTGTTAAATGCTCAATAACAGGAAATAACACGTATTTGTTCAATATTCATTAACAGCGTGACACACTTATTATTTTGTAATCTGCAAAAGCTGTGAATGTGTGAATCTGTCATCTATTCATCACCCTCAACACACAGGTAGGTGTTTGTTTCTGAATGTATGCTTATATCAAACAATTACTCCACTACATACAATACTAATATCAATCTTGTGGCTTTAGCCCAACAGCAAGTGATTCAAAGGGGTACATCAGAGGTCATCACAAGATCAATTAATAAACAGAATGACTTTGGAATAAGGGGGGACTTTTATATCACTCTGGCTATTTAAATGTTTTATATTTATCCGTTTGGAAGGTGCTACAACCATCCTACATTTATCAAACCCTGCCCTCATCTGGCCGAAAAGGGTACTACACAAATGGAGGGCGCAACATAAACTTATTGTGGCTTTTAGGAGTAAGCTAGAAACATCCAGTCTGTTTTAAATTAAAGAGGGCTTAAACAACACCATACACTATAGATCTGGTGGCTCTAGCCCAAATGGAAGTCATTCAAACGACCAGGTCAGAGGTCATCACAGGCCTCGACACAACGCAGCCATAACTAACCCGTACAATGACTTTGCCATAACACAGAGACGTTGCTTTTATAGGAGTAAAGGCATGACACTCTATAAAGTTATACACACAGTCATTGTAGTCTCATTATAGTACAGTGCAGCATGTGCTGTATTATCAGATAATGCCAATATTGGGATAAAGCAACACAAGTTCTTATTTTAACAACGAAAAACGATCTCATGCAACATATCAACTATGCAACTGACCTAAATGACATTCGTTCTGACTTCTAAAGTCAGGGTTGTGAGAACAAGCTCTAACTTCTTTAATGTTTTGCCATTATAGGTAGTACATTTGATGTAGTACATTTTATCAGACAGTTGGGTCTGTTACTCTAATGTACGATGGTTCTCCAACCTTCCAAATGTCTAGATACATATTTGAATAGCCAGTCATATTAAATACCCCCCCTTATTCCAGTCATTCTGTGCTCCTGTTCATGGTGTTTATCTTGTGATGACCTCTGACCTACACATTTTAAATCACTTGGTGTTGGGCTAGAGCCACAAGATTGATATTATTACATGTGGTGGAGGCCTCCTTTCCTGTAAGCACAAATTCACCAACCTGTACCGAAAGCAACACCTGTGTGTTCAGGGTGATGAATACATTACAGATAATGTGTACATATATCACTTGATGGGATATTTGTTCTTATTAGTTTTAATAACTGTATACATAACAGACTATACTCTCTAAACTAAACCCTACAACTACGCTGGTCTCTAAATGAAACCGTAACACTACACTAACAACACAACATAGATACTAAAGTCGTGCATTTAAAACAGACTCCAGGTTTCTAGCTTACATTTGAATACCCAGAGTCATATAACACCCCCCCCCCCCCCCCCCCCCCTTATTGAAAAGTCATTCTGTGCTCCTGTTTATTAATTGATCTTGTGATGACCTCTGACCTACCCATTTAACTCACTTGGTGTTGGGCTAGAGCCACAACATTCATAATGTTACACGTGGTGGAGGCCTCCTTTCCTGTAAGCACAAATTCAGCAACATGCACCAAAGTAACACCTGTGTGTTCAGGGTGATACATGTACACATTATCTGTAATGTATTCATCACTTGTTGTGATTAGTTTGATGAAATATAACCCAGCATAGATACATGTCTACATAACCTGACTCTAAACTAAACCCTACAACTACACTCGTCTCTAAACTAATCAATAAAAACATTCTTCATTCATGACAGATCGTCCCTTCTGGTCCGTGGGGTCCGATGTGGGAACACACATGCACACACATAAAGTACATAAATCACTTGCTGGGTTAATATTTCTCCTGGTTAGTTTTACTAACTAACACACAACATAGATACATGTCTACACAACATAGATGACTCTACAACTCCACTAAAACACACTGATTATTTATGATGTCCTTGATGTCCTTCGTGGGCGAGGGAGTCGTCCTCTTACACGGTGAGCGTGGCGGGGGCCGGAGGTGGTGCATCGAGACGTCGTCCGGCTCCTGGGCCCTGGGGTCCGGACGCTCCGGGTGTCACCGGTAGGTCTGCGTGAGCCGGTCTGTGGAACACAACAATATTGTTAACATCTTGAATGGTATGGGAGAAATGTAGAATTCTTCTCAAATAAGTGTGGAGAAAAAACAAAGTATCATGGTACCACTCTTGATACTAAGAGGTGAATGTGTGTGTCTGCTATGTTGTATGTATACAGCTAGTATATTTCCATACATAGTATCAGACAAGGGCCAAGAGGACAATAAGGGAGCAGTGGATTTCAACATAGGATGAGGTAGTGACGTATGGATGTGCAGAATGGAGCATATAGGCCAAAGTCTGGGGAGAGGCCAGTTAGTTCTTTTACAAACTAACTCAGCTTTTGTTGTTACTCGTTCCAAGTGACAATAAAGTCTTCTGTACCGCTCTTATTTTGTTAAAGTGCTTATCCACCACAATGGCACTAATAAATGACAGTTGAATGGCTGTAATCCATTATTCAATGACATCTTACTCAGCGAGGGGACGTGGGCCACAAACCAAGGAGGGTCCTGGTGGTCCTGCCTCACAGTGGGGGGGCTGGTCTTTGGCAGGCTGGCCTCTTGGCAGAGGAGGAGGAGGCTGCACAGGATGGGGACCTTGAGGCACGGGGAGGGCTGGTAACACACACACACACAGCTGTAGTAGAACAATACACACATACAGCTGTAGTAGAAGAATACACACACACAGCTGTAGTAGAATACACACACAGCTGTAGTAGAATACACACACACAGCTGTAGTAGAAGAATACACACACACAGCTGTAGCAGAACAATACACACACACAGCTGTAGTAGAACAATACACACACACGGCTGTAGCAGAACAATACACACACACAGCTGTAGAAGAATACACACACACAGCTGTAGTAGAAGAATACACACACACCGCTGTAGCAGAACAATACACAGACAGCACACTGGCTAACTGTGTGTGCTTCTAAGAGATATTGTTGTGTATCTAAGATGACTATTTTGGAGCCTTTGTCGGCGGGTTTAATAACTATGTGTTTGTATTTACCCAGGTGTCTCAGTGCTGTATGTTCTTGTTTAGTAATGTTGGGTGTATCTAAGGTGTTGGTTGAGTGGTTATGTAGGGCTATGTGTTTGTATTTACCCAGGTGTCTCAGTGCTGTATGTTCTTGTTTAGTAATGTTGGGTGTATCTAAGGTGTTGGTTGAGTGGTTATGTAGGGCTATGTGTTTGTATTTACCCAGGTGTCTCAGTGCTGTATGTTCTTGTTTAGTAATGTTGGGTGTATCTAAGGTGTTGGTTGAGTGGTTATGTAGGGCTATGTGTTTGTATTTACCCAGGTGTCTCAGTGCTGTATGTTCTTGTTTAGTAATGTTGGGTGTATCTAAGGTGTTGGTTGAGTGGTTATGTAGGGCTATGTGTTTGTATTTACCCAGGTGTCTCAGTGCTGTATGTTCTTGTTTAGTAATGTTGGGTGTATCTAAGGTGTTGGTTGAGTGGTTATGTATGGCTATGTGTTTATTGTTATGGAGGAGTGTGGTGAGGTTTTCCGACAAGGCGCCCGCCGGTGGTTCCCAGCCAGACGGCCCCTGAAAAGGTGGAATGGGTCCACCGGGACAGTGGTGGAAAAATTCAATAAGTTTGAGGGACCGGTTGTATTTGTAAAGACCCCCCAGGTCTCAGAGACCTGGGGGGTGGGGATAAAACTAAGGCCCCTCTCCAGCAGCTGAGCTTCGGTGTGGGTGAGGTGGAACAGGGTGGATAGGTTGAGGATGTTTGAATCTTGGTGAAGGGGGTGTCCCTGCTGGGACTTAGCCCCCTTATCTATTTGAACTGTGCTAACCAGTTGTCTAATGTGTCTGTTGCAGTTTGTGGTGTCCAGTGTATATTGTCGGTCTGGGTGTGAAATGAGTGGTGGTGAATTTCAAATAATGTGTTGTATTTGAAAGTGATGTATGCATTAAAGTGTCTGAGTGTGTCCTGGTGTGATGTGTCTAATTTGTGTGAATAATTGATGATGGGGACATAGATTGTGGCCCGCGGGTATGTTTCTGTGGCTCTACAGTGAAGTGCCTGAAGCTGGCCCACTGCCGTCTCGCGCCCCTGCCCCATGTTGTTGATGCCCAGAGAGAGCACCACAATCTTAGTGTCCAGGTTAATGGGGCTGTTTTGGAGGATCTGTGCAATATGGAAGCAGTTGGCACCGGGATAACTGTCGATTTGGACGTCTATGTGTGTGTGGGGAGGGATCAGACTCAGGTTTGAGTCACCGATGATCACTACGGGTTTGATGGAATCAATAGTCCAATCCCTGACTTTATACCTCGTAGGATCGTGTCTGTTGATGTTGAATGTCGTCTTATTCGGTCGAGGCTTGGGGTCGGTGGTTACACTCGGCCGTCTGCGCTCGGGAGTGAGGGTGCGGGGACTTAAAGTGGCCGAATTAAGAGCGTGGTGGAGTCTCTGCTGTATAATGTGTTGTGAAGGTGTGCTAACGGACTGGCTGGCCAGTGGAGGAGACCTGTTGTTAGAGGTGGCTTCAGATTGGGATTGCTGTGTGGGACATTTCCCTTTGCTTTGACCCATCATCACCTTAGCCACCTGCTTGGGTCTCTCCGCTGTACCTACACCAGTCCGGGTCTGTGGTGGGGCCCGCTGCTTGGATGAGCCTGCAGGACGGGAAACAGAGTGAGTTTGGGGTGGACTGGTGTCTGTGTCTATAGCTTCTATTGAGGAGGAAACTGAAGAGACTATGTGGCTGAGTTGATGTACTTTCAGGTGGGTGTATGTAGGTGCCGGTGGTGCTGTCTCTGGGCTCGTGGTGGGCGAGCGCTGGGACGACAGTGGACTACGGAGTGAGTGGGTGACCGTATTGAGGACCTGGGCCTCTACGTGGACTATTCTGCCAGCCGGGGGCCCAGGCGCCGGGGTGGAGGAGGGTACCTGGGGGGTATTATTACCAGGGGCCTTATTGGGAGTAGTGGGGATGAGGGGTGAAAATCCTCCACAGATAGTATACTATCGGCATCCAGGCCCCCAGTCGGCAAGGCCCTAACCCACGCCTTTGGTTGAGCAGGGGAAGGGGGGGAGGAAAGGGGGGGAGGGGTTGTGACCGGGGTTGGGGGAGGAGGAGATAGAGCTCGTGTCTGTTCCCCCCCGGGAGTTGCCCTCCCGGAGCCATAATTGGCCAGTGGTGTAGGTCTGGCCGTGGGGGGGATCGTCAGTGTGTTAACAAGACGACTCCTCTCCCTGGGTGCTCTGGGGGCCAATCCGGGTGGTGGGCTCCTCATACGGTAGCTGGGGAGTGTGGGGCGAGTGTGGGAGATGGTAGGGTGGGGGGGTATAGGGCTGGGGTGGGTAGGGGGAGTGGGCCTGGGGAGTAGGGGGAGGAGGGGAGTGGGGTTGGGTAGGGGGGGCAGGGGGAGGGGGGAGTGGGCAGGGTGGTGGGAGCGTAGGAGAGGGGGAATCTGGCAGGAGGATGGAGGAGGAGGAGGGCGAGTGCGGGGCCTGGGGAGGGGGGGATGGAGGGTGGTGAGAGGGTTAGGGGGTCTAGGAGGTGGTGAGGAGAGATCAGGGACGGCAGTGGTAAGATGTTTGTATGTCTGAGGGAGGGTGGTGGGCCAGAACCGGTGTTTATACCGGGTGCGGGCCCACCTCCTCAAAAGGAAGGCCTGTGGGAAGGAGGGTGGTTAAAACAGTTTGGTAATGTTCATTTAAAATGACCAGCTTCTGCTTCAGCCAGTTGTCCGTGTTCTGCTTGACCCTGTTGGCTGTAGTTGGGTTAGGGCATGCAGGTTTGATGAACTCGGCTAGCTTACCCACCTGTCTGAGCATCCCTGCTGGTGGTGTGTTGGTGGTGATGGCGTGTGAAATGATATTTTGGTGGTGTACTGCTTGTATTATCTTGAAGTATGTTTTAGTGATGTGTGTGAGTGGCGGTGGGCTTTGAATGTTGGGAGCTGGGTGTCTCTGTGTGCGTGCATGTGTTGTGTGCATGTGTGTGTGTGTACGTGTGCGTGGGTGCATGTGTGCGTGCGTGTGTGTGTACATGTCTCCGTCTGGGTGAGACAAGGGCCCAAACCTGGAACCATGGTTAAACATGGTGACCAAAACCAATGTAAAATACCAAGACAAAGAATACCATAAAGCATAAAACCATAAAATAAGTCAAAGCAGCAGCTCTGTAAAATGAAGGTATGAGTAAAAGAGCACAATGCTGGGGGCAGGGGTCAAGGTGGTGGTGGGGTAAAAAATGAGCTTACCCCAGGTTTGCGGTGGTATGGTGAGGAGAGACCTTTTGTTGTTTGTTCTTGTCCTTTGGTGGCTGGAGATGTGGCTTTTTTGTTGTTCAAATCCAATGTTAGTGTCCCCAAGGGGGTGGGGATCCTCAAAAGGAGCGAGGCCTGTTTGCTGAGGTCCCCGACCGACAGGGAGTGGTTGCTGGAAAGCACTGGAGCTGTTTGCATTAAAAGAGGCCACATGTCCTACTTTTTCCCCATAAAAACCCCAGGTAAGAGCTTACCATTAAAACCATGGAGAAAAAAAGCATCAAAGGAAGGAAATAAAAGAAGATAAAACTGGTAGAAAAACAGCTCTGTCTTGGTTAAACACAAGTTATAAAATGGTCACCAGTCATAAAAGTGGGTCAAAAAAACCCTAGGGGGAGGGGGAGGTTAAGGCAGAGAGAAGGGGGGGTTAAGGTAGAGGGGAGGTGAGGGTAGTGGGGAGGTTAAGATTAAGGTAGAGGTAGTTATGGTAGATGGGAGGTTAAGGTAGAGGGAGAGGGTGGAGAGGGGGGTTTAAGGTGAGGGTGGGGGGAGAGGAGAGGTTAGGATTAAGGTAGAGGTTACGGTTAGGGTAGATGAGAGGGGGTAGGTTAGGGTAGGGGGAGGTTAAGGTAGAGGGGGGTAGGGGAGAGAGGGGAAGTTATGCTGAGGGTAGGAGGAAGAGGGGAGGTGAGGGTAGTGGGGAGGTTACGATTAAGGTAGAGGTGGTTATGGTTAGGGTAGATGGGAGGGGGAGGTTAAGGTAGAGGGGAGGGGGGAGGGGGGAGGTTAAGGTAGAGGGGAGGGGGAGGTTAAGGTAAGGGTAGAGGTTAAGGTTAGGGTAGAGGTTAAGGTTAGAGAATATTGTATAATGCTAATATATACGTGTATTAGTCAACTCATTATGGACATTTAACTTACCTCACAACATGCTGAAAAAGCAACACAACAAGGTAGGAGAAGTTTCTATTAGAAAACTCCATTAGTATACATTTGAACATTTTTGCACACATTGAAACATTTTGGGGAAGCCTTGTCCATTGTCCAGTCCAATTTTGAAACCAATTAGAGCGGTATATTGTGAAAGCAGCCCATGTATTCAACCATCTCACCCTAACTCTTTCCCTAACACTGAACCCTAACTCCTTGAAGGACAAGGAGCCTCCCACTGTGGGAAGGAAACCTTGATGGAACGCAACATATGGTGACAAAGTCAAGTTGTGTGAGTGTGTAGGCCATGAATCCAGTCCAGCGATGACCTCAGCTCTGATGAAGCGCTGTTTGTTGGTCACTGAAATGTTGCAAATTGTTCACTTTAAGACTGTATTTGTCTAAGCAGTGTCAGGTAATCAATAATGAACACAATATCCATGTTATCTTAGCAGTGGACTACTGACCTGCAGGACTTGAGCTGTTCAGAGATACAGGTGTGATACAGCTCTGGTGTGTCTGCCCCAGACTCAACACAGTATTTCAACCGCGCCTTACAAAGATGGATGACACATTTTTCTCATTATTCAAAAGGATCCAACATTCAGTTATTCAGCAGACACTCGTATCCAAAGAGACCTAGTGAATTCAGATGCATTACATGTAGTCTGAGAACTTGGGGGTGGAACCCAGTACCATGTGATAGAGAGCCCAACACCCCATCCTGCCCTGTACGAGGACCACCAGTACCACATTCAGCTCTCTCTCCTCAGTGGTTTTCCCTTTAGAGTCGGGTGTCACTCGCCCCACAAGGACGTCCTTCACCAGGCAGGTCCTCCAGCACGGCTCTGCCATCAGCTTCCCTCTGCCACGCCTTCCTGGTGGTAACAAACAGTGCTAGTTGGGACTCAATGTCCGCTCACAACCGGGGAGGTAAAGGTGAGGGTAGAGGGGAGTTTAAGATTAAGGTAGAGGAGGTTACGGTTAGGGTAGATGGGAGGGGAGGTTAAGGTAGAGGGGGGAAGGGTGAGAGGGGAGGTGAAGGTGAGGGTGGGGGGAGAGGAGAGGTTAGGATTAAGGTAGAGGTTACGGTTAGGGTAGACGGGAGGGGGGAGGGGAGGTTAAGGTAGAGGGGGTAGGGGAGAGAGGGGAGGTTAGTATGAGGGTGGGGGGAGGTTAAGATTATTAAGGTAGAGGTTACGGTTAGAGTAGATGGGAGGAGAAGGTTAGGGTAGGGGAAGGTTAGGGTAGGGGGAGGTTAAGGTAAGGGTAGATGGGAGGGGGAGGTTAAGGTAGAGGGGTTAGGGGGGAGAGGGGAGGTCAAGGTGAGGGTGGGGGGAGAGGGGGAGGTTAAGATTAAGGTAGAGGAGGTTACGGTTAGTGTAGATGGGAGGGGGGAGGTTAGAGTAGGGGGAGGTTAAGGTAGAGAGAATTGGGGGTTAAGGTAGAGGGGAGGGGGAGGTTAAGGTAAGGGTAGAGGTTAAGGTTAGAGAATATTGTATAATGCTAATATATACGTGTATTAGTCAACTCATTATGGACATTTAACTTACCTCACAACATGCTGAAAAAGCAACACAACAAGGTAGGAGAAGTTTCTATTAGAAAACTCCATTAGTATACATTTGAACATTTTTGCACACATTGAAACATTTTGGGGAAGCCTTGTCCATTGTCCAGTCCAATTTTGAAACCAATTAGAGCGGTATATTGTGAAAGCAGCCCATGTATTCAACCATCTCACCCTAACTCTTTCCCTAACACTGAACCCTAACTCCTTGAAGGACAAGGAGCCTCCCACTGTGGGAAGGAAACCTTGATGGAACACAACATATGGTGACAAAGTCAAGTTCAATTAGTTTAATTCAAGAGCATACCTCTGGTCACATGACATGCAGAACACACTGTTTACCTTCCAAAGTCCTCAGCAGTCACATGGCAGTCCTCCACGCTGATCCTGGTGGGTCATCTGGGTCATCTAGTCACAACTCAATCAGGATATGAACAAAAGCCGTCTCCAACCTCATTTATCATTTATTAAATTAAAAAATACAACTTTTAGAGCTTATGTCAGAAAGTAGAGCAGACCCTACAGCAGTCACATTTAGAACAAAACTGAGTCGAAATAAATCCTGTTATCTCATAGCGCCATTAACCCAGGGAATGCTTTCTCAAAATCATTTGGATTAGAAGGGATGGCTGCAGTGACAGCTTTAGGACTAGTTGAGTAACTGTTGTGGAAATATTAAATCCTAACTATAATATACAACTATATACTAATTATATAAACCTTGTTTATATAACTACTAGTCAATTGAAAATGAATTTGTATACATTCTCCTTGGACCTAGAGATCCCTCCCTTCCTTTCTCTAATTGAAAGGTGTTAAGCTAGTTTACATTTGCATTGCCACTGTAGCCATGAAGTCTGATACTGAGGCCATGCCAATCTACTTCTTTGTTGTGTAGATTCCTTTAACTGTCCTGCAGCCTTGTGGACATGTCCACTTCACCTATAGTGTCTCTCCCACCATGACTGACTTCAGCCATGGCCAGTCCTAAAGTCTCCACCATGGTCACTCCCCCTCACCTTTGTACTTCCTGCCCACCATGTGATATAAGAATCATGTGCACCCATTGTCTCATTGAATGGATGCTTGGTAGCTTTGCTGCCTGCATCTTCCCATGATCATGCTCCAAAATTCAATCAAATATTTTGCTGTCAAGAAGTGTCTATAAAGAAGTTTTTCTTCATCAGTGGCTAGTTTAGTAGTAGCAGTAGTACTCTATTCCATTGAGGTGGAAGTGATAATCACTTTAGAGACGGGTGTCCTTACCCCCACGAGGGAAGTCCTTCACCAGGCAGGTCCTCCAGCCATCAGCTCCCCTCCGCCACCGAGTCCTGGTCTGGCAACAAACAGCAGTGGTTTAGTCTCAACGTCTGGTAACTACAGCATTATCTGGTCTGGTAACCAACAGTGGTAGTTTGTCTGGTAACTACAGCATTATCTGGTCTGGTAACCAACAGTGGTAGTTTGTCTGGTAACTACAGCATTATTTAGTCTGCTAACCAACAGTGGTAGTTTGTCTGGTAACTACAGCATTATCTGGTCTGGTAACCAACAGTGGTAGTTTGTCTGGTAACTACAGCATTATTTAGTCTGGTAACCAACAGTGGTAGTTTGTCTGGTAACTACAGCATTATTTAGTCTGGTAACCAACAGTGGTAGTTTGTCTGGTAACTACAGCATTATCTGGTCTGGTAACCAACAGTGGTAGTTTGTCTGGTAACTACAGCATTATTTAGTCTGGTAACCAACAGTGGTAGTTTGTCTGGTAACAAATAGCGGTAGTTTGTCTGGTAACAAACACAGCAGTAGTTTGCTCTGGTAACACAAGCAGTGGTTTGAATGGTGTGGTAACGTTGGTCGTTTCCAGTCATGTCTGAATGGAAGCAATGCAGTTTATGCAAACTTCCCAGTAATACTTCCTCCAGATGCACAGCTCCAGCATCAGCTCTCCTCAGCCAAGGATTCCTGGTCCGCTAACAAACACAGTGGTAGTAGTTGAGCCATTTATTCTTTGGACGCCTCGTTTAAATCATTCTGAACCAAAGTGCTGGCTTGAGTGTAAAAGAGGAATGGAAGATTCATTTGATATTTTAAACTTGCACTAAGAAACATGCACACTCTTGTTATTCAGGAAAACAGTCAAACATTGTGTGAATTCAACAGGTTGTCAAATGACGTAGAAAAAAGGTTGAGGTTGGTATTAACCTTCCAAAGACTTAAGCAGTCACATCGTAGGCCTCGTGTTGTTCCTGGTCATCAGCTTCATCTATTCACAATCCACTTTAAATCAGTATACAAATAAAAACCGTCTCCCACCTCAGCCGACAGACTCACTATCATTTGTTCAAATAAACCATACAACTTGTAGAACTTGTGCAGCAGTAGCACAGACTCTGTAGCCTTCACATTTAGGGGTTAGAGAGTCTAAATAAAACGTATTAACCCAGGGACTGTTTTCTCTAAATCAGCCACCATAAGTGATGGCTGCCCTAACAGATTTAAGAACAAAAACACTTCAGTAGCAGTGAGTGTGATAATCACTTTAGAGCTGGGCTTCATTCGCCCCGACCGGGACGTCCTTCGTCAGGCAGGACCTCCAGCACGGCTCCACCATCAGCTCCCCTCCGCCACGGCGTCCCGGTCTGCTATCAAACAGCGCTAGTTGGGTCTAACATCTGCTAACAAACCTGGGGATGGAAACATTTGCAAAGGGGTAGCGAATATCCAACTTCCTTAAGTTTCCAAGTTGACTTATTGAGAAATGTATAACTGTGAAATTAACTGAGAAATGTGTAACTATGGTAGTAGTAGTAGCAGCAATAGGAGCAAAAATAGCTCACGTGACTTAGATGACCCAAAATATTACCTCAAATCACAGCTTAGGAAGAATTCACAGTGAAAACAAACTAAAAACTAATAAATCTCTCTCTACAATCGTTTACAAAAACTAAAAAGAACCTCCGGGCATTTAGCGTTTCAGAACAGCTTGGTGATGGTTACCCTCTGGTCCTCAGCCTCCGGACCACCCTGCTGCCCCATGCCTGGTCCTCAGCCTCCGGTCCACCCTGGTGCCTCATGCCTGGTCCAGGGGATCTGGTTACCCTCTGGTCCACCCTGGTGCCTCATGCCTGGTCCAGGGGATCTGGTTACCCTCTGGTCCTCAGCCTCCGGTCCACCCTGGTGCCTCATGCCTGGTCCAGGGGATCTGGTTACCCTCTGGTCCACCCTGGTGCCCCATGCCTGGTCCAGGGGATCTGGTTACCCTCTGGTCCACCCTGGTGCCCCATGCCTGGTCCAGGGGATCTGGTTACCCTCTGGTCCACCCTGGTGCCCCATGCCTGGTCCAGGGGATCTGGTTACCCTCTGGTCCACCCTGGTGCCCCATGCCTGGTCCAGGGGATCTGGTTACCCTCTGGTCCACCCTGGTCCAGGGGATCCTGTAAAGTCAGACAGCATCTTTGTAAACACGTTTACACAGCGGTCTTGTTTTGTACAATATGTACATGTAATTAAATCTCAGAAGACGACGTGCTATAACATATTAGCTGTGCTATAACTTATTAGCTTTATTTATTAACTAGAGACATACAGGTTGGCCGTCTTCAGGAAGGCAAACTTCCACACACCGAGTCAAGGTACTGAACCAATCACAATCAAGCATATTCACATCCAATAGAAATCATTGTAACTCCATAATCATTAACAGTGATGTCAACACACGGTAACAAATATATTCTATGAATATCACAACAGCAAGTTCAATTACACTATGGAATGCCACTAACACTAGTGAGCCTGGTTCAACGCTTCCTCGACCACATCTACCTCCCGACCACTCTGCATAGATCACTTTGAGAAGGTCATATAACGTTACAGAAAAGAATGGGTAAATACGGTAGGTATCAATGTGAAACCGTCCATATCAAACGCTCACCTGCGTGGTTGGATTGACATCTTGTGCGTCATACAGGTTCAGGATAGCAAGGACTGGAGCTGCCCCCACTGTTAACACAAAACAATCATCCATTTAATAACAAGACATCACACGCTGGAATCACATGGGAACAACAATTACCAAACACAGGAAGTGATGCAGCAATTTTTAAATCCTTTCCTATAAAAACCTGTCCTGCCTCATTTTCCAAGTCAATGAGTGTACGCAAAAGATGTAGTATGTCTGAATGTGTCACTACTCTTCAATGAGCTTTACATCATGGCCTCACCAAGAATAAACTGAAAACCAATACAATAGTCAGGGTGCTTAAGAGGAACAACTGTTCTTAGTTTGCTTATGTTATGTGGGATTTCATCTACAGCCGCAGTTTTATGGTAGCATTTGGCAACAATTAAACTTATTTGACTCTTCTGAACAGCTATTCCATTAGTTTTTACACAAATAAGCACGTTTACATTGAACCCTTCCTTTTACTTCTGAAGTCTAGCAGAGACAACACAGAGAAGACAGAATTTATTCAGCCCAAGCACTGAAACTGAAAGTGCATTGACCTCACCGTTATGGAGTCCTTTTTAGCCCAGTGGGGAGACCGCAGCGAGGGATGGAGCTGGGTGTGGAGGCAGACACCTTGTGACACAAACTACAGTTACAATTTCAGCTCTGTAGGGTTAGGGTGAGGGTTTAACTGGGCCAATCACAGCCCAGATATTTAAAACACTAGCAGTATCAATAGTAATATAATAGTAAAATGATACTTAGCCATATTCAGCTGCTGGGTTGTTGTAGATCAAAGGAGCCGCACTATGGAAATAACAAATTGTAATTAAAATGTTGCAGCCTTAAACTATCTCTGCATCATATACGCGACTCGAAAATGTTTACGCAACAACACAGTGTCAGTTGTAGAGAGCAATTATCAAAGTAGTTTTGCGGGATTTAATAAAAATGTTATGTTTCATTGTGTGCACTACCTAAAGCACAATAAAGTGATCAAATATTGCAGATGGTTACTGATAGAAATAGGGATCCGCCAGATTACCTAATTAGGTACGCTTGTTAGTGATGAGGTTACGCAAATGTCAATCCTAATCGTACTGCCAGATGCCCTACCAGGTGAATCAACATCCACAACTCATACAGTACTGCAGCATTAGAGGTTCACAAACTGTATATTTCTAACATATTTCTAACTAAACAGTCATACTGGAATCCTAACGTTCCAGTACAAACCAGCAATACATAACCAGCACCTCACCTTGAGCTGAACGATGATGAAGATCTTGTGGTCCTTTGATCATCTTCGCATTTCAAAATACAGTCAACAGACTTACCTTGAGGCGATCTAGTAGTTTGATGCTGTTGGTATATGTACAAATAATTTTGACTAAACAGTTCCCCCATCTAACTAATTAACTACTACCAATAAACAAGGTTCACCAGCGTACAAAAAAACTAACTGATCTGATGCTTTTTGTCCACTTCCTTGCTACTCTCAAAAACATTGCATTCAAATTGCATGAGTGTTGCCTTATTGATCTGGGTGTGGTCTGAGTGGCCCGAGATGCATGCTAGGACACTGTGCTATCTTAAGTCTACAGTTCTGTAGATGTTCCCCCTCAGTAATAACCAAGTGTTCATAAGGCTGTCGTCACATCAGTTACATGAACAGGAACATCCGTCAGGACCGTGACAGGGACTGCCCAAGGAGAAATGCCAAGGGTAGGATGTGAGGGCTCGAACACTTAGCGACTAGAATACAACCTAACTCTTACAGTAGAGAACCATTGAGCACATTTCAATGTTCCTCTTCATAGATCTTGAAGCCCCAGTTAGGGTCTCTTTACGTCCACATCTGAAGAACAACACACCTGCAGCTTGAAGAGGACCCTAGTTGGGATGTTTCCAAGATGGTTTCTGATTCAAGGGAACCCATCTCCCAGGTCCAGCTAGCCTCGTCCAATACCTTACATATTCAGCCAGCGAAAGACTTGCGTCTCAGCACAGGAGTACAGAAGATCCACAGGTCACGCCAGCCATCGATCATGTCGGAGGTAGGAAGGGCAGCCACGTCGCAGACTGTCAAGCTTGAATAACCATTTACAAAAATGTTCTGGTACATTTTCATCTTCTCAGTTGGTTTCCTGTCCATTCTGTCCATTCAGAATGCCTTTAGTCCATCATCCATTGTTCCTAGTATCCATTGTTTGCATAATTCAGTCACACTGCAATCCAATCTGCATGACACTCAAGTCATCCTATCCAGTGTGTAGGAGGTGGAATAGAAAGCCAGATGCTGGATCTCTCCAGGCTCTTGATGTATACTGGATTGCAAAGGCAAATCGTTGATTTGGGCCACAGACATCAAGAAACGTCGTCCCAAAAGATACTCAAGGATGTTTTAAATGGAGTAGCGTCGTACTGTAGCTGAAAATTCTAAAGATAAAAATGTAGCAATAAAATACACCACCTCATTAAACCAACCTGTTAAAATCTTCAGGAGTCAGCCCACATCCCATGTCAAGACGCTCACACATAGTATGCTATGTCAGGTCGATCCCTGGCCATCCTTACATGTAATACCCCATGCCAGGTACAACACTGGCCATGCTCACATGAAGAACCCTATGCCAGGTTGAAAGCTGGCCACGCTCACATGAAGTACCCTATGCCAGGTCAAACACTGACCACACTCACATGAAGTACCCTATGCCAGGTCAAACCCTGGCCACACTCACATGAAGTACCTATGCCAGGTTGAAAGCTGGCCACACTCACATGAAGTACCCTATGCCAGGTTGAAAGCTGGCCACACTCACATGAAGTACATATGCCAGGTCAAACACTGGCCACACTCACATGAAGTACCTATGCCAGGTCAAACACTGGCCACGCTCACATGAAGTACCTATGCCAGGTTGAAAGCTGGCCACGCTCACATGAAGTACCTATGCCAGGTTGAAAGCTGGCCACGCTCACATGAAGTACCCTATGCCAGGTTGACAGCTGGCCACACTCACACATTAAGTATCCCATGCCAAGTTAAACCATGGCCACGCTCACACCGTTTATTCTATGCTAGGTTGAAGCCCGGCCACACTTTCATGTAGTAAGAACCCCATGCCAGGTCAGCCTCTGGCCCGGCTCACACATGTATGAAAAAATACAAATTAAAGAATTAAACAAACAATTACCATACTTACCAAACCAGGTAACAAAGTAAGATAAGCAGAAGCAGAAGGAGAACCCAGTGGTAGGTTGGTAGGTCTTAAACAGAAGGACAGACCAGTGGTGGGTTGGTAGGTCTTAAACAGAAGGACAGACCAGTGGTAGGTTGGTAGGTCTTGAGCAGAAGGAGAACCCAGTGGTGGGTTGGTAGGTCTTGAGCAGAAGGAGAACCCAGTGGTGGGGTAGTAGGTCTTGAACAGCAGGATCCTCATCATCCCATCTTGGGAGCAGGCCGATGAGCCCCCTACTGGCTCAGACACGAGCCTTTCTCAGGCTGAACTGCAGAGTAATGGGCGAGGCCAGCTGGCCCTGGAAGATGGGTCCCCTCAAATCAGCAACCATCCTGGAAAGATCCCAACAAGAACCCTTTCCGAACTGCAGTTGTGCTCTCCTCCAGCTGGGGAGGTAGAGAAACCGTCACCACGGCTTCAAGATGTATGAAAGAGAACGTTGCAATGTGCTCAATGGTTCTCTCCTGTAAGATCTAGGTTGTGTTCTAGTTGCTAAGGGGACGAGCCCTCACACCTTGCCCCTGGCGTTTCTCCTCAGGGGAGACCCTGTCAGTATCTTGAAGAACATTCTAATTCACGTAACTGACGTTACGAGGGCCCCTTAAACACTTGGTTTCTCCCGAGGGGGCACATCTACAGAGCTGTAGATGTCAGACAGCACATTACCCTAGCATGCATCTCTGATCACTCAAACCACATACCCCCCATCAGTAAGACAAAACACATGTAAGAGAGAAGGGGGCATGAGAGAGGGGACAGAGAGAGGGAGGGGGGCATGAGAGAGAGGGGACTGAGAGAGGGAGCATGAGAGAGAGAGGACTGGGAGAGGGGGGACTGAGAGAGAGGGGACTGAGAGAGGGGGGACTGAGAGAGAGAGAGGGGGGCATGAGAGAGAGGGGGCTGAGAGAGGGGGGACTGAGAGAGAGGGGGCATGAGAAAGAGAGGGGACTGAGAGAGAGGGGACAGAGAGAGAGAGGACTCAGAGAGGAGGGACTGAGAGAGAGGGGGCATGAGAGAGAGAGGGGACTGAGAGAGAGGGGGCTGAGAGAGGGGGGACTGAGAGAGGGGGGACTGAGACAGAGAGGGGACTGAGAGAGGGGGGACTGAGAGAGGGGGGGCATGAGAGAGGGGGGACTGAGAGAGAGGGGGCATGAGAGAGAGAGGGGACTGAGAGAGAGGGGGCATGAGAGAGAGAGGACTCAGAGAGGGGGAACAGAGAGAGAGGGAGACTAAGAGAGGGGCATGAGAGAGAGGGGTCTGAGAGAGAGGGCATGAGAGAGGGGTATGAAAGCGGGGGCATGGGGGGGGGGGGGGGGGGGGGCGCATGAGGGGGAGGCAGGGCGAGAGAGCCTCAACCAACCAGGAGGCCAAAATGAGGCCTCAGCATAAAAAGGAAAAGTCAGGACTTACAGTTTGCAGTTTCTTCCTCATGATTCAGTTGTGATACTCACAGAATCTCCATTTCTTGTTCTTGACCTGTGAAGGAGTGCAACGAGCAGATTAGTTTTAGAGCTCAAATGAACCACTGAACACAGTGGCAAAGTTGCTTCCTGTTCAATTAATTATTCATGGGTTCCTTTCCCCAATCTTGGGCACTTGTCTACTTCCATATTTGTAGAGCGACCAATGTATTACAAGTTTTAAAACCCAGTTCTTATTATTAAGCTTTTGATATTTTTTATAATTTGTAAGATAAATTCACTTTTTTATAGTGGAAGTCAGTGGGCTTCAATCTAACAACTCAAAGTACTTTCACCTGTAGAAACTTTATTAAAATGAATACATTTTTTACTTTATTGCATAAAGGTGCAGTTGGAACAGACTTAGCAGAAATAGATAGATATAACTTCATCTATATCTCTAAGTGTTTTAATTAGTGAATAATACAATTAAAAAAGCAACTTGCTTAAGAAGAAGCAACTAATAGTGATAGTTATCTATCCATCTATCTCTATACTTACATCGAATTATCTATCCATCTATATCTCTATCATCTCATCTCTCTATAGCTATATCTATATATAGATATATCTATATCTATATATCGATCTCTATATTTATATCTCTATAGCTATCCATCTCTCTACAGCTATAGCTATATATATATAACTATATAACCATCTATATCTATACCTCTATCGCTATCTATCCATCTCTCTATAGCTACATCTCTCTCTCTCTCTCTCTCTCTCTCTCTCTCTCTCTCTCTCTCTCTCTCTCTCTCTCTCTCTCTCTCTCTCTCTCTCTCTCTCTCTCTCTCTCTCTCTCTCTCTCTCTCTCTCTCTCTCTCTCTCTCTCTCTCTCTCTCTCTCTCTCTCTCTCTCTCTCTCGCCATCTATCCATCTCTCTATAGCTATAGATATCTATAGCTATCGCTATCTATTAATCTCTCTATAGCTATATCTATATATCTAGCTCTATATCGATTGACGTTTGGATCAAGAAACGTCAGCCCGTCATCATCATCGTGCCACCACAGAGACAAATCAACCGCTTAGCTTCAGCCACTCAACGGGCTATGGCCCGGTGGAACAAAACCAATGAAGCCATCCCGACACACTGTTTATTAGTCCTTTACTCAGTCAACGCAGAAAAGAGGAAACAGCGCCCCCCGGTGTCACACATTACAATGGCTAACAGAACAGGGCCAAACACCGCCATTGTGTGACGTCATTTCCCCGCCTACTACTTGTGATGGCGGCCAATTGAAAGTGAATGAGGTCTGGAGCTTCTAGAAGCGCTAGGCTAACCATGACAGTCACGTTTATTTCAATATAGCAATAGGCCTATGACTTGTAACAATACTCATTTAAAACACTTTACGTCCCGTTACATCCACAACTAACATTATTTAACATATCAAGTAGGCCTAGTAGAAAAACAAATGTTCCTCACAGCAGGTCCAGCTACAGCAGTCGCTTTTACTTCGAAAAGTCTTCGTTTCCTTGCGGTTAACCCGGAAAACAGAGGACCACATTTGTCCTTAGTCACACATAGAAGTTGAACCGGAAACTTCCAACCGTGTTGTGGTTTAATTTGTAAAAATTATTTAGGAAATGACCGTGTATTGGAGACAAAAGACGGCTACTACCAAACTAGCTGCTTTACTGAACGGAAGTAAACAGCGCCACCTGCAACAAGCCCCGCGAAATCATTACCATGGCAACCTAATTAGTACACCTACATGCAGGTGTGCATGGAAGCAAATCATAACGTTTTGAATTTTTAAAAGCCATTTAATTTAGTATATATAAATGTAAAACACCATTGAATTCATAACATTTACATATTATACTTTGAAGCCAAAATCATCTGAATTCATTCGTTTTGAATTCACCTCGGCAATCGAGACTGAACGTGATGGAACAGACTGCTGTCATGGTGGTTATGTTGTGTTACGAGCTTTTTTGAAGCCCTGAAACCTACTGTGCTTATTGAGGCCCGACTTTGATTATACATAACTGACATAAACCGTACAATTTACCTGAGCCCCGTCCTTCTCCCCGTTGGCCATCGTTGGCTTTAATTCTCCAGCAGTTTGTTTTGATCACATGACTGAAGGATGGCGCTCTGATAGGCCGGCAATAGATTATATTGCGTTCGGTCTCAATTGCTTTGGCCTTGGAAGGCCCTGCAACTGCAGTTTGAATTTATATGGCTTTAATTTTCTGGTCCATATTTTGACCACTTGAATATGAGTAATCAATATCGTATGTATATATATATATATATATATATATATATATTATAGATATATAGATATATAGATAGATAGATAGATAGATATCTCGAATATATCAAATATCTGCAAATTTATTTTTTTGTATCATAAATAGTGAATGCATAATTTTTTATCGTGTTTTTAAATGGTACAACTTGAAATGCCATATTTGAATTTCAAAGAGGTGATTTCAAAACGAATAAATTCAGATGACCTTGTTTTTAAAGTATAATATTTATACGTTATTAATTCAATTGTGTTTACGTCTCGATATACAAAGTATCATGTTACTACTTAGCCTGCTGATTTAGATATGAATTATGATGATGAAACGGCTTAGTGATTAAGGATCCTCAAGTCCTTAACTGGGTTATTAAGTGATTAAGGAGCATGTTATGCTCCTTAATCAGGGAAAAGGTGTCATCAACTAACAGTGGGGGCCAGAGACAGGGCTCTGGCAGGGAGGGGGAAACAGCATGAGGCAAAACCAAATGTAAATGTTTAAAGACTAACACTTTCCTCAACAGCGTGGAAAGACAGCTGTTTTTCATATATGGGGTCGAAAGGTCAAAAGGAGCCTGCGCCACGCCCCTTATGAGATTTAAAAAAGTTAGAGGGGTGAGAGGTCACGAGATGGAGCATTATCCGAGGCTCTTTTAGTTACTTCCTGTAGGGCTAGAGGCCCTAAATGTAATATCTTACTTGTCCTTGAGGCCCTCTTTCATATGAAAGACACCCCAGGTCTCTTTCTCACTCCCAAGTGTCCTTGACCCCTAGGTCACCTACTAATTACATAACTTCCTGTAGGGCTGGATGTACAGTATATTAGCTACTATTTTAGTAAATCTTGATAACCTGATTCATATAAAAGAGACCAGATGTCGCTATCTTACTCCCAAGTCATTCTGTGCACACACCATTAACGGGTTAATGGTGTGTTTGCATCACTTCCTGTAGGTCTAGTACCCTCATGTTGATAATTTAAGTAATCTTTTGAAAGTCTTTTTAGTCTTCCTTTTACTTTATTGACGCATTAACACTTTAAAGCGGGATTAATTGGTCATGATTATCTTGTGCTTATTATCTATGTTTTTATAAAATGAACCTTTGGAATGGATTTAAACTCCCTGTTTTCCCACAAAAACATGTCGGCCTGGTCCGTCCCAAAGAAGAAATATGTCATCCGTGGGTCACTCGAAAATCTACGTTTTTATTGAAAGAACATCATCAGTTACATAAAATAACATATCATGACTTTCATAACACACATAACATAGCAGCCTAGATTACTAATGTTACACAACGCAAAACAACGATTCAAACAACATGCAAGCTGCGTGGTTTCAGGGTTAGCAGCATCTATATGAATCACCATGGCAACGATGTAAAAAGTTGCATTAACTAACAAACTAAACATCCTCTACATTCACTGACTGAAGATTACAACATTAAAATGAATATTCATCACTAGAAATGTTATCAAAGCACATTTTAATGCCGTAGTTGTCTTAAAATGTTGCTTTTTCCACTGAGAATATAATGATTGTCATCCATTTTGTTTTGGCAGAACCTTGACATACGTGACGTATTGCTGTTTCTTCAAACAGTCGATAGGGGGCTAAAACGGTCATATGGGTCGTTTTCAAAGACCTTTACAAACAACCTATTCTGACGTTTAGGTTGGAGATCACATTTCATCATTGATATTGTCAAAAAAGTTACGTGGCTATGTTTATGGTCATTGAACAGCTTATCCAAGAGAGTCATGAATCAGAACTGTGTTTGTTACTCTGTTAACTAAAGCTAGCCTGCTACCATTTCTGATAACTACAGCGGGGCAAACTATGTAATCTATTTATACATTCAGATTATTGGTCTTCTGGTCAGTGATATTAGGATGACACTAGCAAACAAACATTAAATATGTTACATTTATATGCAAAATGAAGACAAACCAGCACATTCACATCAGGAAAAAGTGAATCGTCAATATCAATACATAAATATAACCCCCACTTCAATTCCATTAAAACAACCTACTCAATCAGAGTTTAAGATAAAACCCTACTGTGTGGATTTAATTAGTAAATCAGCTAAGCCAGACAGAGATATAAAAGCCAACAGATACTTGATTTAGTCTTTTGAAACCATCTTGAACTCACAATCTCCTCATATCAGATCAAAGGATTGATGCACGACCCAACTACATCTGCTCATAAAGAAGTTCACTGATTATAAACTAAAGTAAATGTATTCTATATGCTATTCTAGCACAAAATGTGGCCTGTCACAAAGCCCATAATGACGGAATGCAGAACTAGCTAGCTACCTCAGACACACTCTGAGCTACAGCATTCAGAAACTTCACTACTCAGGTCTTCTTCAGAATCAGCAGCTATGTTCCCCAGTGAGGCCAATTAGGTGCAGCGAATTTGATTCTCTCTTGTGGAAGTATAGAAGTGCAACTTGTTCACTCCTTCTGTCTGACCTGTGGAAATATAAATATAAGAAGGTAAATAAAAGTGGCTGAAAAGACCTACAGCTCATTTCACTCATTCACACTCCTAGGTTGAGCACAGTACTAAGGAGGACTTTTATTATCCCAAACAGGAAGCTTGAAACTCTTATTGTTTTAAGCTGTTTGTATTATTTTTTAGTTGACTGAAAAAAGAGATTCCTCATGAAGATCTTATCTGAGACTCCCTTGTGCAGGTAGCACATGCAAGCTGGTGCATGCCTTTACAGAAGGTTAAGCATATTTGGCTTTATAAGGACCTGGTAATGGCTCTATAGGCTGGACACCAACCTGTAAAACAGATGAAGTTAAGATGTTCTTCACAAGAGCGTGGCCTCCATGTGGAAGGTTCCACACTGGACACACCCCCACAGGGGCTGGAATGTTGTGAGCCTTCGTCCCATTGGTTGAAGTCCATCGGGTCACCGGACATCCAAAACCAGGAGTTTCCTAAAAGTGACCTACAAACATTGAAAGCTTTTAAAGAGTTACATGAGAATAATGTGGCTAAGTATTTAGCTTGTGTTGTTTTCATGGTATTTTTGATAAAACAAAGTGATGGACGGACAGATGATCATAAGGACAGACTTGATTGCCTGATAGACACCAAGGTCTGGCCAGTACCTGCGCAGGCCCACCCAGAGGTGGCTGGTTAGTGGGAAGGGGGCGCGAGCCACCAGCTCATCAATCATCTCCTGGTCTTCTGGGCCCATGAGGCTCAGCAGGTCCCAGTGAGAGTCTCTGCAGTAGAGCAGGGCGTCTGACCAGCACAGCCGTGTCCCCACCAGAGTGATGTTCCTCCCCATCTCCTGAATGCTCATGGAGGGTGCAGCGAGCTCTGTGGTAATAATTGACAGTGTGTTGTTGAGGGAGTTTTACTTTCAGCACTGTAAGTCTAGTAGAGCTATGAATCTTCATCTATAATACCATTCAAAATAGCCTAGCCTACTATTAATATTTACTATGTACCTATACACCGTATATACAGTCTTATGCATTGCCAATGTCACTATCAGCATGTAGTTGTTAAACGTTCTGTCCACTAGAGGGCATTCTACCAATTTACATTTATTTAAATATTTTATTAAATATATTTAAGTAAATATTAATATTATCCACGTTGTTTTACATTGAATGTGATTGTTCGTTTCACACAACAATAAAATAATTACAAGTCATTGAGTTGAATGGGAGTGAACACATACAAAGTGATTTCCATTTTGCGAAAGGCAACATACAATTGATTCACACCAAGGTCGAATTTTTACGACTCTAGCCAGGGAATAAATCTGTTAAACCAATCATATTTCGCTGTCTTTGTCAAAGTCACCGTTGAAACTATACAAGTTGGAGGAGGTAACAGCCTATTAATGTTTCTCCACACAGTGTTCTTCATCCATAGTGGTAAACTACAATCATAGACCTATAATTATCACTATCTGTTGTATGTATTGATCATTCATCTTGATAGCAGTAGGCGCCACAAGCGAATGTTTAATTGCACCTCGGTACGTGAATTTAGGTTGCTTTTGATAACATGAAGGTGTGCCGTTGTATCGCAACAGTTTAGTTTTGAATACCAACTTTCTACAAAAGAGTGACAACTCTATTTTAGTTATTGAGCAGGGAAACAACCTCAAGAACAATCGTCTCCAAAACATGGATGTATTCAATAATGCACACCCACTTATTATAACCCCCCCCCCCCCCCCCCCACACACACACACACACACTAATAAATTCCAGAAATCCTTATTACATCAATAAATAAATCGCCAATCAATGTGGGATGTTTTTAAACATTTTAAGGGCAAACCAACACCTTCAGACACTTGGCAGTTCTTTCTCTCAAAAAGGAACCGTCACAGTCTAATCTCATCACACTTGAACTCAACTGATGTGAAGGGCTATGAGGTGTCTTGCACCATACAGTAAACATCTTACTTTGATACTTCACTCTGAAATATCACAATACAGAACAGTCATGTAGATCAGTGGTGCCCAACCTTTGACTTTAGGTGGACCATTACCTTGTTATCAAGACCTTTCGTGGACCACCTCAGATGCAAACGGTAGAACTTATATAAATACAAATGCAGTGGCTGAGCAAAGAGTGCCAGCAAACCCTTTATACACAAGTATTACTGCAAGTAGGCCATGGCCAGTGGGAAACAGTGGAAAGAAAAAGTCAGCAACACTGCTTATGCTCCCTTTGTGTTTATTCAGCAAACACAAAGCAACACAAAACAAAGCGAATCTTTTTTTAATAATAGAAAACCATAATAATTTATTTACTCAATATTTATAATTTATTTTAAATGATCTATGTTATTTTTTCTATTATTGTAAATTTGTCTATTTCAAGAATAAAATCCTGCAGTACCCTCACGTACCACATGCAGTACCCTCGTGTACCACCAGTGGTACGTGTACCACCAGTGGTACGTGTACCACCTGCAGTACCCTCATGTACCACCAGTGGTACATGTACCACCTGCAGTACCCTCATGTACCACCAGTGGTACTTGTACCACCTGCAGTACCCTCATGTACCACCAGTGGAACGCGTACCACAGGTTGAAAACACTGTCTGCAGATTGTCCTTTGGTGGATGCTTTTACCCAAAGTGCATACATTGTAATAATAGGTAGCCCCGACTGGGAATCAAACTCCTAACCGTGGCAGTGTTAATGCCATGCTCTATCAGTTTAGCTACACAAGACCAGCTTTTGACCGTTGACCAACAGTGGTACTGGTACACCCATCCCCTTTTATTGATCGTGTAATGATGGACTGGGTTCTTACCTCCATACACTTTGACCTCACACAACTGCACATAGCCTGCTTGAGCAGAGGACTTGTAGAAGTTGATGAACCTTCCTTCCATTCCCCAACACTTGACAGTCTGAGTCAAGCAGCTTGGGTCATCGTTGATGATGGCACACCTGAGGAAAAGAGACAGAGAGAGAAGATACAGTAGTCTGGTGAAGGTATCAGAGACCAGATTCCAGTAGCTGGTGTGTGTCCAGGTGTACTTGAGCAGAGCACTGGTTGTGTTCCCTTATTTTCTGGGAATATAATATTCTATGCTATTTAGTCATTTATATTTTTATCCAAAGACACTTAAAAGCAGGTTGAGGTAATTGGGGATCAAACCCAGAACGTTTTGGCTGGGAGTCGAACGGTATTGAGTGGAAGTAGGGTAGGTGACACAAGTGATTCACCTTGGATTGTTATTGCCGTTGTTCGCCAGTGAATTCCCGATGAGTATTTCCACGCCTTTTAGGTACCACCTAGCGTAATTCCTATTAGTGACCTGGATCTCTGACACCCTGTACACACCAGGCAGCTCCAGCCTCCACCATGGTTTGGCCTGGTACTGGGTATGGGTGCAGCTGTTGTGCTCCCACTGAGGGTCGGTGTTCCCATCGATGGCGTGTTCAGCCACCCCGCCCCAAGCAGTTGTAGACTGAATAGCCGTGCCGCTCAGCGCCAGGTTAATGCGAGATGTAGCTTAATGGAGAAAGAAACCACAGAATAGTTTGTCAAGTTGCATTCTAGTGTTCAGAACACATTGAAATACTTAAAATAACAATTATAACTAGTCATCGGCCCCTAAATGGGGCACATAGAAATACCTGAAAATCCAGGTGACTTCCACAGGAGGACCACAACACCTGGTGATGAGGAAATACTATTTATTTAATAAAATAATATTTAAGCTATTATCAGTTTATATTTACAAGCATATATTCTGCAACTATTGTATCAATGAAATGTTCAAACTATTCATAGTAGGAATCATACACACGCCCACGATCACAATAACATAGGACATCAACTGTCAAACGTTTTGGCAGGTACATTTTTATTAATTAAGATAATAAACTGGGTAATGATAAATACTGTAGTGCTGTGTGGAATACCTACCAATGAAACTGCAGATGAGACGACTGGACCCCATGGTTCTGAAGAAACAACATGCCCAGCCACTAGATAATACTAGCTAGTAGGTATACATTCCTTCATTTGAAGGGGTAAGGTGGCAAGTATAAGTGCATAAGCACTTATACTAATGTACTGTTCATATGTAAACAGTAAGTGCACATACACTACTACAGTAGTAGTAATACTACTAGTAGTAATACTAGTAGTAATACTTAATACTACACTATTATGACACTTAGCACATAAGTAAGACTATACGTTTGTGGCAAGGTATACATTCATACGTTCATGACACATACAGCATTCTATAACAAGTGGGAACCAATAGATCCTTTGAGATGGAGCTATAAGTAATTGACACATTACATTAATCTTAGGAGCCCAAAAATGAGGAGTCTACCATTACAGAGTAATACAATAAAATCATAAAATAGTTTGTCTCTCTGACTTGAAGATGGTACTCACCGGCAGAGTCTGTAGGTCCTTCTGCTACGAATGAAGCGTCTGAATCTAAGACCAGCACCATATACACTTGGATTTGCATTAAGTAATCCAAAGGATCTTGTTTGCAAATACTACTGCTCAAGCCCTCACTGTGGGAGTGACTAGGGGAGGTTCTATACCAAGGAAATAGTGAGAGACTTGAGGTGAATTTAACAAAAACATGGCTCTCTTTATTACAATAAACTTGTCTTGGTTTGAGGTACAGGGGGAAACCGGTAAGCAAGGCTGGATGAGCTCGATGGACTAGCCAGCGCTACAGTAACCTTCACCAACTTGCATCTGATCAGTCTGGTTCTTATTCTGTGGCCCATTGGTGTTGGTTATTCTGATGTTTCTCAGCTGCTTTCCCCAGGTGGTGGAGCTAGCCTGAATGCTGCCAGGACGTCTGGATGTGTCCCAGTCGTCACAACCACCTTATCCAGGAGGCCTCAACACCTTGTCCATTAGGATCAGAAAGTCCTAAAGGGAAGAACCAAATGAATGTTTATGTGCACGCTGACAGAAAACTAACCTGCATTGTCATTTATTGTGCCATGGCATTCTTTTCTGTAGAAAGCCTCTTGCTCCCGCATTGCCATTTGCATAGAAAAACCTGACATGATTTGAGTATTTTATGTTAAAGTAACAAAGCCAAGCACTTAGGGTCAATGTTTAGGACCTTACAGGTCAAAAGATGCATAAACAGAAGCAGAAGGCTAGAAAACAATAAACTGCAGGGTTATATAAATCCCTGTAGGCAAACAGTCTGTGAATATACAAATAGGAAGGACTCTGAGAGAGGAGGAACAGAGAGAGAGAGAGAGAGAGAGAGAGAGAGGGGGCTGAGGAGAGAGGTAAATATATGTGTATATTTGCATATAGTCTGTCACGGCTTGTGCAGGGAGGTAAACAAATGCAGTCATCAGACTCAGAAGGGTAGGAGCAAAAGGAAGCTTTACTTCTTATAAACAGGCAGACAGAAACAAACCTACAATGAACAATGAGCCAACAAATAAGAGACAGATCAGTCTCAGGGCTTGACACCCAAGTCTCAGGGTTAGCTCAGGCTAGGGAACAGGGCTAGACACCCAAGACTCAGGGCTAGCTCAGGCTAGGGAGCAGGGCTAGGCAAGTCAGGAACAGGGCTAGCTCAGGCTAGGGAACAGGGCTAGCTCAGGCTAGGGAGCAGGGCTAGGCAAGTCAGGAACAGGGCTAGCTCAGGCTAGGGAGCAGGGCTAGGCAAGTCAGGAACAGGGCTAGCTCAGGCTAGGGAACAGGGCTAGGAAGGCTAGGAACAGGGCTAGGAAGGCCAGGAACAGGGCTAGCTCAGGCTAGGGAACAGGGCTAGCTCAGGCTAGGGAACAGGGCTATGAAGGCCAGGAACAGGGCTAGCTCAGGCTAGGGAACAGGGCTAGCTTAGGCTAGGGAAGAGGGCTAGGATGGCCAGGAACAGGACTAGCTCAGGCTAGGTAACAGGGCAGGAAGGCCAGGAACAGGACTAGCTCAGGTTAGGGAACAGGGCTAGCTCAGGCTAGGGAACAGGGCTAGCTCAGGCTAGGGAAGAGGGCTAGGATGGCCAGGAACAGGACTAGCTCAGGCTAGGGAACAGGGCTAGGAAGGCTAGGGAACAGGGCCAGGAAGGCCAGGCACAGGGCTAGGCAGGTCTGGAACAGGGCCTGTACGACCGCCAAGGTTTCTGGGAAGTGTAGTTATGTTTGTTAAGAATTCATACTGAACACATTGTGTGTACATTATGCCTTTTGTATAAAATAAATGGCAACGTTCAGTTCCAACAATGCATTATATCCTCATAAAACTATAAATTCAGATATTGGGTAAATGAACTTCGGGAAACACATCTGGGAACACATCTGTAAAACAGACATGATGTGAGTATTCCTGAGAATTTGATATTCAACTGAAAAAGCAGAGCACTTAGGGTGAATGTTTAGGACTTTTCAGGTCAACAGATGCATGAACAAAAGCAGGAGGTTTGATAACCAAAAACTGCAGAGTTATATAAATCCCTGTAGGCAAACAGTCCATGAATATACAAATACGAAGGATAGAGGAGGAACAGAGAGACAGAGAGAGAGCGAGAGAGAGCGAGAGCGAGAGCGAGAGCGAGAGTGAGAGAGAGAGAGAGAGAGAGAGAGAAAGAGAGAGAGAGAGAGACAGAGAGGTGTATATTTGCATTTGGTCGAGGCATCTTAAAACACTGAGTGTGTCATGGCTTGTGCAGGGAGGTGAACCCAGGTGCAGACATGGAGAACCCCCCCCCCCCCCCCCTCCCCCAGGGAGACTGGGGCACAAACTAGGGAACTCAAATACATGTTATATGTGTGTGTCTGTGTGTGTGTGTGTGTGTCTGTGTGTGTGTGTGTGTGTGTGTATTTTACGTGGGTAAATTACAGCTCAGACATTTGAATAATGACAGCCTTACATTGTTGCATGGTTTCTTGGTGTTGATGTGTGTATGTGTGGGTGTATGTGTGTCCAGTGACGTGTGTGTGATGATTTGAAGATCACTGACAATAATCATTGGATAAAGTCAGTAAAATAATGTCAATTAAAAATGCATTTAATGTGAATATGGTAAAAATGAGTGCATATGATGATTTTGAGACAGTAAATGTAGGCTACAGATAACAAAACAAACATACTGCATCCATTTGAACAAACAAACATATTTATGATATGATGTGGGCGTAATGAAGTTAATATTACAGTGGTTTGTCCTCGTTCTGAATGAAAGGTTGCTGTTTGTGCACAGGTCCAAGTCAAGTCTCAAGACTCTTATGGTTAGAATGTTTTTTTATTCATGACAGATACTGATTATGTAAATCCCTGTAGGCAAACATGTTGGGGAATATACAAATACAAAGGACTCTGATGGAGGAGGAAGGGAGACGAAGCCAGTGATAGTGAGATAGGGATGAATGGAGAGAAGTAAATATATGGATATATTTGCATTTGGTGGTATCTTAAAACAGTATGCACTGTGGTACTAGTACCAATAGTGTGTGATACTAGTTTTAGTACCAAAGGGTTTCTATCCATCTCTCTATGTTCCTCTCTGCATTCAGGACGAAGGGACACCGGTGGCGAGGTGTGTCTGGATGTGTGGAGCTCTGTCTGGCCAGCGGTCGATGTCTGCGTCCGAGAGCTGGTTAAGCTTCTCGGACACTTATCTTCAACGCCACGGTGTGTGGAGCATTTCATACACAACATCGCTCATTAAAACGCTCAGACACAACAATGGTACTAGCTTAAATCCCATTCCCACCCATCTCTTTAACATTAGAAACATATGTTTCATCTCCAAATAGAAAACTTTGCAAAAAAGACACGATTTGAGTATTCCTGAGTATTTGTTGTTCAACTAACAAAGCAGAGCACTTAGGGTGAATGTTTATGACCTTACATGTCAACAGATGCATGAACAAAAGCAGAAGGTTAGACAACAATAAACTGCAGGGTTGTTTAAATCCCTGTAGGCAAACAGTCTGTGAATATACAAATAGGAAGGACTCTGATGGAGGAGGAACAGAGAGAGAGAGAGAGGGGGCTGAAGAGAGAGGAAAATATATGTGTATATTTGCATATAGTCTGTCACGGCTTGTGCAGGGAGGTAAACAAATGCAGTCATCAGACTCAGAAGGGTGGGAGCAAAAGGAAGCTTTAATTCATATAAACAGGCAGACAGAAACAAACCTACAATAAACAATGAGCCAACAAATAATAAACCAATGAACCAACAAACTAGGGCAGAAACTAGGGAACTTAAATACATGGAACACAGGTGAACCGAATTAATAAATAACACGGGTTACAAACATTACAGTAGAGACACAGGAAAAACAGATAGTGAGTGGGGAGGGGCAGGATCGTTACAGTACCAGCCCCCCCCCCCCCCATCTCAAAAATGCCTCCTGGTGTTCCTCTAGTCTAGGCTGTGTTGGAGGCTGTGCTGCACTGCTAGGCTGTGGTGGAGACCCATCAGGCTCAGGGCTAGACACCCAAGTTTTAGGGCTAGCTCAGGCTAGGGAGCAGGGCTAGACACCCAGGTCTCAGGGCTAGCTCAGGCTAGGGAGCAGGGCTAGACACCCAAGTATCAGGGCTAGCTCAGGTTAGGGAGCAGGGCTAGACACCCAAGTCTCAGGGCTAGCTCAGGCTAGGGAGCAGGGCTAGGCAGGCCAAGAACAGGACTACCTCAGGCTAGGGAACAGGGCTAGGAAGGCCAGGAACAGGGCTAGGCAGGTCAGTAACAGAGCCTGTACGACCGCCAAGGTTTCTGGGTAGTGTAGTTATGTTTGTTAAGAATTCATATTGAACACATTGTGTGTACATTATGCATTTTGAATAAAATATATGGCAACGTTCAGTTCCAACAATGCATTATATCCTCATAAAACTATAAATTCTGATATTGGGTAAATGAACTTCGGGCAACACATCTGGGAACACATCTCTAAAACAGACATGATGTGAGTATTCCTGAGAATTTGATATTCAACTGAAAAAGCAGAGCACTTAGAGTGGATGTTTAGGACTTTTCAGGTCAACAGATGCATGAACAAAAGCAGGAGGTTTGACAACCAAAAACTGCAGGGTTATATAAATCCCTGTAGGCAAACAGTCTGTGAATACACAAATACCAAGGATAGAGGAGGAACAGAGAGAGAGAGAGAGAGCGAGAGAGCGAGAGGGGGATGATGAGAGGGAGGTAAATATATTTATGTATTTGCATTTGGTCGAGGCATCTTAAAACACTGAGTGTGTCACAGCTTGTGCAGGGAGGTGAACCCAAATGCAGACATCAGACTCAGAGGGGTGGGTGCAAAAGGAAGCTTTACTTCATGTACACAGACAGAAACAAACCTACAACAAACAAGGAACCGACAAACTGGGCCAGCAGCTAGAGAACTTCCAATACATGGAACACAGGTGACCAGAATTACTAATTAACACAAACATTACACTAACGACACAGGAAAAACATGTAGTGAGGTTACAGCACCCCAGAAACTAGGGAACGTGTGTGCGTGTGTATGCGTGTGTGCGTGTGTGTGTCAATATATTTATATATTTGCATTTGGTCGAGGCATCTTAAAACACAGAGTGTGTCAAAGCTTGAGCAGGGAGGTGAACTGTTGGATGTGAGCTAATGTTGGATGACTCTAACAACCTCCCCCATGACAGAGGGACCTTGACCCCATGACCCTAGACTCTGGCTCTATGATGCTAGGCTATCCTCTGAACCCTGAGGTCAAGAGACTTAGGCCCAATCCCAGTTCCCTCCTTGCCCCTACCACGTAGTACACACACACACACACACACACACACACATAATAAAATCTAGTTGGATTTGTAACTAAATAAAATACCTAGGGGTGGGTTAACCTACGTTTGAAAATAAATTCACATTTTTGCGTTTCATAATTTTATCTTTATGTGGGTTGCAAATGCAGCTTAATAATCATGTCTATATTGATGCAACACACATACACACCCCCAAGCACACACACACACACACACACACACACACACACACACACACACACACACACACACACGCACACGCACACACACCAAACCCGGAGTGCTGCTTCCTCTACTTCCTACTCTGACTGAATCCGCTGTCTGCTGCTCTCATAGCTCTGCTGCTTGTGTGTGCACTGTACTGGTTTGGTGTTGGTATGGTTTTGGGGTGGTGTTAAGGTGGTGTGGGTTTTGGGGTGGTGTTGGTGTTGGAGTGGTGGTGGTGGTGTTGAAGTTGTGTTGGTGTTGGGGTGGTGTTGGGGTGGTGTTAGTGTTGGGGTGGTGAGGTGTTGGGGTAGTTTTGGGGTGGTGTTGGTGTTGGGGTGGTGTTTATGTTGGGATGGTGATGAGGTTGGGGTGGTGTGGTGTAGGGGTGGTGTGGTGTAGGGGTTGTGTTGGTGTTGGGGTGGTGTTGGTGTTAGTGTTGGGGTGGTGTTTGTGTTGGGGTGGTGTTGGGGTGGTGTTGGTGTTGGGGTGGTGTTGGGGTGATGTTGGTGTTTGTGTTGGGGTGGTGTTGGAGTGGTGTTGGGTTGGTGTTGGGGTGGTGTTGGTGTTCGTGTTTGGTTGGGGTTTTGGGTGTGTTGGTGTTAAGGTGGTGTTGGGGTGGAAATGGGTTGGTGTTGGGGTGGTGTTGGTGTTGGGGTGGTGTTATATTGGGGTAGTGTTGGGGTGATGTTGTTGTTAGGGTGGTGTTGAGGTGGTGTTGGTGTTGGGGTGGTTTTGGGGTGGTGTTGGTATTGGTTTTGGGGTGGTGTGGTTTTGGGGTGGTGTTGGGGTTTGGGGTCTGTTGGTGTTAGGGTGGTGTTGTGTTGGGGTGGTGTTGGGGTGGAGTTGGGGTGGTGTTGTGGTTGGGGTGGTTTTGGGGTGATGTGGTGTTGGGGTGGTGTTTGTGTTGGGGTGGTGTTGGGGTGATGTTGTTGTTAGGGTGGTGTTGAGGTGGTGTTGGTGTTGGGGTAGTGGTAGGGTGGTGTTGGGGAGGTGTTGGTGTTGGGGTGGTTTTGGGGTGGTGTTGGTGTTGGTATTGGTTTTGGGGTGGTGTGGTTTTGGGGTCTGTTGGTGTTAGGGTGGTGTTGGTGTTGGGGTGGTGTTGGGGTGGTGTTGGGGTGGAGTTGGGCTGGTGTTGGTGTTGGGGTGGTGTTATATTGGGGTAGTGTTGGGGTGATGTTGTTGTTAGGGTGGTGTTGAGGTGGTGTTGGTGTTGGGGTGGTTTTGGGGTGGTGTTGGAATTGGTTTTGGGGTGGTGTGGTTTTGGGGTGGTGTTGGGGTTTGGGGTCTGTTGGTGTTAGGGTGGTGTTGGTGTTTGGGTGGTGTTGGGGTGGAGTTGGGGTGGTGTTGTGGTTGGGGTGGTTTTGGGGTGATGTGGTGTTGGGGTGGTGTTTGTGTTGGGGTGGTGTTGGGGTGATGTTGTTGTTAGGGTGGTGTTGAGGTGGTGTTGGTGTTGGGGTAGTGGTAGGGTGGTGTTGGGGAGGTGTTGGTGTTGGGGTGGTTTTGGGGTGGTGTTGGTGTTGGTATTGGTTTTGGGGTGGTGTGGTTTTGGGGTGGTGTTGGGGTTTGGGGTCTGTTGGTGTTAGGGTGGTGTTGGTGTTGGGGTGGTGTTGGGGTGGTGTTGGGGTGGAGTTGGGGTGATGTTGTGGTTGGGGTGGTTTTGGGGTGGTGTGGTGTTGGGGTGGTGTTGGTTTTGGGGTGGTGTTGGGGTGGAGTTGGAGTTGGGTTGGGGGTGTTGTTGAAGTGGGTTTAGTGTTGGGGTGGTGTTGGGTGGTGTTAGTGTTGGAGTGGTGATTGTGTTGGGGTAGTGGGGTATTGGGGTGGTGTTGGTGTTGGGGCGGTGTGGTGTGGTGTTGGGGTGGTGTTGCGATGGTGATGGGTTTATGTTGGGGTGGTGGGGGGGGGTGTTGTGTTGGGGGGGTGGTTGTTTGGTGGTGTTGGGTGGTGTTGTTTGGGGTGGTGGGTGTTGTGGGGTGGTGTGGTGGTATTGGGGTTGTGTTGGTGGTGTTGGGGGGGGGTGTTGGGGGTGGTGTTGGGTTTGGTTGTGGTGGGGGTGTTGGGGGTGGTGGGGGTGGGGGGTGTGGTGTTGGGGTGGTGTGGGTGGGGGGGGATGGTGTGGGGTTGGGTGGTTTTGGGGTGGTGTTGGTGTTGGGGGGTGTGTTGGGGGTGGGGGGTGTTGGGTGGAGTTGGGGGGTGGTGTTGGGAGGTGGGTGTGGTGGTGGTGGGGTGGTGTGGGTGGGGGGGTGTGGTGGTTGGTGGGGAGTGGTGTTAGGGTAAGGTGGGTGGGTGGTGTTGGTGGTGTGGGGGGGGTTAGGGGGGTGGTTTGGGATGGGGGTTGGGGGGGGGGGGGGGGGGGGGGTGGGGTGGGGTGGTGGGGGGGGGGGGGGTGGGGGGGGGGGGTGGGTGAGGGGTGGGGAGGGTGTTGGGGGGGGGGGGGGGAGGGGGGGGGGGGGGGGGAGGGGGGGGGTGGGTGGGGGGGGGGTTGGGGGGGGGGTGGGGGGGGGGGGGGGGGGTGGTGGGGGGTGGGGGGTGTTGGGGGTGGGGGGGGGTGGGGTGGGTCGGGGGGGGGGTGGGGTGGGGTGAGTCTCTCTCACTCTCTCTCTGCTCTCTCTCTCTCACTCTCCCTCTCCACTATCTCTCTCTCTCTCTCTCTCCCTCTCTCTCTCTCCCTCTCTCTCTCTCTCTCTCCCTCTCATCTCTCTCTCTCTCTCTCCCTCTCTCTCTCTCTATCTCTCTCTCTCTCTCTCTTCTGCTCCATATCTCTCTCTCTCTCTCCCTCTCCTCTCTCCTCTCTCTCTCTCTCACCTCTCCTCCCTCTTGTCTCGCTCTCTCTCTCTCTCCTCTCTCTCCCTCTCTCTCGTCTCTCTCTCTCCCTCTCCCTCTCGCTCTCTCTCTCTCCCTCTCTCTCTCCTCTCTCTCGCTCTCTCTCTCTCTCCTCTCTATCGCTCTCTCTTCTCTCCCTCTCTCCCTCTCTCTCGCTCTCTCTCTCTCTCTCTCCTGCGCTCTCTCTCTTCCTCTCTCCCTCTCTCTCGCTCTCTCTCTCTCTCTCCCTCTTCTCCCTCTCGCTCGCTCTCTCTCTCTCCCTCTCTCGTCTGCTCTCTCTCCCTCTTCTATCTCTCTCATTCTCTCTCGCTCTCCCTCTCCCTCTCGCTCTCTCTCTCGCTCTCCCTCTCTCTCCCTCTCTCTCGCTCTCTCTCTCTCTCTCCCTCTCCTCCTCTCTCTCTCTCTCTCCTCCCTCTCCTCTCTCTCGCCTCTCTCTCTCCTCTCTCTCTCTCCCTCTCCTCCCTTCTTTTGTAAGGTCATAAACATTGACCCAAAGTGCTGGCTTGTTACTTGTATTTTGTTTGTATCATAATATTAATGTGTTTGTTTGTGGGTGGAATGTGAGTTTTGACCAGCATGACACCACCATAAGTAAAATTGTAATTTGTTCATTATAGTTAGCACATGAGTGATTATATAACCAACATAAAAAATAAATTATAACAATTATAATGATAAATTATAATAAAGGTATATATATTGTTTTATAACAAATAATTAAACACACATTATAAAAATACAAATAAACATATAAACACTAATAAAATAAATTATATAAAAATAAACATTATAATACAAAATAATTTTAATAAAAATAATAAAAACCATATACACACATTATAATTATAAGTCAACATAATAAAATTTTTATTATAAAATTATAAATATAAACACCCAAAAATTTTAAAACCAAAATACAATTAACCAAAAAAAATATTATAAAATTATAATAACAAAAACACCAACTAAGAAAATTATAATAAATGTTTAAAAATAATAAATTAAATTACCATAATAACAATTCAAGATTAAATAAAAAAAAAATTTTATAAGAAAAATTATAATGTTTCAAACACCAAAGTTAAAACTAACAACACAAAACAATAAAACATAAACCAAAACATAATAAGAATATTTATATCAACACATTTAACCAAATAAATTGAATAAAATTATAGTTTATAATTCAACACTCATTTGTCTGTTATAATAATAACACAAACAATAAACCCAAATTAAAACATAAAAACACCACCACAATAAAAAACACCATAATAAAACCAAAAACACTATAATAGAAATAATAAACATATAAATAAATTATAATGTAACTTATACACCAATACAACCAAAAACACAAAACACATAATAACAAAACAACAGAACACCACCCACAACAATTATAATAAACAAAAACACACCCCCACACCACACCAAACCCACAAACCACAACAACTCACACCACCACAACAACCACTAAACAAATAAACATAAAACCCAACCCAAACCACCCCCAACCACACACAACCAAAACACACCCAACCACCAACACAAACCACACACCACCACATAACCCCCCCAACACCAACCCAACCCAACACACCACCCCAACACTCCACCAAACACACAACACACCGCCAAACACCAACACCAACACCACCCCAATACCACCCAACACCAACACCACCCCAACACCACCCCAACACCCCACTATCCCAACACAATCACCACCCCAACACTAACACCACCCAACACCACCCCAACACCAACACCATCACCACCCCAACACCACCACCACACCAACACCACCCAACACCACCAAAACACCACCCTAACCCCAACACAACTCCAACACCACCCCAACACTAACACCACTTCAACAACACCCCCAACCTAACACCAACACCAACACCACCCCAACACCACCACAATACCTAACCTAACCAACTCCAACACCACCCCAACACCACCCCAAAACCAACACCACCCCAACACCACACCACCCCAAAACCACCCCAACACCACCCCAAAACCACCCCAACCCCACCCCAACACCACCCCAACATCACCCCAAAACCAACACCACCCTAACACCAACAGACCCCAAACCCCAACACCACCCCAAAACCACACCACCCCAAAAACAATACCAACACCAACACCACCCCAACACCAATGCCTCCTTAACACCACCCTACCACCACCCCAACACCACCTCAACACCACCCTAACACCAACACCACCCCAACACTACCCCAACATAACACCACCCCAACACCAACACCACCCCAACACCACCCCAACTCCACCCCAACACCACCTTAACACCAACACACCCCAAACCCCAACCAAACACAAACACCAACACCACCCCAACACCAACCCAACACAAACACCAACACCACCCTTACATCACCCCAACACCAACCCAACACCAACACCACCCCAACACTAACACCAACACCACCCCAACACCAACACCACACCACCCCTACACCACACCGCACCAACACATACATCACCCCAACACCACCCCAACCTCATCACCATCCCAACATAAACACCACCCCAACACCAACACCACCCCAAAACTACCCCAACACCTCACCACCCCAACACTAACACAACCCCAACACCAACCAACACCAACACCACTTCAACACCACCACCACCCCAACACCAACACCACCCCAAAACTAACACCACCTTAACACCACCCCAAAACCATACCAACACCAACACCTGCACAGTGCACACACGAGCAGCAGAGCTATGAGAGCAGCAGACAGCGGATTCAGTCAGAGTAGGAAGTAGAGGAAGCAGCGCTCCGGGTTTGGTGTGTGTGCGTGTGCGTGTGTGTGAGTGTGAGTGTGAGTGTGAGTGTGTGTGTGTGTGTGTGTGTGTGTGTGTGTGCTTGTGGGAGTGTTTGTGTGTTGCATCAATATAGACATGATTATTAAGCTGCAATTGCATCATACTAATGATTAGCTGTGTCATTAGTATAATGTTTGTCTGAGTTAATTAGTAATTCTGGTCACCTGTGTTCCATGTATTGGAAGTTCTCTAGCTGCTGGGCCAGTTTGTCGGTTCCTTGTTTGTTGTAGGTTTGTTTCTGTCTGTGTACATGAAGTAAAGCTTCCTTTTGCACCCACCCCTCTGAGTCTGATGTCTGCATTTGTGTTCACCTCCCTGCACAAGCTGTGACACACTCAGTGTTTTAAGATGCCTCGACCAAATGCAAATATATATCCATATATTAACCTCCCTCCCCTCTCGCTATCACTCGCTTCGTCTCCCTTCCTCCTCCATCAGAGTATTTTGTATTTGTATATTCCCAACATGTTTGCCTACAGGGATTTACATAATCAGTATCGGTAATGAATAAAAAAACATTCTAACCATAAGAGTCTTGAGACTTGACTTGGACTTACAAACAGCAACCTTTCATTCAGAACGAGGACAAACCATTGTAATATTAACTTCCTTACGCACACATCATATCATAAATATTTGTTTGTTCAAATGGATGCAGTGTGTTTGTTTTGTTATCAGTAGCCTACATTTACTGTCTCAAAATCATCATATGCACTCATTTTTACCATATTCACATTAAATACATTTTAACTGACTTTTCTTTACTGACTATCCAATGATTATTGTCAGTGATCTTCAAATCATCACACACACATCACTGGACACACATACACCCACACATACACACATCAACACCAAGAAACCATGCAACAATGTAATGCTGTCATTATTCAAATGTCTGAGCTGTAATTTGCCCACGTAAAACACACACACACACACACACACACACATTACATATATTTAAGTTCCCTAGTTTCTGCCCCAGTCATCCTGGGGGGGGGGGGGGGGGGGGGGGGGGGATTCTGATGTCTGCACCTGAGTTCACCTCCCTGCACAAGCCATGACACACTCAGTGTTTTAAGATGCCTCAACCAAAAGCAAATATACACATATATTAACCTCTCTTACTTACCTTCATCACCCTCTCTCTCTCTCTCTCTCTCTCTCTCTCTCTCTCTCTCTCTCTCTCTCTCTCTCTCTCTCTCTCTCTCTCTCTCTCTCTCTCTCTCTCTCTCTCTCTTTCTCTCTCTGTATCTCTCTCTCTCTCTCTCTCTCTCTCGCTCTCTCTCTCTTTCTCTCTCTCTCTCTCTCTCTCTCTCTCTCTCTCTCTCTCTCTCTCTCTCTCTCTCTCTCTCTCTCTCTCTCTCTCTCTCTCTCTCTCTCCCTCCCTCCCTCGTATTTGTATATTCACAGACTGTTTGCCTACAGGGATTTATATAACTCTGCAGTTTTTGGTTGTCAAACCTCCTGCTTTTGTTCATGCATCTGTTGACCTGAAAAGTGCTAAACATCCACCCTAAGTGCTCTGCTTTTTCAGTTGAATATCAAATTCTCAGGAATACTCACATCATGTCTGTTTTACAGATGTGTTCTCAGATGTGTTGCCCGAAGTTAATTTACCCAATATCTGAATTTATAGTTTAATAAGGATATAATGCATTGTTGGAACTAAACGTTGCCATTTATTTTATACAAAATGCATAATGTGCACACAATGTGTTCAGTATGAATTCTTAACAAACATAACTACACTACCCAGAAACCTTGGCGGTCGTACAGGCCCTGTTCCAGACCTGCCTAGCCCTGTTCCTGGCCTTCCTAGTCCTGTTCCCTAGCCTGAGCTAGCCCTGTTCCTGGCCTTCCTAGCCCTGTTCCCTAGCCTGAGCTAGCCCTGTTCCCTAACCTGAGCTAGCCCTGTTCCTGGCCTTCCTAGCCCTGTTCCCTAGCCTTCCTAGACCTGTTTCTTAGCCTGAGTTAGCACTGTTCCCTAGCCTTCCTAGCCCTGTTCCCTAGCCTTAGCTAGCCCTGCTCCTGACCTACCTAGTCTTGTTCCCTATCCTGAGCTAGCCCTGTTCCTGGCCTGCCTAGCCCTGCCCCCTAGCCTGAGCTAGCCCTGTTCCTGGCCTTCCTAGCCCTGCTCCCTAGCCTGAGCTAGCCCTGAGACTTTGGTGACTAGCCCTGCTCCCTTGCCTGAGCTAGCCCTGAGCCTGATGGGTCTCCACCACAGCCTAGCAGTGCAGCAGGGCCTCCACCACAGCCTAGAGGAACACCAGGAGGCATTCTTGAGGGGGGGGGGGGGGGGTGGTACTGTAACGATCCTGCCCCACCCCACTCACTATCTGTTTTTCCTTTGTCTCCACTGTAATGTTTGTAACCCGTGTTATTTAGTCATTCGGTTCACCTCTGTTCCACGTATTTAAGTTCCCTAGTGTCTGCCCTAGTTTGTTGGTTCATTGGTTTATTATTTGTTGGCTCATTGTTCATTGTAGGTTTGTTTCTGTCTGCCTGTTTAAATGAAGTAAAGCTTCCTTTTGCTCCCACCCTTCTGAGTCTGATGACTGCATTTGTTTACCTCCCTGCACAAGCCGTGACAGACTATATGCAAATATACACATATATTTTCCTCTCTCTTCAGCCCCCACTCTCTCTCTCTGTTCCTCCTCCATCAGAGTCCTTCCTATTTGTATATTCACAGACTGTTTGCCTACAGGGATTTATATGACCCTGCAGTTTATTGTTGTCTATCCTTCTGCTTCTGTTTATGCATCTTTTGACCTGTAAGGTCATAAACATTCACCCTAAGTGCTTGGCACATGAAAAATACTCAAATCATGTCAGGGTTTTCTATGCAAATGGCAATGCAGGAGCAAGAGGCTTTCTACAGAAGAGAATGCCATGGCACAATAAATGACAATACATGTTAGTTTTCTGTCAACCTGCACATAAACATTCATTTGGTTCTTCCCTTTAGGACTTTCTGATCCTAATGGACAAGGTGTTGAGGCCTCCTGGATAAGGTGGTTGTGACGACTGGGACACATCCAGACGTCCTGGCAGCATTCAGGCTAGCTCCACCACCTGGGGAAAGCAGCTGAGAAACATCAGAATAACCAACACCAATGGGCCACAGAATAAGAACCAGACTGATCAGATGCAAGTTGGTGAAGGTTACTGTAGCACTGGATAGTCCATCGAGCTCATCCAGCCTTGCTTACCGGTTTCCCCCTGTACCTCAAACCAAGACAAGTTTGTTGTAATAAAGAGAGCCATGTTTTTGTTAAATTCACTCATGTCTCTCACTATTTCTTTGCTGCTTAGAACCTCCCCTAATCACTCCCACAGTAAGGGCTTGAACAGCAGTATTTGCAAACAAGATCCTTTGGATTAACTATTGCAAATCCAAGTGTATAAGGTGCTGGTCCTAGATGCAGAAGCCTCATTCGTAGCAGACGGACCTACAGACTCTGCCGGTGAGTACCATATTCAAGTCAGAGAGAGAAAACTATTTTATTGTATTACTCTGTAATGGTAGACTCCTCATTTTTGGGCTCCTAAGATTAATGTAATGTGTCAATTACTTATAGCTCCATCTCAAAGGATCTCTTGGTTCCCACTTGTTATAGAATGTTGTATGTGTCATGTACGTATGAATGTATACCTTGCCACAAACGTATAGTTTTACTTATGTGCTAAGTGTCATAATAGTGTAGTATTAAGTATTACTACTAGTACTACTACTAGTAGTATTACTACTACTGTAGTAGTGTATGTGCACTTACTGTTTACGTATGAACAGTACATTAGTATAAGTGCTTATGCACTTATACTTAACACCATGCCCCTTCAAATGAAGGAATGTATACCTAGTAGCTAGTATAAGCTATTGTCTGGGCATGTTGTTTCTCCAGAACCATGGGGTCCAGTCGTCTCATCTGCAGTTTCATTGGTAGGTATTCCACACAGTACTACAATATTTATCATTACCCAGTTCATTATATTGAATTAATACAAATGTACCTGCCATAACTTTTGACAGTTGATGTCCTATGTTATTGTAATTGTGGGCGTGTGTAAGATTCCTACTGTGAATAGTTTGAACATTTCATTGATACAATAGTTGCAGAATATATGCTTGTAAATATAAGCTGATAATAGTTCAAATATTTATTTTATTAAGTAAATAGTATTTCCTCATCACCAGGTGTTGTGGTCCTCCTGTGGAAGTCACCTGGATTTTCAGGTATTTCTATGTGACCCATTTAGGGGCTGATTTAAAAGTTATTATAAGAATATTTCAATATTTTGAAAACTAGAATGCAACTTGACAAACTATTCTGTGGTTTCTTTCTCCATTAAGCTGCATCCCGCATTAACCTGGCGTTGAGCGGCACGGCTATTCAGTCTACAACCTACCAGTACGGGGGCTGGGTGGCTGAACACGCCATCGATGGGAACACCGACCCTCAGTTGGAGCACAACAGCTGCACCCATACCCTGTACCAGGCCAAACAATGGTGGAGGCTGGAGCTGCCTGGTGTGTACAGGGTGTCAGAGATCCAGGTCACTAATAGGAATGTTGCTAGGGACAGGCTCAATGGCGTGGAAATATACATCGGGAATTCACTGGCGAACAACGGCAACGACAATCCAAGGTGAATCACTGGTGTCACCTCCCCTACTTCCACTCAATACTGTTCGACTCCCAGCCAAAACGTTCTGGGTTTGATCCCTAATGACCTTGACCTGCTTTTAAGTATTTGGAATTATTTGGATAAAAGTACAAATTACTAAATAGCATAAAATATTATACTCTCTGATACCTTCACCAGACTACTGTATCTTCTCTCTCTGTCTCTTTTCCTCAGGTGTGCCATCATCAACGATGACCCAAGCTGCTTGACTCAGACTGTCAAGTGTTGGGGAATGGAAGGAAGGTTCATCAACTTCTACAAGAACTCTGCTGCTGCAACAGACCCTTTGACGTTATGTGAGGTCAAAGTGTACGGAGGTAGGAACCCAGTCCATCATTACATGATCATCAAAGGGGGATGGGTGTACCAGTACCACTGTTGGTCAACCATCATTGGTCAAAAGTAAAATGCTGCTGTTCCTTATAGCTCAACAGGTAGAGCATGGCATTAACACTGCCAGGGTTAGGGGTTTGATTCCCACTCGGGGCTACCTATTATAACAATGTATGCACGACAGTATTGTAAGACACTTTGGGTAAAAGCATCCACCAAAGCACAATCTGCATACAGTGTTTTAAAACTTGTGGTCTGCGTACCACTGGTGGTACACAAGGGTACTGCATGTGGTACATTAACCTTTATTTTTTTAATAGACAAATGTACAATAATATAAAAAATAATATAGATCATTTAAAAATATTATAAATATTCATTAAATAAAGGATTATGGTTTGTTTTTATTTTTGTTATGCTTTATGCAGTTACTTCTTTGCATTTTAAGGTTTTTCGTTGATCTTTTGTGTTGCTTTGTGTTTGAATAAACACAAAGGGAGCATAAGCAGCGTTGCTGACTTCTTCTTTCCACTGTTTCCCACTGGCCATGGCCTTCTTGCAGTAATACTTGTGTATAAAGGGTTTGCTGGCACTCTTTGGTCAGCCACTGCATTTGTATTTATCTATGTTCTACCGTTTGCATCTGAGGTGGTCCACGAAAGGTCTTGATGACAATTTAGTGGTCCACCTAAAGTCAAAGGTTGGCACCACTGATCTACATGACTGTTCTGTATTGTGATATTTCAGAGTGAAGTATCAAAGTAAGTTGTTTTCTGTATGGTCCAAGACACCTCATAGCCCTTCACATCAGTTGAGTTCAAGTGTGCTGAGATTAGATTGTGGTGGTTCCTTTTTGAGAGAAAGAACTGCCAAGTGTCAGCAGGTGTTGGTTTGCCCTTAAAATGTATGTGTTTAAAAACATCACACACTGATTGGCAATTTATTTAGTGCCGCTAATGATACTTTCTGCAATTGAAAAGTGTCTGCTGAGTGTCTTAATAGTGAAGTAGTGGGTAGGGATGACGTGTTTTGCTTAGATACTTAGAGGTAGTTTTACAGTGCCTGGAGTAAAACTTACTGAACACACTGTCAATTATTACCACAGAGCTCGCTGCTCCCTCCATGAGCATTCAGGAGATGGGGAGGAACATCACTCTGGTGGGGACACGGCTGTGCTGGTCAGACGCCCTGCTCTACTGCAGAGACTCTCACTGGGACCTGCTGAGCCTCATGGGCCCAGAAGACCAGGAGATGATTGATGAGCTGGTGGCTCGCGCCCCCTTCCCACTAACCAGCCACCTCTGGGTGGGCCTGCGCAGGTACTGGCCAGACCTTGGTGTCTATCAGGCAATCAAGTCTGTCCTTATGATCATCTGTCCGTCCATCACTTTGTCTTATCAACAATACCATGAAAATAACAAAAGCTAAATATTTGGCCACATTATTCTTCCTTCCACTCATGTAACTCTTTAATCTCTTTCAATGTTGGTAGGTCTCTTTCAGGAAGCTCCTGGTTTTGGATGTCCGGTGAGCCGATGGACTTCAGCCAATGGGACGAAGGCTCACACCATTCCAGCCCCTGTGGGGGCGTGTCCAGCGTGGAACCTTCCACATGGAGGCCACGCTCTTGTGAAGAACATCTTAACTTCATCTGCTTTACAGGTTGGTGTCCAGCCTATAGAGCCATTACCAGGTCCTTATAAAGCCAAATATGCTTAACCTTCTGTAAAGGCATGAACCAGCTTGCATGTACTACCTGCACAAGGGAGTCTCAGATAAGATCTTCATGAAGAATCTCCTCTTTCAGTCAACTTTTTAATTTTTACAAACAGCTTGAAACAGTAAGACGTACAAGCTTCCTGTTTGGGAAAATAAAGATCCTCGTTATTATGTAGTTTAGTATGTCATTTAGTATGTTAGTATGTACTACGCTCAACCTAGGAGTGTGAATGAGTGAAATCAGCTCTAGGTCTTTTAAGCCACTTTCATTTACCTTCTTATGTTTCTATTTCCGCAGGTCCAACAGAAGGAGTGAACAAGTTGCGCTTCTATACTTCCACAAGAGAGAATCAAATTCGCTGCACCTAATTGGCCTCACTGGGGAACATAGCTGCTGATTCTGAAGAAGACCTGAGTAGTGAAGTTTCTGAATGCTGTAGCTCAGAGTGTGTCTGAGGTAGCTAGCTAGTTCTGCATTCCGTCATTATGGGCATTGTGACAGGCCACATTTTGTGCTAGAATAGCATATAGAATACATTTACTTTAGTTTATAATCAGTGAACTTCTTTATGAGCAGATGTAGTTGTGTCATGCATCAGTCCTTTGATCTAAAATGTGGAGATTGTGAGTTCAAGATGGTTTCAAAAGACTAAATCAAGCATCTGTTGGCTTTTATATCTGTGTCTGGCATAGCTGATTTACAAATTATATCCACACAGTAGGGTTTTATCTTAAACTCTGATTGAGTAAGTTGTTTTAATGGAATTGAAGTGGGGGTTATATTTATGTATTGATATTGACGATTCACTTTTTCCTGATGTGAATGTGCTGGTTTGTCTTTATTTTGCATATAAATGTAACATATTTAATGTTTGTTTGCTAGTGTCATCCTAATATCACTGACCAGAAGACCAATAATCTGAATGTATAAATAGATGACATAGTTTGCCCCGCTGTAGTTATCAGAAATGTTAGCAGGCTAGCTTTAGTTAACAGAGTATCATACACAGTTCTGATTCATGGCTCTCTTGGATAAGCTGTTCAATGACCATCAACCTATCCATGTAACCTTTTTGACAATATCAACGATGAAACGTGATCTCCAACCTAAACGTTGAAATAGGTTGTTTGTAAAGGTCTTTGAAAACGACCCATATGACCGTTTTAGCCCCCTATCGACTGTTTGAAGAAACAGCAATACGTCACGTATGTCAAGGTTCTGCCAAAACAAAATGGATGACAATCATTATATTCTCAGTGGAAAAAAGCAACATTTTAAGATAGTTACGGCATTAAAATGTGCTTTGATAACATTTCTAGTGATGAATATTTATTTTAATGTTGTCATCTTCAGTCAGTGAACGTAGAGGATGTTTAGTTTGTTAGTTAATGCAACTTTTTATATCATTGCCATGGTGATTCATATAGATGCTGCTAACCCTGAAACCTTTCAGCTTGCATGTTGTTTGAATTGTTGTTTTGCGTTGTGTAACATTAGTCATCTGGGCTGCTATGTTATGTGTGTTATATGAAAGTCATGATATGTTATTTTGTGTAACTGATGATGTTCTTTCAATAAAAACATAGATTTTCGAGTGACCCACGGATTACTTTTTTCGTCTTTGGGACGGACCAGGCCGACATGTTTTTGTGGGAAAACAGGGAGTTTATGTCCGCTTTTCTTCCGCCCAAACGTTTATTCCAAAGGTTAATTTTATAAAAACATGTTGTTGCACAAGATAATCATGACCAATTAATCCTGCTTTAAAGTGTTAATGCGTCAATAAAGTAAAAGGAAGACTAAAAAGACTTTCAAAAGATTACTACAATTATCAACATGAGGGTACTAGACCTTGTTGTAGCAAATTAGATGACCGGTGGCTGGCTCGATTAAAGGCTAAGACAAAATGGATATCCGTAGTTGATTTATTTCATATGCTGCAGCACATAAAAGACACAATTTCAAAGGCAACTCCGCGCAGAGCAGAGTTCTCGAGAAAAAAGCGCCCAGAAGACAGGAGGGAAGTCTTTTTATAAAGTGGGGCAAGCGACATCTCAGAAATGACACTAGATGGCGCCATTTGAATGTCTATAACAGATTCGATGCCCAATTAAAGCCGGACACCTGGTTTGGGGAGAGAGTATACAGTCAAGGCCAGGCACAGATACATTGTTATGGAAAAAGGAACTTGCTTAGGAGTTTCTCATATGGGAACAGAGCACCATGCAGGAATACAGGAGAAACAGACAGCTGTGGGGAGGTAGATATTCGAAAAGGCAGATAGGTCACTATAGTGTGCACATCAAAGCTGATTCGTTTTAGCAAACTGACCTCAGAATGGGCCTTGAGTCATTTTCCCACCACAACCTACAGGAAGTGATGCAAACACACCATTAACCCGTTAATGGTGTGTGCACAGAATGACTTGGGAGTAAGATAACGACATCTGGTCTCTTTTATATGAATCAGGGCATCAAGGGTTTACTAAAATAGTACCTAATATACTGTACACCCAGCCCTACAGGAAGTTATGTAATAAGTAGGTGACCTAGGGGTCAAGGACACTTGGGAGTGAGAAAGAGACCTGGGGTTTCTTTCATATGAAAGAGGGCCGCAAGGACAAGTAAGATAATACATTTAGGGCCTCTAGCCATACAGGAAAGTAACTAAAAGAGCCTCGGAGAATGCTCCATCTCGTGACCTCTCACCCCCGCAGCCCCACTTCTGAGATTTTTGAGCAAAAATTCTTCCCAGACCGAC